>OZ038312.1:1815473-1817973 GCA_964035775.1 Osedax frankpressi | reverse complement strand
TCTAACACCATAAGCTCTACTTTATCCTGCCCCATCCACTTCTTCTTTTAAGACCAGTCGCTGTTCTAACACCATAAGCTCTACTTTATCCTGCCCCATGCACTTCTTCTTCTAAGACCAGTCGCTGTTCTAACACCATAAGCTCTACTTTATCCTGCCTCATCCACTTCTTCTTCTAAGACCAGTCGCTGTTCTAACACCATAAGCTCTACTTTATCCTGCCCCACTTCTTCTTCTAAGACCAGTCGCTATTCTAACACCATAAGCTCTACTTTATCCTGCCCCATCCACTTCTTCTAAGACCAGTCGCTGTTCTAACAACATAAGCTCTACTTTATCCTGCCCCACTTCTTCTAAGACCAGTCGCTGTTCTAACACCATAAGCTCTACTTTATCCTGCCCCATCCACTTCTTCTAAGACCAGTCGCTGTTCTAACACCATAAGCTCTACTTTATCCTGCTCCATCCACTTCTTCTAAGACCAGTCGCTGTTCTAACACCATAAGCTCTACTCTATCCTGCCCCATCCACTTCTTCTTCTAAGACCAGTCGCTATTCTAACACCATAAGCTCTACTTTATCCTGCCCCATGCACTTCTTCTAAGACCAGTCGCTGTTCTAACACCATAAGCTCTACTCTATCCTGCCCCATCCACTTCTTCTTCTAAGACCAGTCGCTATTCTAACACCATAAGCTCTACTTTATCCTGCCCCATGCACTTCTTCTAAGACCAGTCGCTATTCTAACACCATAAGCTCTACTTTATCCTGCCCCATGCACTTCTTCTAAGACCAGTCGCTGTTCTAACACCATAAGCTCTACTTTATCCTGCCCCATCCACTTCTTCTTCTAAGACCAGTCGCTGTTCTAACACCATAAGCTCTACTTTATCCTGCCCCAGCCACTTCTTCTAAGACCAGTCGCTGTTCTAACACCATAAGCTCTACTTTATCCTGCCCCATCCACTTCTTCTAAGACCAGTCGCTGTTCTAACACCATAAGCTCTACTTTATCCTGCCCCATCCACTTCTTCTAAGACCAGTCGCTGTTCTAACACCATAAGCTCTACTTTATCCTGCTCCATCCACTTCTTCTAAGACCAGTCGCTGTTCTAACACCATAAGCTCTACTCTATCCTGCCCCATCCACTTCTTCTTCTAAGACCAGTCGCTATTCTAACACCATAAGCTCTACTTTATCCTGCCCCATCCACTTCTTCTTCTAAGACCAGTCGCTGTTCTAACACCATAAGCTCTACTTTATCCTGCCCCACTTCTTCTTCTAAGACCAGTCGCTATTCTAACACCATAAGCTCTACTTTATCCTGCTCCATCCACTTCTTCTAAGACCAGTCGCTGTTCTAACAACATAAGCTCTACTTTATCCTGCTCCATCCACTTCTTCTAAGACCAGTCGCTGTTCTAACACCATAAGCTCTACTTTATCCTGCCCCACTTCTTCTAAGACCAGTCGCTGTTCTAACACCATAAGCTCTACTTTATCCTGCCCCATGCACTTCTTCTTCTAAGACCAGTCGCTGTTCTAACACCATAAGCTCTACTTTATCCTGCCCCATCCACTTCTTCTTTTAAGACCAGTCGCTGTTCTAACACCATAAGCTCTACTTTATCCTGCCCCATGCACTTCTTCTTCTAAGACCAGTCGCTGTTCTAACACCATAAGCTCTACTTTATCCTGCCTCATCCACTTCTTCTTCTAAGACCAGTCGCTGTTCTAACACCATAAGCTCTACTTTATCCTGCCCCACTTCTTCTTCTAAGACCAGTCGCTATTCTAACACCATAAGCTCTACTTTATCCTGCCCCATCCACTTCTTCTAAGACCAGTCGCTGTTCTAACAACATAAGCTCTACTTTATCCTGCCCCACTTCTTCTAAGACCAGTCGCTGTTCTAACACCATAAGCTCTACTTTATCCTGCCCCATCCACTTCTTCTAAGACCAGTCGCTGTTCTAACACCATAAGCTCTACTTTATCCTGCTCCATCCACTTCTTCTAAGACCAGTCGCTGTTCTAACACCATAAGCTCTACTCTATCCTGCCCCATCCACTTCTTCTTCTAAGACCAGTCGCTATTCTAACACCATAAGCTCTACTTTATCCTGCCCCATGCACTTCTTCTAAGACCAGTCGCTGTTCTAACACCATAAGCTCTACTCTATCCTGCCCCATCCACTTCTTCTTCTAAGACCAGTCGCTATTCTAACACCATAAGCTCTACTTTATCCTGCCCCATGCACTTCTTCTAAGACCAGTCGCTATTCTAACACCATAAGCTCTACTTTATCCTGCCCCATGCACTTCTTCTAAGACCAGTCGCTGTTCTAACACCATAAGCTCTACTTTATCCTGCCCCATCCACTTCTTCTTCTAAGACCAGTCGCTGTTCTAACACCATAAGCTCTACTTTATCCTGCCCCAGCCACTTCTTCTAAGACCAGTCGCTGTTCTAACACCATAAGCTCTACTTTATCCTGC
>OZ038312.1:1687973-1810473 GCA_964035775.1 Osedax frankpressi | reverse complement strand
GCTAGGTAGGGCTAGGTAGGGCTAGGTAGGGCTAGGTAGGGCTAAGTACGGCTAAGTAGGGCTAAGTAGGGCTAGATAGAGCTAAGTATAGCTAGGTAGGGCTAGGTAGAGCTATGTAGGGCTAGGTAGGGCTAAGTAAGGCTAGGTAGAGCTAGGTAGGGCTAGGTAGAGCTAAGTAGGGCTAGGTAGGGCTAAGTAGAGCCAGGTAGAGCTAGGTAGGGCTAGGTAGGGCTAAGTAGGGCTAAGTAGGGCTAAGTAGAGCCAGGTAGAGCTAGGTAGGGCTAGGTAGGGCTAAGTAGGGCTAAGTAGGGCTAAGTAGAGCTAAGTAGGGCTAGATAGAGCTAAGTATAGCTAGGTAGGGCTAGGTAGAGCTATGTAGGGCTAGGTAGGGCTAAGTAAGGCTATGTAGAGCTAGGTAGGGCTAGGTAGAGCTAAGTAGGGCTATGTAGGTTTAGGTATAGCTAAGTAGGGCTAAGTAGAGCTAGGTAGGGCTAGGTAGGGCTAAGTATAGCTAAGTAGGGCTAAGTAGAGCTAGGTATCGCTAGGTAGGGCTAGATAGGGCTATGTAGGGCTAGGAGGGCTAAGTAGGGCTAAGTAGGGCTAGATAGAGCTACATATAGCTAGGTAGGGCTAGGTAGAGCTATGTAGGGCTAGGTAGGGCTAGGTAGAGCTATGTAGGGCTAGGTAGGGCTAAGTAAGGCTAGGTAGAGCTAGGTAGGGCTAGGTAAAGCTAAGTAGGGCTAGGTAGGGCTAAGTAGAGCCAGGTAGAGCTAGGTAGGGCTAGGTAGGGCTAAGTAGGGCTAAGTAGAGCCAGGTAGAGCTAGGTAGAGCTAGGTAGGGCTAGGTAGGGCTAGGTAGGGCTAAGTACGGCTAAGTAGGGCTAAGTAGGGCTAGATAGAGCTAAGTATAGCTAGGTAGGGCTAGGTAGAGCTATGTAGGGCTAGGTAGGGCTAAGTAAGGCTAGGTAGAGCTAGGTAGGGCTAGGTAGAGCTAAGTAGGGCTAGGTAGGGCTAAGTAGAGCCAGGTAGAGCTAGGTAGGGCTAGGTAGGGCTAAGTAGGGCTAAGTAGGGCTAAGTAGAGCCAGGTAGAGCTAGGTAGGGCTAGGTAGGGCTAAGTAGGGCTAAGTAGGGCTAAGTAGAGCTAAGTAGGGCTAGATAGAGCTAAGTATAGCTAGGTAGGGCTAGGTAGAGCTATGTAGGGCTAGGTAGGGCTAAGTAAGGCTATGTAGAGCTAGGTAGGGCTAGGTAGAGCTAAGTAGGGCTATGTAGGGTTAGGTATAGCTAAGTAGGGCTAAGTAGAGCTAGGTAGGGCTAGGTAGGGCTAAGTATAGCTAAGTAGGGCTAAGTAGAGCTAGGTAAGTAGGGCTAAGTAGAGCTAGGTATCGCTAGGTAGGGCTAGATAGAGCTAAGTAGGGCTAAGTAGGGCTAAGTATAGCTAAGTAGGGCTAAGTAGAGCTAGGTAGGGCTAAGTAGGGCTAGATAGAGCTAAGTAGGGCTAAGTAGGGCTAAGTATAGCTAAGTAGGGCTAAGTAGGGCTAGGTAGGGCTAGGTAGGGCTAAGTAGAGCTAAGTAGAGCTAGGTAAGGCTAAGTAGGGCTAAGTAGGGCTAAGTTGGGCTAGGTAGGGCTAAGTAGGGCTAAGTAGGGCTAGGTAGGGCTAAGTAGGGCTAAGTAGGGCTAGGTAGGGCTAAGTAGAGCTAAGTAGGGCTAGGTAGGGCTAAGTAGGGCTAAGTAGAGCTAAGTAGGGCTAAGTAGGGCTAAGTAGAGTTAAGTAGGGCTAAGTAGAGCTGGGTAGGGCTAAGTAGGGCTAGGTAGGGCTAAGTAGGGCTAAGTATTGTGACCTTTAGCTTCAGGTAATCTTCAGTGGTTCTCTCCATCTCAAGTTTACCATCTTTAAGTTCTTGTTTCATTGTGTCGAGTTTGGTGAGTAGTTCTTCATTTTCGTCGACTAGATTCTGCGGTGTTAAGATAAGGTGTTAAGATAAGGTGTTAAGATAAGGTGTTAAGATAAGGTGTTAAGATAAGGTGCTAAGATAAAGTGTTAAGATAAGGTGTTAATATAAGGTGCTAAGATAAAGTGTTAAGATAAGGTGTTAATATAAGGTGCTAAGATAAAGTGTTAAGATAAGGTGTTAATATAAGGTGCTAAGATAAAGTGTTAAGATAAGGTATTAAGATAAGGTGTTAAGATAAGGTGTTAGGGTAAGGTGTTAAGATAAGGTGCTAAGATAAGGTGTTAAGATAAGGTGTTAAGATAAGGTGTTAAGATAAGGTGCAAGTGATTAGAAATGAGTGCTTATTGCAAGGTAGGGTTCGAGGTCTACAGGGAATATAAGGTAAGATTAGAGATGTAGTGAGAGATGAAGTGAGAGGTTTAGTGAGGTGTAGTGAGAGGTGTAGTGAGAGGTTTAGTGAGAGGTGTAGTAAGAGGTGTAGTTAGAGATGTAGTGAGAGGTGTAGTGAGAGGTGTAGTGAGAGGTGTAGTGAGAGGTGTAGTGAGAGGCGTAGTGAGGGGTGTAGTGAGAGGTGTAGTTAGAGGTGTAATGAGAGGTTTAGTGAGGTGTAGTGAGAGGTGTAGTGAGAGGTGTAGTGAGGGGTGTAGTGAGAGGTGTAGTGAGGTGTAGTGAGAGGTGTAGTGAGGGGTGTAGTGAGAGGTGTAGTGAGGTGTAGTGAGAGGTGTAGTGAGAGGTGTAGTGAGAGGTGTAGTGAGAGGTGTAGTGAGAGGTGTAGTGAGAGGTGTAGTGAGGGGTGTAGTGAGAGGTGTAGTGAGGTGTAGTGTGAGGTGTAGTGAGAGGTGTAGTGAGAGGTGTAGTGAGAGGTGTAGTGAGAGGTGTAGTGAGAGGTGTAGTGAGAGGTGTAGTGAGAGGTGTAGTGAGAGGTGTAGTGAGAGGTGTAGTGAGAGGTGTAGTGAGAGGTGTAGTGAGGGGTGTAGTGAGAGGTGTAGTGAAAGGTCAATACATAACCTTGTTCTCATCCAGGGCATCACTTAGCAGACGGTTCTTTTGTTTCAATTTCACATGATGGTCAGCATCTTCATCTCTCTTCGTCACCATTGTCTCTCTTTGTGCGTCCAATTGTCTCTGGTAATCCCGAATCTCCTCCTGCATGTTCTCATTCTGAGGGGACGAGGTCGGGGGTTACGATTGAGGTGGTGGACATGCCTCGAGGGGAGTACGTCGAGGTAGGGTTTATCTAGTCTCTCTCCGCTATAGGAGAGCGTCGGAGGAGAAGATAGGGCAATGGAAGAAATAAGTGAAAGTGTATTCACGGAAGAGTGAGAGAAGCTATTTCAGCCTTAAAGGGAAGAGACTCCTCGGGGAGGTTTACTCTACCAAAAAGTACTAACGTCACGCCTGACTTCACGCAGATCCTTCTCGGCGGCTTCGGCTCTCGATATGTACTGCGAGGTGCGAGTAATTAGTTCAAATGTAGTCGAGGCTTGGTGCCTAGCAACGGATCCCGAGAGAAACCCGTTGGCAAGGAGACCATCGGTGCAATTCGCAACGATAGCAGGGATAGAAAGTGAATTCTTTATGATAATTTTACTAAACAATACATTTTGAACTGCACAATATTCGGACTACTTCTAAATACTATTTAATAATAAGTACTAGGTAACAGACATACAGAAATATATATATCTATTTATATAATTACATATACTCACATACTTACATACGAATATATCTCAGTGAGTACAATATTTAATACAATTCAATAAGAAAATATTGCAACTAAATTTGAACTGTCCGCGGACAAGATAACGAATACATCCCAAAGGATAAAGTAGGACATCGTAACAGAGATAAGTAAAGCATTAAGTCTAGAGTTTTCCTCGGCTCAAACCCGTTCGCTGATGACGCGTTCATCATGAAGCTGCCTTTCGCGATCTTTGAGTTCCCTTTGCAAAGAGGCAGACTGATGTTCAGCTGCATCTAGCTCATCTCTAAGGTAACGAGTGTCCCTGCCACCAGCAGCGCTACTAGCAGGTTGTTGTTGAGCCTATCAGAGAGAGCGAGAAGATAAGAGGAGAAGGAAGAGGAGGAGGAGGAGGAGGAGGAGGAGGAGGAGGAGGAGGAGGAGGAGGAGGAGGAGGAGGAGGAGGAGGAGGAGGAGGAGGAGGAGGAGGAGGAGGAGGAGGAGGAGGAGGAGGAGGAGGAGGAGGAGGAGGAGGAGGAGGAGGAGGAGGAGGAGGAGGAGGAGGAGGAGGAGGAGGAGGAGGAGGAGGAGGAGGAGGAGGAGGAGGAGGAGGAGGAGGAGGAGGAGGAGGAGGAGGAGGAGGAGGAGGAGGAGGAGGAGGAGGAGGAGGAGGAGGAGGAGGAGGAGGAGGAGGAGGAGGAGGAGGAGGAGGAGGAGGAGGAGGAGGAGGAGGAGGAGGAGGAGGAGGAGGAGGAGGAGGAGGAGGAGGAGGAGGAGGAGGAGGAGGAGGAGGAGGAGGAGGAGGAGGAGGAGGAGGAGGAGGAGGAGGAGGAGGAGGAGGAGGAGGAGGAGGAGGAGGAGGAGGAGGAGGAGGAGGAGGAGGAGGAGGAGGAGGAGGAGGAGGAGGAGGAGGAGGAGGAGGAGGAGGAGGAGGAGGAGGAGGAGGAGGATGAGGAGGAGGAGGAGGAGGAGGAGGAGGAGGAGGAGGAGGAGGAGGAGGAGGAGGAGGAGGAGGAGGAGGAGGAGGAGGAGGAGGAGGAGGAGGAGGAGGAGGAGGAGGAGGAGGAGGAGGAGGAGGAGGAGGAGGAGGAGGAGGAGGAGGAGGAGGAGGAGGAGGAGGAGGAGGAGGAGGAGGAGGAGGAGGAGGAGGAGGAGGAGGAGGAGGAGGAGGAGGAGGAGGAGGAGGAGGAGGAGGAGGAGGAGGAGGAGGAGGAGGAGGAGGAGGAGGAGGAGGAGGAGGAGGAGGAGGAGGAGGAGGAGGAGGAGGAGGAGGAGGAGGAGGAGGAGGAGGAGGAGGAGGAGGAGGAGGAGGAGGAGGAGGAGGAGGAGGAGGAGTAGGAGGAGGTGACATCGGGTGCAATGGGGCAATTTTTAGTAGAATTTGAGCAATGATAGATTTTATATGAATGTAATCGTGAAAGTAAAATCTAGTTAAAAATAAGCCATTAGTGTTAATTGTAATACGATTTAATTAGAGATTACAATTTAAATAGAGATTAAGATTGAATTAGAGATTAAGATTTGATACTAGATTAATATTTAAATAGAGATTAAGATTGAATTAGAGATTAAGATTGAATTAGAGATTAAGATTTAAATAGAGATTAAGATTGAATTAGATATTAAGATTTAAATAGAGATTAAGATTTGATTAGAGATTAAGATTGAATTAGAGATTAAGATTTGATACTAGATAAAGATTTAAATAGAGATTAAGATTGAATTAGAGATTAAGATTGAATTAGAGATTAAGATTTAAATAGAGATTAAGATTGAATTAGAGATTAAGATTGAATTAGAGATTAAGATTTAAATAGAGATTAATATTTGATTAGAGATTAAGATTTAAATAGAGATTAAGATTTGATTAGACATTAAGATTTAAATAGACATTAAGATTGAATTAGAGATTAATATTTGATTAGTGATTAAGATTTAAATAGAGATTAAGATTGAATTAGAGATTAAGATTTGATTAGTGATTAAGATTTAAATAGAGATTAAGATTTGATTAGAGATTAAGATTTGATTAGTGATTAAGATTTAATTAGAGATTAAGATTTAAATAGAGATTAAGATTGAATTAGAGATTAAGATTGAATTAGAGATTAAGATTTGATTAGAGATTAAGATTTGATTAGTGATTAAGATTTAATTAGAAATTAAGATTGAAATAGAGATTAAGATTGAATTAGAGATTAAGATTGAATTAGAGATTAAGATTGAAATAGAGATTAAGATTGAATTAGAGATTAAGTGTAATATAACTTCGGCTAGTTTTTTCTTTTGGTATTTTACAGTTTGTTTCAAATCCTCTATCTCTTGATCTAAAATAAAATAAATAACATTATTGTCAGTTACATAAAAAGTATGGTTTGTTATATTGCCATACTCCCACTAGTAACTAAAAATGTAGTACGAGAGTATGTAGCAGAGATTATGTAGCAGAGAGTATGTAGCAGAGAGTATGTAGCAGAGAGTATGTAGCAGAGAGTATGTAGCAGAGAGTATGTAGCAGAGAGTATGTAGCAGAGAGTATGTAGCAGAGAGTATGTAGCAGAGAGTATGTAGCAGAGAGTATGTAGCAGAGAATATGTAGCAGAGAGTATGTAGCAGAGAGTATGTAGCAGAGAGTATGTAGCAGAGAGTATGTAGCAGAGAGTATGTAGCAGAGAGTATGTAGCAGAGAGTATGTAGCAGAGAGTATGTAGCAGAGAGTATGTAGCAGAGAGTATGTAGCAGAGAGTATGTAGCAGAGAGTATGTAGCAGAGAGTATGTAGCAGAGAGTATGTAGCAGAGAATATGTAGCAGAGAGTATGTAGCAGAGAGTATGTAGCAGAGAGTATGTAGCAGAGAGTATGTAGCAGAGAGTATGTAGCAGAGAGTATGTAGCAGAGAGTATGTAGCAGAGAGTATGTAGCAGAGAGTATGTAGCAGAGAGTATGTAGCAGAGAGTATATAGCAGATAGTATGTAGCAGAGAGTATGTAGCAGAGAGTATGTAGCAGAGAATATGTAGCGGAGAGTATGTAGCGGAGAGTATGTAGCGGAGAGTATGTAGCAGAGAGTATGTAGCAGAGAGTATGTAGCAGAGAGTATGTAGCAGAGAGTATGTAGTAGAGAGTATGTAGCGGAGAGTATGTAGCGGAGAGTATGTAGCAGAGAGTATGTAGCAGAGAGTATGTAGCAGAGAGTATGTAGCAGAGAGTATGTAGCGGAGAGTATGTACATAGAGTATGTAGCAGAGAGTATGTAGCAGAGAGTATGTAGCAGAGAGTATGTAGCAGAGAGTATGTAGCAGAGAGTATGTAGCAGAGAGTATGTAGCAGAGAGTATGTAGCAGAGAGTATGTAGCAGAGAGTATGTAGCAGAGAGTATGTAGCAGAGAGTATGTAGCAGAGAGTATGTAGCAGAGAGTATGTAGCAGAGAGTATGTAGCAGAGAGTATGTAGCAGAGAGTATGTAGCAGAGAGTATGTAGCAGAGAGTATGTAGCAGAGAGTATGTAGCAGAGAGTATGTAGCAGAGAGTATGTAGCAGAGAGTATGTAGCAGAGAGTATGTAGCAGAGAGTATGTAGCAGAGAGTATGTAGCAGAGAGTATGTAGCAGAGAGTATGTAGCAGAGAGTATGTAGTAGAGAGTATGTAGCAGAGAGTATGTAGCAGAGAGTATGTAGCAGAGGGTATGTAGCAGAGAGTATGTAGCAGAGAGTATGTAGCAGAGAGTATGTAGCAGAGAGTATGTAGCAGAGAGTATGTAGCAGAGAGTATGTAGTAGAGAGTACATTTAAAGTATATTTACCAAATAAAAGTTTCGGATAAATAAGTATTAAAGTCAGAAATAAACCAGACCTCGATTTGCATTTGATTTGCCCTGATGAGAGGCGGAGTTTGCAAGTTCTTCTTCTGCAACCTGAGCTTGGGTTCCCTTGATGAGCATAAGTGCCTGGGTGACACTGAATAACCGTCTCAGTCTCTCAGAATCATTCTGATTGACAGGGTCAAACTGGGAAGTTGGAGTGTAGGTCATTTAGTAGAATGGAGTGCAATTGTGTAAAGTGGTAGTGGTAGTGTAGTGAGCTAGTGTAGTGAGCTAGTGTAGTGAGCTAGTGTAGTGAGCTAGTGTAGTGAGCTAGTGTAGTGAGCTAGTGTAGTGAGCTAGTGTAGTGAGCTAGTGTAGTGAGCTAGTGTAGTGAGCTAGTGTAGTGAGCTAGTGTAGAGTGGTAGTGTAGTGAGCTAGTGTAGTGAGCTAGTGTAGTGAGCTAGTGTAGTGAGCTAGTGTAGTGAGCTAGTGTAGTGAGCTAGTGTAGTGAGCTAGTGTAGTGAGCTAGTGTAGAGTGGTAGTGTAGTGAGCTAGTGTAGTGAGCTAGTGTAGTGAGCTAGTGTAGTTAGCTAGTGTAGTGAGCTAGTGTAGTGAGCTAGTGTAGTGAGCTAGTGTAGTGAGCTAGTGTAGTGAGCTAGTGTAGTGAGCTAGTGTAGTGAGCTAGTGTAGTGAGCTAGTGTAGTGAGCTAGTGTAGTGAGCTAGTGTAGTGAGCTAGTGTAGTGAGCTAGTGTAGTGAGCTAGTTTAGTGTGGTAGTGTAGTGAGCTAGTGTAGTGAGCTAGTGTAGTGAGCTAGTGTAGTGAGCTAGTGTAGTGAGCTAGTGTAGTGAGCTAGTGTAGTGAGCTAGTGTAGAGTGGTAGTGTAATGAGCTACTGTAGTGAGCTAGTGTAGTGAGCTAGTGTAGTGAGCTAGTGTAGTGAGCTAGTGTAGTGAGCTAGTGTAGTGAGCTAGTGTAGTGAGCTAGTGTAGTGAGCTAGTGTAGTGAGCTAGTGTAGTGAGCTAGTGTAGTGAGCTAGTGTAGTGAGCTAGTGTAGTGTGGTAGTGTAGTGAGCTAGTGTAGTGAGCTAGTGTAGTGAGCTAGTGTAGTGAGCTAGTGTAGTGAGCTAGTGTAGTGAGCTAGTATAGTGAGCTAGTGTAGAGTGGTAGTGTAATGAGCTACTGTAGTGAGCTAGTGTAGTGAGCTAGTGTAGTGAGCTAGTGTAGTGAGCTAGTGTAGTGAGCTAGTGTAGTGAGCTAGTGTAGTGAGCTAGTGTAGTGAGCTAGTGTAGTGAGCTAGTGTAGTGAGCTAGTGTAGTGAGCTAGTGTAGTGAGCTAGTGTAGTGAGCTAGTGTAGTGAGCTAGTGTAGAGTGGTAGTGTAGTGAGCTAGTGTAGTGAGCTAGTGTAGTGAGCTAGTGTAGTGAGCTAGTGTAGTGAGCTAGTGTAGTGAGCTAGTGTAGTGAGCTAGTGTAGTGAGCTAGTGTAGTGAGCTAGTGTAGTGAGCTAGTGTAGAGTGGTAGTGTAGTGAGCTAGTGTAGTGAGCTAGTGTAGTGAGCTAGTGTAGTGAGCTAGTGTAGTGAGCTAGTGTAGTGAGCTAGTGTAGAGTGGTAGTGTAGTGAGCTAGTGTAGTGAGCTAGTGTAGTGAGCTAGTGTAGTGAGCTAGTGTAGTGAGCTAGTGTAGTGAGCTAGTGTAGTGAGCTAGTGTAGTGAGCTAGTGTAGTGAGCTAGTGTAGAGTGGTAGTGTAGTGAGCTAGTGTAGTGAGCTAGTGTAGTGAGCTAGTGTAGTGAGCTAGTGTAGTGAGCTAGTGTAGTGAGCTAGTGTAGTGAGCTAGTGTAGTGAGCTAGTGTAGTGAGCTAGTGTAGTGAGCTAGTGTAGTGAGCTAGTGTAGTGAGCTAGTGTAGAGTGGTAGTGTAGTGAGCTAGTGTAGTGAGCTAGTGTAGTGAGCTAGTGTAGTGAGCTAGTGTAGTGAGCTAGTGTAGTGAGCTAGTGTAGAGTGGTAGTGTAGTGAGCTAGTGTAGTGAGCTAGTGTAGTGAGCTAGTGTAGTGAGCTACTGTAGTGAGCTAGTGTAGAGTGGTAGTGTAGTGAGCTAGTGTAGTGAGCTAGTGTAGTGAGCTAGTGTAGTGAGCTAGTGTAGTGAGCTAGTGTAGTGAGCTAGTGTAGTGAGCTAGTGTAGTGAGCTAGTGTAGTGAGCTAGTGTAGTGAGCTAGTGTAGTGAGCTAGTGTAGTGAGCTAGTGTAGAGTGGTAGTGTAGTGTGGTAGTGTAGTGAGCTAGTGTAGTGAGCTAGTGTAGTGAGCTAGCGTAGTGAGCTAGCGTAGTGAGCTAGTGTAGTGAGCTAGTGTAGAGTGGTAGTGTAGTGAGCTAGTGTAGTGAGCTAGTGTAGTGAGCTAGTGTAGTGAGCTAGTGTAGTGAGCTAGTGTAGTGAGCTAGTGTAGTGAGCTAGTGTAGTGAGCTAGTGTAGTGAGCTAGTGTAGTGAGCTAATGTAGTGAGCTAGTGTAGTGAGCTAGTGTAGTGAGCTAGTGTAGTGAGCTAGTGTAGTGTGGTAGTGTAGTGAGCTAGTGTAGTGAGCTAGTGTAGAGTGGTAGTGTAGTGAGCTAGTGTAGAGTGGTAGTGTAGTGAGCTAGTGTAGTGAGCTAGTGTAGTGAGCTAGTGTAGAGTGGTAGTGTAGTGAGCTAGTGTAGTGAGCTAGTGTAGTTAGCTAGTGTAGTGAGCTAGTGTAGTGAGCTAGTGTAGTGAGCTAGTGTAGTGAGCTAGTGTAGTGAGCTAGTGTAGTGAGCTAGTGTAGTGTGGTAGTGTAGTGAGCTAGTGTAGTTAGCTAGTGTAGTGAGCTAGTGTAGTGAGCTAGTGTAGTGAGCTAGTGTAGTGAGCTAGTGTAGTGAGCTAGTGTAGTGTGGTAGTGTAGTGAGCTAGTGTAGTGAGCTAGTGTAGTGAGCTAGTGTAGTGAGCTAGTGTAGAGTGGTAGTGTAGTGAGCTAGTGTAGTGAGCTAGTGTAGTGAGCTAGTGTAGTGAGCTAGTGTAGTGAGCTAGTGTAGTGAGCTAGTGTAGTGAGCTAGTGTAGTGAGCTAGTGTAGTGAGCTAGTGTAGAGTGGTAGTGTAGTGAGCTAGTGTAGAGTGGTAGTGTAGTGAGCTAGTGTAGTGAGCTAGTGTAGTGAGCTAGTGTAGAGTGGTAGTGTAGTGAGCTAGTGTAGTGAGCTAGTGTAGTTAGCTAGTGTAGTGAGCTAGTGTAGTGAGCTAGTGTAGTGAGCTAGTGTAGTGAGCTAGTGTAGTGAGCTAGTGTAGTTAGCTAGTGTAGTGAGCTAGTGTAGTGAGCTAGTGTAGTGAGCTAGTGTAGTGAGCTAGTGTAGTGAGCTAGTGTAGTGAGCTAGTGTAGAGTGGTAGTGTAGTGAGCTAGTGTAGTGAGCTAGTGTAGTTAGCTAGTGTAGTGAGCTAGTGTAGTGAGCTAGTGTAGTGAGCTAGTGTAGTGAGCTAGTGTAGTGAGCTAGTGTAGTTAGCTAGTGTAGTGAGCTAGTGTAGTGAGCTAGTGTAGTGAGCTAGTGTAGTGAGCTAGTGTAGTGAGCTAGTGTAGTGAGCTAGTGTAGTTAGCTAGTGTAGTGAGCTAGTGTAGTGAGCTAGTGTAGTGAGCTAGTGTAGTGAGCTAGTGTAGTGAGCTAGTGTAGTGAGCTAGTGTAGTGAGCTAGTGTAGTGAGCTAGTGTAGTGAGCTAGTGTAGTGAGCTAGTGTAGTAGTTTGAAGTTTGGAGAAGTATAATAGTTTAATAATGTGGAATATGAAGAGAAGTAACAGGGAATTAGGTAGTAATAAGTGTAATCTAGCAATTGGTGTATTTGATAACACTAATATTATTAATAACGGTAATACTGACACTGATGGTAAGAAAATTGTAATTAAAATTCTTGATATGAAAAATATAAAACTGAAAAAAGTGATAATTTTCAATATCAAGATATTGATAAAGAATATGAGATAAGGTGAAACTAAGGTGAGTTTGTATCTTTACTATATTAGAATTCATAATTAATAAGACACAAACGTCTCCTAAGGCTTCGTAGAGATTATCTGCCTTGCGTTCATCATCTGCTAAATCGTCTATATCCAACGATTCTATATTTTTCCAATCCAGGTCGGCCATTTTGAATATTCTAATTCGGAAGACTTTACTTTTGATTACAGAAATTTAGTTGTATACGAATGTATATGAATCTGAATTATTATAATATAATAATTTTATTATTGTATTATAATATTATAATATAATATTATTATATTATAATATTATAATATAATATTATTAAATTATAATATTATAATATAATAATAATATTATTATATTATAATATTTATTAGAAAATATAATATTATTTTGATTTCACTAAACTGAGTTTTCTATAAATTGTTTTTTTATAGCCTATATAGGGTATATGTATATATATATATATATATATATATATATAAATATATATATATGTATATCTTATAGTCTATAATGTAAGCGCTACCTAAAATTATTTCGGTGTGATTTCAATTTTTAAAATGATTTTAAGATACATGCATATTAATATTTAATAAATTCTCAGATATTGGCATATATATAAAATAAACTTTGAAATGCTTCGTATATCATTCTGTAGAATATCAAATTTGTCATAATTTTTATTAATTATTTTATGAATTATAATATAACTTATAGTAGAAGATCTATATTAAGTTATACTAAGTATAAGTGATTATAAAATATGATTTACTATAACTAATAGTAAATAATATTTTAAAAATCAAATATCTTTTTATTATAAAATATATCCAATACCGAAAAAACTAAGCTTATTTGTAATACCATAATGTACATTATATATTTAAATTTAATATAAAAAAAATTATTTAATATACCTTATAACATTGAATATTCACTAATAACGACAATTATATATTTTTAAATAAATTGCATGTAAAGACAGTTTTTGTTTATAACAACAAAATAGGATTTTATCCAATCAGCATAATATGAATAAATTCTCAATAGATGTCAATATTGAATATGTATTAACAATATTTACCTTTTCTCTGAACTTGACCTGAAATTTTATAAATTTAGTTTTATTTTATATATCATATAGTAAATATAAAGTAATAATGTTAAGTTCAAAATTAACTCGCGCATCTCAAGGAGTATACTCTTCTGTTTGTATCGATATTATCATTTAAAAAGTTGCATATACTACAACTAAAAATTCTTTATTCTATTTTGGTGGAAATTTTTTTGGATTTTCAAATTTTAGATTACGCATTGTTGATTCATTTAAAGATACTATTTATAAAATTTAGATCCATTAACAATATAATGCTATAATTGCTCAACGAACTATTAGATATATATTTATAATTTAATAATTTTGCCATAATTTTATTTTTTAGACGTAATATTCTCAGTTGAGTGATTATCTAAAAAACCAAAATATATTTGAAATAAAATTTAATTCTATATATTTACAATTTAATTGAAAGTAATTTCTAACTTAATTTTTAACAAAGCTAAATAGTAAAATAGCTATAATTGTTTATTTTGGTTCATGGTATGCAATTTATTCTATCAGTGTGACACATTCATACAATACAGGTAATCTATATAATTTAAAATATTACAGATAAAACTAAAGAAAAACTGATATACAATCATAATTTATAAATTATCAAAAAAAATCACAGTTGTAAGTTCACTATGCCTATGAAAGCTGTATAACTGACATAATGATTATATCATCACAAGACTTGTTGTTTATAATTGCATAACTTACCTCCGCTATGTGCAGTTTGTACGCAGCCAGAGCACCCTGGTGATTGTCGAACACGACAACAACAAACTTCAACCGTTGACGCTGAATACAATTGCGGCTGCAAAGCAACTAGGCCAGGAAGTCACATGTCTCATCGCTGGTGACTCGTGTAAAAATGTGAGTTTTATGTTTGCTAATTTATTTACATGATACATTTATTGAATAGTTTAGTAAGTTTAATAAAAAATAAATAAATAAGATTTAAATTATAATGATACAATATTTTATATTTATTGTTGTGATATAATTTATTGTTATGATATAGTTTATTGTTATTATATAGGTTATTGTTATGATATAGGTTGTTGTTATGATATAGGTTGTTGTTATGATATAGGTTGTTGTTATGATATACTGTACTCTATTTTGATGAACATATTTGCTTCCTGTCGTATATTTTCAGTTTAATACTTTTTTAAAAAATATTACTAATTAATGAATATTAAGTTATTTAGTTTGGTTTTGGTTCGGTTAATTAAAATTATTAATTTGCATTTCTAAATCAGATTTATCATTGTTTTAATCGTAAAATAAAGAAATTCCAAACCGATGCTTCATTTATTGGTTGCCTCTCTCAACTGTTACCTCAACTGTTACCAACTGTTACCTTGATGTATGTAGAGTTAACTTATACAGTTTGTATAACAGTGAGGTTATTCAGAGGAGTAATTCGGAGGAGTAATTCAGAGGAGTTTTAGGACAAGGACAAATTACTTATATAATTACTTATAATGCATTACAATGACACATTATATTTCTTGATGGAATTTCGGAATGATTTTGTATTTTGGTTCGAGATCTTTAGTTTTTATTTGATTGCGAGTTCCCAGAGTTTAGTCTGTTAGCCGAAGTGTTTCGCCCCGGACACCTTTGTTTCACGGAAGTGAGGAGAGTGCATTGTTCTGAATGACATCAGACTTACCCCAGGCATATCTCCGAGGTTGTGGGGGGTAACCAGTCTAGAGTCTAGAGTTTTTCTTCGGTCAATAACATTTATTAGTATATGTAGTTAGTTGTTTATTAGCGTATGTAGTTAGTTGTTTATTAGCGTATGTAGTTAGTTGTTTATTAGCATATGTAGTTAGTTGTTTATTAGCATATGTAGTTAGTTGTTTATTAGCATATGTAGTTAGTTGTTTATTAGCATATGTAGTTAGTTGTTTATTAGCATATGTAGTTAGTTGTTTATTAGCATATGTAGTTAGTTGTTTATTAGCATATGTAGTTAGTTGTTTATTAGCATATGTAGTTAGTTGTTTATTAGCATATGTAGTTAGTTGTTTATTAGCATATGTAGTTAGTTGTTTATTAGCATATGTAGTTAGTTGTTTATTAGCATATGTAGTTAGTTGTTTATTAGCATATGTAGTTAGTTGTTTATTAGCATATGTAGTTAGTTGTTTATTAGCATATGTAGTTAGTTGTTTATTAGCATATGTAGTTAGTTTATTAGCATATGTAGTTAGTTGTTTATTAGCATATGTAGTTAGTTGTTTATTAGCATATGTAGTTAGTTGTTTATTAGCATATGTAGTTTGTTGTTTATTAGCGTATGTAGTTAGTTGTTTATTAGCGTATGTAGTTAGTTGTTTATTAGCGTATGTAGTTAGTTGTTTATTAGCGTATGTAGTTAGTTGTTTATTAGCGTATGTAGTTAGTTGTTTATTAGCGTATGTAGTTAGTTGTTTATTAGCATATGTAGTTAGTTGTTTATTAGCGTATGTAGTAAGTTGTTTATTAGCATATGTAGTTAGTTGTTTATTAGCATATGTAGTTAGTTGTTTATTAGCATATGTAGTTAGTTGTTTATTAGCGTATGTAGTTAGTTGTTTATTAGTGTATGTAGTTAGTTGTTTATTAGCGTATGTAGTTAGTTGTTTATTAGCGTATGTAGTTAGTTGTTTATTAGCGTATGTAGTTAGTTGTTTATTAGCGTATGTAGTTAGTTGTTTATTAGCGTATGTAGTTAGTTGTTTATTAGCGTATGTAGTTAGTTGTTTATTAGCGTATGTAGTTAGTTGTTTATTAGCATATGTAGTTAGTTGTTTATTAGCATATGTAGTTAGTTGTTTATTAGCATATGTAGTTAGTTGTTTATTAGCATATGTAGTTAGTTGTTTATTAGCGTATGTAGTTAGTTGTTTATTAGCATATGTAGTTAGTTGTTTATTAGCGTATGTAGTTAGTTGTTTATTAGCATATATAGTTAGTTGTTTATTAGCATATGTAGTTAGTTGTTTATTAGCATATGTAGTTAGTTGTTTATTAGCATATGTAGTTAGTTGTTTATTAGCATATGTAGTTAGTTGTTTATTAGCATATGTAGTTAGTTGTTTATTAGCATATCTAGTTAGTTGTTTATTAGCGTATGTAGTTAGTTGTTTATTAGCATATGTAGTTAGTTGTTTATTAGCATATGTAGTTAGTTGTTTATTAGCATATGTAGTTAGTTGTTTATTGTATGTAGTTAGTTGTTTATTAGCATATGTAGTTAGTTGTTTATTAACATATGTAGTTAGTTATTTATTGTATGTAGTTAGTTGATTTTCATTTAGTATTTTTGCAGTTGTCTGGTTAATACAGGGAGTTGGTAATTTGTTTAAGATTTGGTTGATTGTTGGAAATGTTTAATATTTGTATCCGAGGACAGTTTATTTGTAAATGTGCAGGTATTGAGCCTTTTATAAATTTGTGTCTCCAATTTTAATATTTTGGAAATCTGTTTGTTTAAATTAAAATTTATTAGTTCAATCTTGTTTATAATTATTCGTAGGTGGTTTGATGTAAGCCAGATATTTATGTAGTTATTGCAATCTTGTAGTTCTCCATAGTTATGATGTGGTTAGTATATTTGCAATGTAATGTCGTCTGTATGAAGGTTATGACTAATATTAAATAGTAAAGGAAATAACATTGAAGTATTCCATAATTGTGTAGGTAGGTTATGGAGTATACGCTATTTATTTTTACATTATAGGATCTATTTTTAAGCAATATCTTTTGTTATAGTAAGGCTATTGAAGGTTAGTGGATAGAGTGTATCTTATTATTGGGAATAATCAGTTTGTAGCTGGCTAATCTAGATATCTATATAAATATAGATCAAAGCTTGTAGAAACTTGGGAAACAATATATATAAAATTATATATATAAATAGTATATATAAAATTATGTAAATTATTATCATTTATATATAAAAGAAAGTGGTTATACAAAATAATGATATTGATAATAATAACATTGTATAATGTTATTGGAACATTTGTTATTTTGACCCAGAATCATCTATTTTCTTTGTGGAAAATAGAATATATTATTCAATGAGATAAATTAATGAGATATAAATAAGTTTATAAATAATATGTGTTTATAGTCTAATATATATTTTACTAAATGAACTTATGAATACACGAGTTCAATTTTAAATAAAATGTACACATTTTTACTCATGAATCATTATTTAAAATTTGTTAAAAAATTCACAATTTTGTTATCAAATTAATAATTTTCAAATGGTATAATACAAAGGAACAATGAACTCATTATATTAAATATTAAATTCAAATTTACCATTTAATGTATTAATATAGGATAATAGGTATAATACTGTTAATATAAATACCACTCAACTATTATTATTTTATTTTATTATTAATTATATTAATTATATATAATTATAATTTATTTATTATACAGGATTTATCCTAAAACTAAATAATTAATTAGTAATAAAGATAATGATAATAATAACAATATGTTTGATAATAATATTAAAGCTTTAAATAACTATTAGATTATGGTAAAAAAATTAAGATATCTACAGAATTTGTCAATTTCTTTAAATATGTGACCTACTTACAATTACTAGGTCGCGGATGAAGTGGCAAAGGTCAAAGGTGTCGATAAAGTTTTATTAGCCGATAATTCTGCTTTCAAAGGGTTTTTGCCAGGTTATAAGCTTAATATTAAGTAAATAATATATTATCATAAACTCAGTTATTTCTGATAATTCTAATTTTGAAGTAATTTTTTATTACTCACTTTTATTTATATGTATTAGTTATTTATTTGGCAATCAATATTATCGCGTGCACATTATTACAGTAACCTAAAATAGATTTTAATCTATTCTTGTATATTTCCTATTGCTCTAGAGTCGTTGTGCAGTTTAATTCTCGAGACTCAGTCGAAGTTAAATTTCACTCATATCATCGCTGGAGCGTCTGCATTCGGAAAAGTTTGCATAAACTTTAAAAACATTTGAACCAAAGGATTTAAAGTTAAAAACTAAATTTGTATTCACTTTTTGTACAGTTTATCATAACAAAATATGAATATTCGTCAATTTTTAATTTTCAAGGATACAATTATTTCTATCATTTATCTATAAATATTCTTTTACAATTCTATATTCTTATTCCTTTAACACTACCCCTAGATTCGTCTTCAGTATAGAATTTTCTTTTCTATCGTATCCCCACAATACTCATGATAAACCAGATGACCTCTTACTCACCCCTATGACCTTTATGAACCCTCCATATATAGAATCTACTGCCAAGAGTTGCAGCTAAGCTCGATGTGGCTCCCGTTTCCGACGTCATTGCCATCAAAGACAAGGAGACATTCCTTCGACCTATTTATGCGGGTTTATTTCTCTTACCGCATCAATTTCACTGTTTCATGTCAATTTCAGTTTTTGATTTCAATTTCTTCATTTTAATATCACTCCGAATATATGAAAATATTCATTCTAATGTCAATTTCTTGCTACTAGCAAACTTTCACTTATAGACATTTATATACGTAATGTCCGTTATGTTATCTTAATACAAGTGTATAGGTGTCACGCTGTCATCTAACAACTCATTAGTCAATAACTGCATATTACCTCTAACATCCACAATTACTATAAAATAATTGTTAAAATGTATGTAGATATTATATTTAGGTATTCTCCATGAAATAAAGAGAGTGTAAATAAAGTGTAAATGAAGTGTAAATAAAGTGTAAATAAAATGTAAATAAATTGTAAATAAAGTGTAAATAAAGTGTAAATAGTGTGTAAAAAGAGTGTAAATTAGTGAAATTAACAACAATAAAATATGGATAAATATTCAACTTATATAAATACTGTTATATGTATATTACAGTGTTTAAGAAATATTCCTTAATAGAGCTTGATAAATAGTGCTAAACTACTAAAGTTTAATATTATTTAATAACATGTCCCCATTAATGACAGGAAATGCCTACGAGACAGTCAAAGTCAATGA
Source organism: Osedax frankpressi (assembly GCA_964035775.1). Lineage (NCBI taxonomy): Eukaryota > Metazoa > Annelida > Polychaeta > Sabellida > Siboglinidae > Osedax > Osedax frankpressi. The sequence goes on along the minus strand of OZ038312.1, from coordinate 1,791,932 downwards.
TTCCATAAAGGTCGTCACCATACGAGGAACTGCCTTCGAAGCCGTTGAAAATCAGGGAGGTGGAGCATCAATCTCCGAACAGAGTTGTTAGTGAGTTGAAATAGGAGTTGCAGTTGCAGTTGTAGTTATAGTTAGTGAGTTGGAGTTGTAGTTAGTGAGTTGGAGTTGTAGTTAGTGAGTTGGAGTTGTAGTTAGTGAGTTGGAGTTGCAGTTAGTGAGTTGGAGTTGTAGTTAGTGAGTTGGAGTTGTAGTTAGTGAGTTGGAGTTGTAGTTAGTGAGTTGGAGTTGTAGTTAGTGAGTTGGAGTTGCAATTGCAGTTAATGAATCGGTATCATGTTCAGTAAGTAAATCTCTCTCTTCGCCCCATATCACTTAAATCCCCCCAATCTATTTACTATTTACCCCTTTTACACCTCACTATATCTCTCTCCCACTACACCTCACTACATCTCTTCCTTTTACCCTCTATACTTCTTTATACCATCACACTCTATGTATCTACCTCTTTTTCACTCTATATCTTAATACATCTCTTACTACCTCTTACTACCTCTTACTACCTCTTACTTCCTCTTACTACCTCTTACTACCTCTTACTACCTCTTACTTCCTCTTACTACCTCTTACTACCTCTTACTACCTTTTACTACCTCTTACTACCTCTTACTACCTCTTACTACCTCTTAATACCTCTTAATACCTCTTAATACCTCTTACTTCCTCTTACTACCTCTTACTACCTCTTACTACCTCTTACTACCTCTTACTACCTCTTACTACCTCTTAATACCTCTTACTACCTCTTACTTCCTCTTACTACCTCTTACTACCTCTTACTACCTCTTACTACCTCTTACTACCTCTTACTACCTCTTACTACCTCTTACTTCCTCTTACTACCTCTTACTACCTCTTACTACCTCTTATTACCTCTTACTACCTCTTACTACCTCTTACTTCCTCTTACTACCTCTTACTACCTCTTACTACCTCTTACTACCTCTTATTACCTCTTACTACCTCTTACTACCTCTTACTTCCTCTTACTACCTCTTACTTCCTCTTACTACCTCTTACTACCTCTTACTACCTCTTACTTCTTCTTACTACCTCTTACTACCTCTTACTACCTCTTACTACCTCTTAATACCTCTTACTACCTCTTACTTCCTCTTACTACCTCTTACTACCTCTTACTACCTCTTACTACCTCTTACTACCTTTTACTACCTCTTACTACCTCTTACTACCTCTTACTACCTCTTACTACCTCTTACTACCTCTTACTACCTCTTACTTCCTCTTACTACCTCTTACTACCTCTTACTACCTCTTACTACCTCTTATTACCTCTTACTACCTCTTACTACCTCTTACTTCCTCTTACTTCCTCTTACTACCTCTTACTACCTCTTACTACCTCTTACTACCTCTTACTACCTCTTACTACCTCTTACTACCTCTTAATACCTCTTACTACCTCTTACTACCTCTTACTACCTCTTACTACCTCTTACTACCTCTTACTACCTCTTAATACCTCTTACTACCTCTTACTACCTCTTACTACCTCTTACTACCTCTTACTACCTTTTACTACCTCTTACTTCCTCTTACTACCTCTTACTACCTCTTAATACCTCTTACTACCTCTTAATACCTCTTAATACCTCTTACTACCTCTTAATACCTCTTAATACCTCTTACTACCTCTTACTACCTCTTACTTCCTCTTACTACCTCTTACTACCTCTTACTACCTTTCTCTTTATATCTTTCACATCCAACATCCTATCCATCAATCTAATGTTTTTATTGAAACCTCAGCCTCATTTGTAAATGAACAAACTGAATGGTTAAGTCAAGAGGTTGTGTCCAACGACCGGCCTGAATTGACCGCTGCCAAGACTGTCATCTCAGGAGGTTATTCAACTGCGATGTCATTATTACATCATCATCTGCTAACATCTTTATAACTTTTACAATTATATTGTAATTCTAGTAATCTAAGGTATTTAGTTTTTTTTGATACATATTGATTTAATATATTTAAATGATAAAGAGAGTATTATTATATACAGTTTAGTCAGAAACCAAATGATGATGTAACTATTTGTTGAAAACAATGATTTAACAATCTTATATACATTTTTTAAATAACAAATAAACTTAGTTTATTTTTAATGTAAACATAATAAAAAAACAAAAACAAACATTTAACTTTTTTTTAAACATGAATCTCATCCTTGTTATAATCCAACTTTTTAAATCTTCTTCCTTTTGTGTTGACGTGTGATATCAATTTCCTAATTCTTAATAGACAAATTTCATTTTATTCTCAACAATTTTAACTACATTTTTTAAATGTTAGTTTCTAAAAAAACTAATTCCACTAGTAATTGATTAATTTAAATTTCATGAATTTATTAAAATATAATTGATCACTCACTTAGTACAATAAACAATTTATGAACTACCTCTAACCACACCCCTTAACAAAACTCTTGAAGCTCCCCACGCCCCACCCCTTCCCCACCCCCAAGCCCCACCCCAAGTGACCCCCCTCCCCCAAGCCCCATCCCTTCCCCACCCCAAAGTCACCCCTCCTCCCCCAAGCCCCACCCCTTCCCCACCCCAAGTCACCCTCTCCCCCCAAGCCCCACCCCCAAGTCACCCCTCCTCCCTCAAGCCCCACCTCTTCCCCACCCCCAAGTCACCCCTCCTCCCCCACCCCCAAGTCACCCTCCTTCCCCAAGCCCCACCCCTTCCCCACCCCCAAGCCCCACCCCAAGTCACCCCTCCTCCCTCAAGCCCCATCCCTTCCCCACCCCCAAGTCACCCCTCCTCCCCTAAGCCCCACCCCTCCTCCCCTAAGCCCCACCCCTCCCTCCCCCAAGCCCCACCCCTCCCTCCCCCAAGTCACCCCTCCTCATCGCACCTTCAGGTCGCGGCCTGAAGAATGGTGATAACTTTGAAATGCTATACAAACTCGCGGACATGTTGAAAGCTGCTGTTGGAGCGTCTAGAGCTGCCGTGGATGCAGGATATGTTGGCAATGACCTTCAAGTTGGACAGACTGGCAAGATTGTAGCTCCAGTTAATATCTTGTAAAGCCCACCACTACACTCTCCATACTATCCAACAAACCAACCATATTGTATCAAATGTATGGTTATTAAAGTTTTCAATAGACAAAAACACTAATGTAACTGTATGTAACTTTATGCTCTTTGATATCTCATAGTCTTTGCTTTATTGCATTATTACAATTAGAGATGCTTTTAGGAAGTGTAGAAATGTTTCTTAATCCCGACGTCGCATTGACCTCCGACCTCTACACTCGCAGGACCTGTACATCGCCGTGGGTATATCCGGCGCCATCCAGCACCTGGCGGGCATGAAGGACAGTAAAGTCATTGTCGCTATTAACAAAGACGCCGAAGCTCCCATTTTTCAAGTTGCAGATTACGGCATCGTCGCGGATCTTTTCAAGGTGGTCAGCCTAGGTAGTGGTCAGCCTAGGTAGTGGGTGTGGCCTAAGGTGGGTGTGGTCTAAGTTGGTGTGGCCTAAGTGGGTGTGGCCTAAGGTAGGCATATGGTCTATCTGGGCTGGTCTAAAGTGAAGCATTTTGGAAGTAATACAGTTTATTTCATGTTTGGATAGCAATTCTGTAGATGGACAGTTAAAGTTCAATATCAATTTGTAATAACTGTATTTTATTCTTTTTAAATCACCGCTCTATTTATCTTATATTTTATAACTAATTATTTGCAGGTGATTCCTGAACTGATTGATGAACTAGAAAAGTAAACAATTATGTAACTCTTAACAACCATTACTCTGTTATGAATTGCATGAAATTTATAGTATATACAATATCCATAACTATTATTATTAAATAAACCTTCAATTTACAATTTTACATTTATAATTTATAATTTAATTTAGATGCCTACAGTAATTTGCTTATTTTTCAAAAGAAGTAACAAAGTATTATCAAATTTTAATTTGTTCATTTTAATGATATTTAATTTTTTAAACATTTTAACATTTGTAAAATTAATAAAAAGACAAATAATTAATGCATCGAATGTAAGATTTTAAAAGTTCATAGGATTTGTGCAAATCTAAATACAGTTCTAATTAATAAATACATTTGATCCTTATACTTTAAATTATATAGTATAGTTAAGTATATATTATAGTTGTAGTTAAGTATATATTAGTTATAGTTAACTATATATTATAGTTATAGTTAAGTATATATTATAGTTGTAGTTAACTATATATTAGTTCATTATATATATTAGTTATAATTAACTATATACTTTATCAATGTTACTGAGGTGCAGATGAATGATGAAATATTAATTTCCTATTTAATAAATCAATTTTGAGCTAATCTCATCTACACTATTATTTAAACAATTTTCTTTGCAACTAAATCTAAAAAATATCTAAAATTATGACTAAATTATTAAGGGAGTCAGTGCATAAATTTAAATTATAACAAAAATTCATAAAATTATTTTTTTTTTCTAAATTATTGAGGGTTTTAATTAACATAATTCAAATAAAAATAAAACTTATTTCAATTAATATATACAAAGTTGTGCAATATGTAATACAAAAACTATTTATATTATATTGTATAGCTAATTATGTCATGCATATAATAAATATAACTTATATACAAAATTTCACCAAATTATAACCAATAGTTTTATAATCAAAAATAATATGTTATAAATTTACAATTTTATTATACATTTATTTATACACTGATTAATACATCATTAACATGTCTATGTATTTCAAATCTATATTTCACATCCAGCATTATATACATTGTAGGTATCCGCAAACTGCAATCTTGTTAATTCTTCTTCTGTAAATGCAAATTTAAATCAATAATTAAGATGTATTATCAACAACAATGATTTCTCAAATGATTACAATAAAATAAAATTAATTTCCCACAATAAATATATTGATTTAGATATGAAATAGTTGTACCAATATAGTTATTATACTTATTCACCTTGGACTCATTTCCATGCACTACTATTGATATGATTCATTATATGTCACATGTCACGAGTCATAAACATAAAATGGAAATTGAATGACCCTCGAAGATGAATTTAGCTACAGAGACATACCCATTCCTCTTGCATCAGAATGATGATATCCTTGGTCAGGGTGGGTCCGAATAGAGGGTTCATTTGGGCGATAAAGGTCACAATCCAGAAAAGGTAACAACACACAGCAGTCATCGTCATCATGACCTGCATAATCCTGTAAGGGTCAAGTGGGGTTATAGAAAGGTAGATATGGGTTTGAGTGAGGTTACAGGAAGGTGAAATCTACTAAGAGATTAAATAGAACTAGAGTGAACAAGTTTGATTAGAGAGAGCCAGACAGGATCCGCTCGATTAAAGAGGGCAAGATGGCGATTAGAGGGGTCAAACGAAAATAAAGAAGAGCTGAGGTAGAGATGAGTTAGGTGGGCCTAGGGAAGCGTTGAGTATCTGATTCGATGCATTCGATGGACAGTTCTACAACGATTGCAATTATTGCTTAGGTGTACATAATTAGGTATATAATTATTTGGGATAACAAATTATAGGTTAAATAAAGGATTACCAACTATTTTAGAAAATATATAAATAATTAAAGTTGACTTTTTTGAAATCGATTTTCAGCTATATTACATTGTATATAATTTTAAAAAGAACTATAAGATAGATTCCCATTAATAATATATGTTTGTATTAGGTTAAATATATACTATTATCCTAAGGGTGGTTATAGGAATAAAGCATAATTCATTATAAAAATATATATGATAAATATGTGCTGTTACTGAAACCGTATTAAAATAATAATACAACAAGCATAAGATAATATTTATTTTATAAATATAATATTTGTGGAAACACATTTGGTAATGATGATTATGATATGTAATTATTTGAATGAAAAATTAATATATTTATATAATATAAGAAATCAATATTATACATTATTTAGATGATAGGCAAACTAATTTAGTAAATTAATATTTATAAATGTATAACATAATCGATAAATTAAAGTAAGTAAATATGGATTTCTCGTAAAAATATATGTAAATTATATGACCGAACGGTGTCACATAGTTTGTCATTAATGAGGGCATATTATTATATTAAAATTCTAAAAAATTATAGAAATGAATTATTTAATAAAATAGTCCATATTAGTTTAAAAATAGAGGTTTCTTTTACTGCAAAAATACAAACCATTTATTAGGCCCATTGGGAACAATGCAAGGAAGGATAAATGCGATAGCTCCCCAGAAAGAAGAAGCGATTATGAGAGGCAGAGCTATTCCAAGAGACATGTTTATGTTTTAGAAAATTTCACTACTCTGATTATATCATGTGATAATTCATACAAATCACGTGAATAAATTACTATACGCGCCACCTATCAATTAGTCACGCATACAAATATAAACATTCTTCTATTCGTAAAATATTGTTACTTTCTATTTCTGTGTAGATTGTACGATGCTTACAAAGTGTTTTTCGATATCTAACCATGTCTACATCGATCACACAGTCTTTCGGTACAACCGAAGTATTCCTGCGCACCTTAATTGCCGGAGGTAAGATATATAGAATCTCGTAAAATTAAGTATTATATTAAAATGAAGATATATAAATGTAAATGTAAATTATTTTGACCTAGTTATAGAAATCATGCGATAATTTGTATTGTAGTCAACGACGCTTATTTTTTAAAATTGATATTTTATTTCACAAGTTATTAAATTTATATAGCAATACCTATTTATATCTATTAAATCTATTAATTGTTATTATTATGTTTCAGATGTGTATAGAAACTTTAAAATAATAATAAATAATAATATTAATATCAGAATACTAACTAACTATTTATGATTTATAATTTATTTAGTAGAATTTAATATATATGTAATATAATCATGTATATATTTATACATTGCTCATAAATATCTAAATTGTCAATTATGTTATTAATTATCGAAAATATAAAACTAATACATAATAAAATCACGCGAGTTTGGATTACTAATAGGTCACCTATTTATTATAAAATAGTCCGTATGTGACATAACCATTGTTGATACGGGGTATTTTTGATCTCATTAAAATATACTTATTGTTCTCGCATGCTATTCTATAATCCGTTTGTTATAGTAGAGTTCTCTGTATATACAATATGGTACACAATTAAATAACTACATATGTGACATGTCGTATATTGTATTAATGCCTAGATAATTAGTATATAGTGATATAAGATGTAGAATATCCATCAGTAGGTCAAGGGTTTAATTCTCGGGCATGTTCGTCACACTATCCGTGTCGTAGTTTACATTTGCAAACCTCATAGACAGTACAGGAAACTGGCCATTGTCCTGTATCTAGAGTATCTGCACGCGTATATTGTCAATGCATTAGCTGATAAACTATTTTAATATATACCATATAATATATAGTGTAGAGTATTATGGACTAAAATATAGTTTTAAATTAATAATTTATTAATTTGCGGATAAAACTAACATTTTAATCGAAAGTGAATTCAAATGGCTACTCAGTTATCCGTCGATAGTTTGGAATTTTTGACTTCACCAAATTTCCTGTTATGGGATGAATGGATTATTATACAATATATATACTCCATATCATTATTATAACAAAAATAAAACTTTCCACTGGTCATCCATTCCCATTGAAAATAGGAATTATCATTTGCATTAGATAACTATTATTAAAGATTATAATAATAGCGAAGTACACCTTGAAAATCTATTTCTTTACACTTATTCATGATATTGTAAAATCCTACAATAATAAATTTAAAAGTAAGTGTGCTAATGAGTGAAATGGTCTGTAACATTGATATGCCATCAATAGAAATATAGGAAATTATATTTCTTAAACAAATATTAAAATAACCATGCAATAATATTTAGTTCACCAATGAAAATATGGTAATAATGTTTGGATCTTATATATTTGTAATTATCATGACTCATCACTTGTTATTTACATTTCATTGCATAACGTGAACGTATCTGCGTTGTTTATTTCATCGTAATCGAATCATAACCTGTTTCCACCCTCATTTATAATCGCAGTTCTCCGTCACCGGCATGTTCGTCACACTATCTTGGGTCAAAGTTTACATTTGAAATCCTCGTAGACAGTTCAAGAGACGGGCCATTGTCCTGTATCTAGAGTATCTGCCCATGTGTATTGTCGACCCCCCCTGCGTAGCTATTAAATGACTTTCTGTGTAAACACGTTTGCTTACACGTTTAAGTAACGTGATTCCCTGTAGTTGTTTTTCTTACTCGATGAGACCAAAGATAGTTTTTTGTGCTAGACGCAACATTTTACTATTTTTGGTCTACGTTTGGTCTACATTTGACCTACATTTGGCCTACATTCAACGTCTCCACATCGAATTGTATTTGCCATGTCTTGGGCACCTGGTGGGAAATGAATGTTTCCCAATGAGGATCATTCTATATTATATATATTCATAGATATGTATATCCACATATATGGATAATGTTGGAGGTTAAGAAAAAATAAATGAAATGTCTGGATAATATAATATTATTATATATAATATTATTGTACATGATATTATATAAATTTAATAAATATATTCTTCAGTTCTAAAACTTGATTAGTGTTTAGTGAATTAAAAACTCTATATTCAAATATTTAATATTCATATATATATAGAGTGTAAATAGTTACTTTAGTAAATAAAGTGTAAATAGTTATTTTAAATCTGTATCATATAATATAATTTTTAATATATTATATATAGAGTATATTATATAGAGTATTATGAAATCTACAATATAAATCTATCTTTAAAATATATGTTGGAATTTATTAAAATATCTGAAATATTATTGAATATATCGGAATTGAAAAAAATTAAAATTAATTGATTTAGAATGAACTAGTGAGTACAGTTATAAAATAAGTACATTGTATTGAATACATATACAAAAATAAGTACATTGTATTGAATACATTTACAAAAATAAGTACAATGTAGTGAATACATTTACAAAAATAAGTTCAATGTAGTGAATACAATTTCAAAAATAAGTACAATGTAGTGAATACAGTTACAAAAATAAGTAAATATTTTTGAATTAATGGAAATAATTTTTTATACATCAACAGCCATATATTGTTTAAATCATTTGTTCATTTCTCTCACCAGGTGTCGCCGGATGTTGTGCGAAATCGACGGTAGCTCCGTTTGATAGAGTCAAGATTCTTCTGCAAGGTCAGCCTTTACTTTTACCACTACCTTTTCTCCATCCCTCAACGACTAATTATTTTAGAGAATCAATCGCTATCAAGAGTATATCTCCGCTCTACTTTACTCAATAATGTACTCAATACTCAATAATATACTTGGCACTGTATTTTAATAATACTAATTATATTACTATTATTAATAATATAAATATGCGCACTCAATATATATATAAATAATATATATATATATATATATATATATATATATATATATATATATATATATATATATTCTGATTTATTACTTTACTAGCTCATTGTTAACTAGGTCACCATCACCACTATCCCATTAACTAGGTCACACCTACCTTATTAACTAAGTCACGCCTACCTTATTAACTAGGTCACGCCTACCTTATTAACTAGGTCACCACTACCACTCACATTAACTAGTTCATATGTACATATATCTCATTAACTAGGTCATATGTACCTATATCTCATTAACTCGGTCATCTGAACCTCTCTCTCTCATTGACTAGGTCATCTGAACCTCTCTCTCTCATTGACTAGGTCATCTGAACCTCTATCTCATTAACTAGGTCATCTGCACCCCTATCTCATTAACTAGGTAATAACCACTATTACACTTAAATTGCATCCCCATTAATTAGATTTAATTAAGGAATGTGATTTAGTGCATAGATTCTTACAAGTATTTAATATGGAAAATATCACTCAACCAAAATGCCCATATCTCTGTCTATATTAATTTAATCTAAATAATATTTAATATCATTAAAGATATTATATTTATCCATAATTATATTAATTTTTTAATTATACAAAGGAAAAATTGTAATACTATTTATAAAAATATTTTCTTATCAAAAGAATCATATTATTATATTAGATATAATATTTAACAAATTTAATAATATTATATATTAATAAATGTTTATAATATCTAAAAATGTTATTTAATTTAATGTATTATTAATGAATTATGGATATTTAATCGACAAAATTCTTGTAAAAATGTATTTGTAAATTAAATTTGAAGTGTAACATAATAGTATATAATACATTGAATTGTTTAATTAAATTTACATTGTATTATACATTGTATTATGTATTATGTATTAAATATACAATTCAAATACTTTATTCATATAAATATATATATATAACATAATTAATTTGTTTTATACTAGTAAAATAATATTAACATATATATATAAATATATATAAATATATATATATAAATGTATATAAATGTATATATGTGTATATAAATAATACCAAATATATAACAGTTTAGAAAATGATATAATAATTCGGAAAATATAATTAAACAATATTAATTTACAAAAATACACTTCTTACTTGGCCCTGCATTGTTTTACCTGTTTTAGAAAATGGAACCATAATTGATTTATCAATTAATGTTAAAATGAAAAGATGAAGTAGTAAATATAAAATTACATCAATAGAAATATAGGTTAAAATACAACCGATGCTATATTTATCACATGGTCAATTTATAAACAAAGAGAACTCAATTGAGTTCAACGATTATAAATAAATAAATAAATAAATAAATAAACCTTATTTTGATATTGAAATTAAAAAAAAATTTTATTAAAATAATAATGATAATTAAAAATTATAATACAATTTATTAACTACTATATGCACTATTATGTTATTTTATATAAATATTAATTTACTATATACACTATTATGTTATTTTATATAAATATTAATTTACTATATACACTATTATATTATTTTATATACATATTAATTTACTATATGCATTATTATGTTATTTTATATACATATTAATTTACTATATGCACTATTATGTTATTTTATATAAATGTAAATTTACTATATGCGCTATTATGTTATTTTATATACATATTAATTTACTATATGCACTATTATGTTATTTTATATACATATTAATTTACTATATGCACTATTATGTTATTTTATATAAATGTTAATTTACTATATGCGTTATTATGTTATTTTATATACATATTAATTTACTATATGTACTATTATGTTATTTTATATAAATATTAATTTACTATATGCACTATTATATTATTTTACATTAAATTATAATACAATTTATTAATTACTATATGCACTATTATGTTATTTTATATAAATATTAATTTACTATATACACTATTATGTTATTTTATATACATATTAATTTACTATATGCACTATTATGTTATTTTATATAAATGTTAATTTACTATATGCGCTATTATGTTATTTTATATACATATTAATTTACTATATGCACTATTATGTTATTTTATATACATATTAATTTACTATATGCACTATTATGTTATTTTATATAAATGTTAATTTACTATATGCGCTATTATGTTATTTTATATACATATTAATTTACTATATGCACTATTATGTTATTTTATATAAATATTAATTTACTATATGCACTATTATATTATTTTACATTAAATTATAATACAATTTATTAATTACTATATGCACTATTATGTTATTTTATATAAATATTAATTTACTATATGCACTATTATATTATTTTACATTAAATTATAATACAATTTATTAATTACTATATGCACTATTATGTTATTTTATATAAATGTTAATTTACTATATGCGCTATTATGTTATTTTATATACATATTAATTTACTATATGCACTATTATGTTATTTTATATAAATATTAATTTACTATATGTACTATTATATTATTTTACATTAAATTATAATACAATTTATTAATTACTATATGCACTATTATGTTATTTTATATAAATATTAATTTACTATATACACTATTATGTTATTTTATATACATATTAATTTACTATATGCACTATTATGTTATTTTATATACATATTAATTTACTATATGCACTATTATGTTATTTTATATAAATGTTATTTTACTATATGCACTATTATGTTATCTTATATAAATATGAATTTACTATATGCATTTATAAATCTTATTTTTGATAATAATAACTTTACATCAAAACAAGTTTCTTATATCAAACAAAAAATAACAAATTATATTTTTATATATGAAACAACAAAATTTAGGCTAATTTATTTCTGGCATTTCACTGTACCCCAAATCCTTAACATCACATCGAGGCATGCCTCATTAACTAGGTCACGACCTTCATTCACAAAACCCCATTAACTAGGTCACCACCAGAACTACCGACATCTCGGCGTCATATCTATATTCACTGCGGTGTTCAGCAAAGAAGGCGTGGCCGGACTTTATCGAGGAAACTTGGTGCAAATGTTACGAATCTTCCCTTACGCTGCAACTCAGTTTGCCTGCTACGAGCAAAGCCGTAATGTTAGTCCAGTACTAATGTAACTAACTACACTCATACACACAGCTAACTACACACAGACACACGACTAACTACACACATACATACGCTAACTACACTCATACACACAACTAACTACACACAGACACACGCTAACTACACACAGCTAACTACACACATACATACGCTAACTACACTCATACACACAACTAACTACACACAGACACACGCTAACTACACACATACACACGCTAACTACACACACAGACACACGCTAACTACACACATACACATGCTAACTACATACACAGACACACGACTAACTACACACAGCTAACTACACACATACACATGGCTAACTACACACATACACACAACTAACTACACACAGACACACGCTAACTACACACATACACACGCTAACTACACACACAGACACACGCTAACTACACACATACACACGCTAACTACACACAGACACACGCTAACTACACACATACACACGCTAACTACACACACAGACACACGCTAATTACACACATACACACGCTAACTACACACACAGACACACGCTAACTACACACATACACACGCTAACTACACACACAGACACACGCTAACTACACACACAGACACACGCTAACTACACACATACACACGACTAACTACACACACAGACACACAGCTAACTACACTCATACACACGCTAACTACACACAGACACACGCTATCTACACACACAGACACACGCTAACTACACACAGACACACGCTAACTACACACACAGACACACGCTAACTAAACTCATATACACGCTAACTACACTCATACACACGACTAACTACACACATACACACGCTAACTACACATAGACACACAGCTAACTACACACAGACACACGCTAACTACACACACAGACACACAGCTAACTACACACATACACATGACTAACTACACTCATACACACAGCTAACTACACACAGACACACACTAACTACACTCATACACACGACTAACTACACACAGCTAACTACACACCATACACACGCTAACTACACTCATACACATGCTAACTACACACAGACACACGCTAACTACACTCATACACACGACTAACTACACTCATACACACGCTAACTACACACATACACATGCTAACTACACACATACACACGCTAACTACACACAGACACACGCTAACTACACTCATACACACGACTAACTACACACAGACACACAGCTAACTACTCACATATACACGCTAACTACACTCATACACACGCTAACTACACACATATATATGCTAACTACACACAGACACACGACTAACTACACACACATACACACATACACACAACTAACTACACTCATACACATGCTAACTACACACATACACACACTAACTACACACAGACACACGCTAACTACACACAGACACACAGCTAGCTATACTCATACACACGACTAACTACACATACAGACACACGCTAACTACACACACAGACACAGCTAACTACACTCATACTCACGCTAACTACACACATACACACGGCTAACTACACACAGCTAACTACACACATAGGCACAGCTAACTACACACACAGACACGCTAACTACACACACATACACAGCTAACTACACACACAGACACAGCTAACTACACTCATACACACGCTAACTACACACATACACACGGCTAACTACACACAGCTAACTACACACATAGGCACAGCTAACTACACACACAGACACGCTAACTACACACACATACACAGCTAACTACACACATAGACACAGCTAACTACACACATACATATGGCTAACTACACACACAGACACACAGCAAACTACACATACACACAGCTACTACACACAGACACAGCTAACTACACATATACACACGGCTAACTACACACAGCTAACTACACACATAGACACAGCTAACTACACTCATACACACAGCTAACTACACACATAGACACAGCTAACTACACTCATACACATGGCTACTACACACAGACACAGCTAACTACACACACAGACACACAGCTAACTACATACATGCACACATCTAACTACACACATAGACCCACAGCTAACTACACACATAGACACAGCTAACTACACACAGCCATACACAGCTAACTACACACACACATACACAGCTACCAACAATTTGAATGCTCTTTTACTAATTTGAACTCAGTCCTGCTATTATATAATTTATTTTTAATTTTGTAAAAAATATGTATTTATTTTATGACATTATTTCAAATAAATAGAATATTAATATTACATTATATAACAATTATAATAATATTTTATAATGATATGAACCCAAGAAAAACATAATGTAAGTATTATAATTTTGTATGTAACTAAAATGGTTATGATAATTTGTATTGACTTTTATTCTATAATTACTATATTATGTAATATTTAGTTTTTTGTTATAAATTCCCCTTGAGAAATTACAATTATAAATTCTTTGAACAATTTAATTCATTTTGTGTTTCATTTAATGTTATTTATGAAAATGATCAAATTATATTTTTACGAGTAACTATTAATTAATTATTAGGTACATTTGTTAAATTATGACATGCTATTGACCATAAGGGTTTAAATCCAGGAAATCTAGGAATATTTGATTACATAATTGATTATGAATATTTTTTATACTAAAATGATTGAGTTTATATCAAAATGTTACTTTTGAAATAAAAATGTTCATTTCTAAATTTTCCTACAATTATAATAATAGTAATAATAATAATAATCAAAATAAAAATTATAATAATAAAAATAATAATAATAATAATTAAAATTATAATAATAATTAAAAGTGTTTTGTTGTATATATTCCTAACTATATTTTGAATTTATTTTTGTATAGAACTCATTTAAATTAAGATAATAATTGAGTCACCACCAGCATATCTATTACCAGCTTAGGCCCACATCTAGCTCTATACTTAGCACTACCCTAGCACTAATCTTATTATCACCACCTCTAGCACTATCTCTAGGACCAATCCTACATCGCCACCTCTAGAACCACCACTAGCACCAACCCTAGCATCAACCCTAGCATCCCATTACCCAATACATAGGTAAGACAAGGTCTGACCTTTATCCAGGACACACTAACTCCTTGTTAATTACTAATACCCAGAATACAGTAGATCTAGTGGTAGTTAATTATAATTGATAGTCCAGTAAAAAATAGAAGTATTGTTATTGATTTGTCCCCAATGACCTCAATCTGCTCAATATGATATCACCATTATTACATAAGCATATTCTACTATAGACTTGCACATTTAATGTCACGTTCTTTTTCCTTATCTCTGATAATAATAATCACCAATATTACATAATGAATAGTTATTTTTTATTATTGCTGTATTTTTATATAGATCAATAAACTAAAATGCAACTTACAATTAACACACCACACCACACCACACCACACCACACCACACCACACCACACCACACCACACCACACCACACCACACCACACCACACCACACCACACCATACCACACCACACCACACCACACCACACCATACCACACCACACCATACCACACCACACCACACCACACTACACCACACTACACCACACCACACTACACTACACTACACCACACTACACCACACCACACTACACCACACTACACTACACTACACTACACTACACTACACCACACTACACCACACTACACCACACTACACCACACTACACTACACTACACCACACCACACCACTCCACATTTTATTAACCTACTCAAACAAAACTATACAAATAACACACACCTCTCTACAAACCCCACACCTCTCTTCAAACCACACACCTCTCTTCAAACCACACACCTCTCTTCAAACCACACACCTCTCTTCAAACCACACACCTCTCTTCAAACCACACACCTCTCTTCAAACCACACACCTCTCTACAAACCACACACCTCTCTTCAAACCCCACACCTCTCTACAAACCCCACACCTCTCTTCAAACCCCACACCTCTCTTCATATCACTCTTCATTATCTTACTTCACTCCTCGCATAGCAAATTGTACACCACTCATGAAACTACCAACCATTCATTATATCACAACCCACTCCCCACAACTTTCATCACTCATCAAACCACACTGCACACCACACAGTACCTTATCAGTATATTTGGGGAAAAGCATTGGACTCATTTAATCGCAGGATCTCTGGCAGGTTTGAATTTCTTTCATATGTCAAGTGTCACATGTTATAAATCAATGTGTCATATGTCACGTGTCTATTATATAATTTATCATTATCATTTATCATTATATCTGTCATCATGTTATTTGTCGGAATTCTATGTATCAACATGTTATGTGTCATCACGTCATGTGTCACCATGTCATGTGTCATCATGTCATGTGTCATCATGGCATGTGTCATCATTCCATGTGTCACCATTTCATAGGGTATACCATAGAGATTTTCTTACATATTTATTTCATATTGTTATATTTTTAGTGTGTCATATTTAATCCTGCCATATAACATTCATGAGTATATATGTCATGTATTATAAATTAATGTATAACCTAATGATATAGCTTATTATAAACTACCTTTATTATGAACATAACATTGGATTATACCATAGTATTAATAGTAATGCATATATGTTAGAAATATATCTAATTTTGAAGGAAAATATTTCTATGAGAAGGATTTTTACTTCAACATATTATTGAACTTATATAATTAATATTAATGTCTATATTAAATTTGCACTTTAAAGTATTAGTATTATATTATATTTAGAATATTAGTATTATATTATATTTAAAGTATTAGTATTATATTTTTTCAACAAATTGTATTCGAAGATAATATTATATTATATTAAACTATTTCACTTTTATTTGAATTATTCCCGTGGTAATCAATAAAATAATTTTTCAATCAAAATTAAAACTCATTTTAAGATTATTTACTTATGAATTTGCAAATATTAATGTTTAATTTCTAGGAAATTGTCAAATTTATAAATTTTCTATTCTTAATTTGAGCTTTAAGCTTGTATTTGAAGTAAACCCCACTTTAGGTATATATAATATATATAATATATATATAGATATTATATATATTATATATTTTTTCAGCTTTAATATCAATAGATCAATCTAAAATTAAATTTTATTTTATTTATTATTAATGTGTAGATTAAAAAGAGTCAGCTTTTGTTTAAATCTAAGCACATATCTTATGCACTGGACTAACAAAATATGTCTCTCTAATGCTATATTATACTCTAATATTAACCTCTAATTACTATCTATGAATCTTATAATATCATATGAAGATATTTATTTCATACCAGTTCTTCTATTATTAGAAATCCCATTTCTATAGATATTTCTACTGTCAACAAATGCAAACATTACATGCAGTCTGTGTGTGTGTGTGTGTGCGTGTGTGTGTACAGATACACTCACGCACACGCACACACACAATCTCACACACATAGTTATACTAGGATATTCTATTTATAGCATGATATCATACCTTGTAAATAAACAATCTCAAATCTTAACCTGGCAAGAAGTGGTTACACTGTATAGTGTACAGCGTACACTGTACACTGTACAGCGTACAGCGTACGGTGTACTATACATGTTCATATTACTGTAAAGTATTTTCGGATTCCTAACACTAATACATATAATTACACATTACGATGACTCACTTCCTATAATATTGTTTACCACTTGTATGCGAATAACGTATTTAATTGTGATTGTATAACTATAAATAATGTCATTATTGAATAAACTTTTATAAATGTTTGCAGTTTTAGTTTATTATATCTTCATTATTATATTTTCACTTGATTCTCTGCCCCTGTGATGACCTCTATAAAGAGGTCAACCTCTAGAAACATCTATACTAATTATAACCCACTAATTATCCCAACCAGGATGATCACTTCTTTAAAACTAGACAATTCCTATCCTACCTAGAAACTTCTACTCAAATAGTTTTCAAATTATTCTTACACTGATTTATTTATTAATAAAAAAAAGTGATAGTTTATGAAATAGAACAATATTGTAGTACGTTTTCAACATCAATTGAAAATAAGCTCCCGGATTTATAGTCATCCTCTCCCCAACCCAGGAATGACTGCAGTGGCCTTCACCTACCCTTTGGACGTAATTCGTACCAGGCTCGCCTTCCAGGTAACTTAATCGTCTAAGTCGCAAGTTTAAAAATCATTAACTAAAATATTGATTTGTTAATTGTTTATTTTAGAAGATTATTTACTGTGTAATTTTTATTTCCTTCTCATTTTTGGTGTAAAAATCTTGAGTTTATTTTTAAATCTTAAACAATCGATAATAAATATAATATTCATTTTATATTATTATACGTTTTAATTATATTTAATTAGTTATTATATATTATCTAACAGCATACATACCAAGAACAATACAACCCCTTGATTTCTCTATCCATTTAAATTCGTGGCTTGTAATATATAATACAAAATCTACATAAATAATAATAATGATTAAACATTATTTATAAGTTATAGCTATTAAAACTATATAACTATGATTATATTAAATTGGGCTGAATGTCAACAAATGATTTCATAGTGTTATTGTGAATGTTTACTCTATAATTCTATAGCTTTACGAAGTGTTCCAGTTGTATTACACTATTTTACATGCAGCCGTAATTACTTTTCTAACATTTCTGCGATTATCATTCCACATTTCCTAGTTGCAATTTTTCATTACTTTCGATTGAATCTCATTTAAACCGACCACTAATTACAGAACTCCAACTTCTTCCCAATAGGTGGCTGCTCCGTCTTCTCTTTCGTTGACGTCTAACCGCAGCGCCCCCTCTACTACGACGACTACAGGTATTGGACACACGGCCCGTTGCCTGGTGTCCAGCGAAGGTGGTCTGAAGGCATTGTACCGTGGCCTAGTTCCGACTATGATCGGCATGGCACCATATGCCGGTTTGTAGGCGTGGTAAGATTAGGAGTGAATACTGTATGACCATATAAGTCATATGGTCATTCTTTATCTATATAGTACGTACTCCATGTTTTTACAAAATCTGGGAATAATATATAATCAATATTTGTTCTGCATCGTTTCCTTATTTTATATCGTAGTTATTAATATATTAAATTGTTTAATTATTCAATTATAGTAATTAATAATTTGAATAATTATATTTAATATTAGGAGTTATTAATTTTAGTAATAGACTTAAAAAATTAAAAACTAATAATAAAAAGATATCTACACAAAATAAGTTTATATTAAAAAAGTGTAAATAATATCGGAAAAACGAATACAACTCCCTCAAACCAACTCCCTACCAACTCCTACCAACTCCTACCAACTCCTACCAACTCCTACCAACTCCTACCAACTCCTACCAACTCCTACCAACTCCTACCAACTCCTACCAACTCCTACCAACTCCTACCAACTCCTACCAACTCCTACCAACTCCTACCAACTCCTACCAACTCCCAACCAACTCCCAACCAACTCCTACCAACTCCCAACCAACTCCCAATTAATCACTTTCCACCGGTTTTGCAGGTATTTCGTTTTACAGCTACGCCAACATCAAGGACGCAATGCTACACTACGCCGGCGAGTACGCGTGCACTTGCTCGTGTACTGGCACGTGTAGAGGAGCAGCCGATTGCCATGGCGACCGTAGACTCACAGTCTCCGCGAAGCTGATGTGCGGAGGTCTCGCCGGCGCCATTGCTCAGACCATTGCGTCAGTACTTATTAGCCGTCGTTAAGGTCGCGATCTTAATTCGGACGCCTAGATTTGTGAAGCATAAGTTA
The DNA here is from genome assembly GCA_964035775.1 of Osedax frankpressi. Classification (NCBI taxonomy): domain Eukaryota; kingdom Metazoa; phylum Annelida; class Polychaeta; order Sabellida; family Siboglinidae; genus Osedax; species Osedax frankpressi. The sequence goes on along the minus strand of OZ038312.1, from coordinate 1,771,339 downwards.
AATGATCCTAATTGTAAAATGTTTTTTAGGACAGTAAAGCAAAACTCATTTAAAATTTCAAAATTGTATAAAATGCATCCGAAATTATTTGTTATTGTTTGATTTGTTTATATTTCAAATTCAAATTATATTTTTCTTCCATACAAATACATGCATGAACATACTAAAAGTAAACAAATTAAATATTTTACACTCTATATGTCTTTTAAATGATTGCTAATATTTATTGATACATTTTGCTAATTGTACATTATACAACATTTTAATATTATTTCATTTAATTTATGTGAATTTAAATATTAATTTTCTATATGTTAATTATTTTAATATTTTTCATAAACATTGTATTCTAATTAGATTATGTAATATTTGACCAATTATTTTAACTTTTCTAATTTATTATGGATGAACAATGAAATATATTTTGATATCAAAATAAAAGTAAAATAGTTTAATAAATTTCTAAGAATTTTTTTGAACTAAATATCGGCAAAATTTGTGCAAACATTTTCTCGTATAATAAAACATAATTGTTAAATATTTAATAAAAAAAAATGCATTTAAATTTCAAAAATCTTCTGGAATTTACTGAACATTAATATTTTAATTATTATTAATTATAAAAATGTATTTATATTCAATTTCCTTACCATGCATCGTAGCATTCATTCGCGTTTGTAATACATGTCAAACTATACATCGCAATATCATATTTAGCATTTCTACTAGTTCCCTAGTATGCATTTTTTTAAGTAAATTTCGTTTTATATTCATATAAATATAATGTAATGAGAAATATGTTCCGGTTATTTTGAATATATTTTTCAATTAGTGTATTTCAACATTTTAATTTAATCATTGGATTTTTGTGTTTATTCCGAATTCACGTAATAGGTATCCACTGGACGTAACACGCAGGAGAATGCAATTGCATATGATGCTTCCGGAAAATCAAAGATTCAGGTATGGAACTGAATCATAAATTTTCTTAACTTATTTATTTTTTAAATTAATTAATTATCTGTATTTTAAATGTGTAGAATTTCATTTAGTATGATTTATTATATAAATAAATATTCACACTATATATTAAATATCATAAATAAGTTTTCCGTTAATTGGAGAATTACTAAATAATATATAACATTTTCGCGTCCTTGCAGTTCTATAATTACATCTATTGTTGTAGCACGTGGTACGTAACGTTGCGTCGGCTGGCAATCGACCACGGCGTCCGACAAGGCCTATATCGCGGAATATCCCTTAACTACCTGAAGGTGACACCCACGGTAGCCGTGAGTTTCAGCGTCTACGAACTGATGCGAGACTCTCTGGGTCTGCGTTGAACGGAGTGAAGTCGTAGGGCAGCATCACCTGTCACGACTTCATGATGCTATTTTGTTAAATTTAAACTGTTATGCGCGCCTTAATCTATTTTTTTATTTAGCGGTTCAACAAATCGTCCATCTAATTATCTGTGGTTATAGTCAATTCTAAATTAGTTTATATACTCATAGTCGATATTTATATATAAATTAATCACGAAATGTATATTTATAATTGAATTTTTTTTATTTGATTTTCATTTACTTTTTAATTGCTAGGATTGTTTCGGATAATAATATTATTGTTCTTCATTTTAAGGCCATTCAATGTGATTGTATTGTTTAATTATAATACTTCATTTTTATTATTTTTATGCGAATCTATGTATAAGCAAATATCATATTATTTTATAAATGTTGATATGATTAAATTATTTTAATATTATTTTAAACAGAATTTATATAAATAAAATGTATATATTGATTATTTATAATTTTATTAATAATAATTATTATATCTTCAAATCATGATTATTCAAATTGAATATCAATTAATAATATATTACATTTATTATATTGTTTATTATAAAGTAATAAGTTATAAAAAGATATTTAAATATTGTATAACATTCCAACTATTCCAATATACTTTGATATTTTTCAGTCTAATTTTAATTATATACTTAATATATACTCTAGAACCTATAAGTTTATATAAGACCTAGTTAGAATCTGTTTAAACATTAGAATACATACATACTATTTATCATTAACAACTTTATACATAAATAATATAAGAGTGATAATTAAACTTTATTTATAAGTTATAGTTGTTAAAATTATATAACTGGTTATATTGTTATTAAATTGAGATGATTATGTCAACACATGATTGCATAGTTTTATAGTCAATGTGTATTCTCCATTATTACAATAAAAATATAGATTACTACTATATAACTATGTATAACTATTGTGTTTATGTATATATAAATGTATATGTACTTATTTTTGTAATTATGGTTTTATTATAAACACTGGATTATAATTATATTTCTCAATGATTATTAGACAATACATAAACATATATTATTATACAACATTTATTTAAAAATAAATATTGATTTATGTTTGATAACAATCCATTTGATAATTATTATTATATAATAATAACCTGAGAATATTATAAACTTTACAATAAATATTTCAATATAACTATAACTACATTATTATAATAACAACCTAAGAATATTATAAACTATATAATATTTATAATAAAGATTTTAATATAAATATAACTACATTATTTAATGACAACAATTTATAATCATTTTATACATTTTATAATTATAGTAAATATCTAAAATATATTACTTAATTCTATTACATATAAATTAATTATATATCGAGTAGGTTATATATATATATATACTACATATAATACGACATGAACATCCATAAATAATATCAAATTAATTTGTAATGGAGTAAAGAAACTAAAAAATATCTATGATTATAAATCTATGATTATAAATTATTATTTATCAATTGTTTATTTATTGTATTTTCCGCACTAAAATATTCCTTTTTGAGTTCCTGTTTCTAATATTAACAATAAATTTGAGTATTATTATAAATCCTATTTTATTAACCTATAAAATAGTTATCGAGATTTTAAAATATAATTATTATAATAATGGAACATTTATTATGAATATATAATTGCTTATAGATATTATTAACCAATTCTGATATCCATTTTGAGCATTATAAACATCAGATATTTTGTAAGTATTTTTAACGTTATACAATTAATTCATTTAATATCCATTTAAATATACTAAACATAATGAATATATTTCGTAATAAGTATGAATGTTATTATAAATTCCCAACATATTTTAAATATAATTTGTATTCTTTAATTAATTCTTTAAACTAATTACAGTTTATTTACACTCGAGAGACTGCTATCCTGTTGAAAATTTAAAATGTTAGATTAATAGATTAATTAGTTGAATATACTTAACAGTATATATTACGTATATATATTATATAATAATAATTATAAATTATGTAATGGTATGTGTTTACGACAATATTTCTATTTTCTTATGGAATATTCCAGTATTTTCTCAAAACTGAAGTAATTAAAAATCTTAATTTAATAGGTTCTATTTTACGACTTTTTAATTAATATAAATATTAAATATATTTAAATTATTATATAATTAATATTAGAAATTTGGAATATATAGTATAATTTCATATATTTTCAAAATATAAAATAATCTATTCTACATTTTATAATTATACATTGTTTTAAATGAATAACCATTAATTATAGTAGATACTTTTGAACTTTTAAGTTAATATGTGTTTGTTTAATATTTATTTCAGTTGATCTTTATTTATTAATCAATTTTCCGACACTCAAATGAGTACACGAATACATAAATATTATAGTATGCTCTTTTCTTGAATTCCCATACAATAATCTAAAATACTTATTTTTACTGTTAATAATTATATATATATAAAAATATTTCAAACTTTATTATTTTATTTGTATATCCTTATAACTTTATAACAATTATTAATTTTAATACATAATGTTTAGTTCATTAAAATTAAGTGTTCATTGAATTCTGAGATAACTTATTTATGAAAAAAATATGTTCTGTATAAACAGGGTTTATCAGTTCTCATTATTATTGTTTGACTATTTTTTGAATTAATAAATATATAGGATTCAGAATCATAAGGGGTAAATTTAACAGCTTATATAATATTTTTTAAATTTGAAATAAAAATTGTTTTTGATTAAAAGGATATACACATAATTTTAATATATTTGTTCTCTACTATATAAGATATTCCATGTAACAAACATGTTGAATATTTATGCCAGAAATAATATTGACCATTTATTTGTTAATTGGAAATTAGAGGGATTAATTCAAAATCAGATTTTGTTATTTCTATGAGTATTCACCTATTAAAATGTATACAGTTTGAAAATATATAATAAGTACATTATAAACTGAAATAATTACATATGGTGTTAGAATATTAAAGTGTATATAATGATGATATGTATTTCTATAATTTAGTAAAAAAAAATACAAATAAATTAACACAATATTTTTTGACATTTATAATTTAATTTTAAGTTGCTATATATTTTATTGGGAATACATTTATGAATAACATTCGTAGAATTTTTTATGTCTGATTTTACAGAAAACATGAGACAAATATTAGTTGTTATACAGACTATTGTTATTTCGATATATTTTACATCAATATAAGCTACTTGCATTAAGATATTAAAAACACATTTCGGGGATGTTTATTTCTATGCAAATCTTAAGCGCAGTAAAGTTTTGCACAGTGATAAATATCTCGGCGGTGATGTATTAAAATATCATCATACAGAAAACAATTTGCAATCCTATATATATATATATTAATGTTTCATTTTTTATTAATATATATTTAAAAAATAAAATTCTAGTAATCGAATATTTCTTTACTGAACTTTGTAGGGTGAATATAATACTTTGTTTTTATTTCCGAGAGGCTTATTATGGTTAAATGGTAATAAGTTTTGAACTGGAATAAGTAAATCGGAGATACAATCATTACATCAAATTTATAGCTCACCAATATGATATTATATATAACAATAGTCAATATTTGTTTTTATGGAATATTATCATTTATGAATATATATATTTTCTTTATTACCCTCTAATTATCAAACAGTTAGTGTTTTAATTTGTATTTAATTTTAACCTTTAATATAGTATTCTACATATAATACTCTATTTATTATTTTCGATTTAGTAATTCGATTTTATGGCAAACTATGATATTTCTTATTATCATGAAATATCACTCTTTACCATACATTCGATTTATTTTTTAAGATCGATAATTTTCACTTATACATTATTACTTATTATATATATGAAATATTATTTCCATAATAATATATTATTAACATTCATTTTTATATTACAGTTAATATATAAACTATTGTGTTATTATACGAAGTATCATTTATACCATGCATGCATTTCAGAATGATCAACTAGATTAGCGTTATTATCTTAAAACTTATCTCATCTATTTTTCAAATAACAGATGATTATCAATATTTGTTTTTATACGAAATATTGATATTTATGTGTTGTATGGATTTCAGAATAATTATCTTGATATGAATAAATACTGTTATTTTTTCAACCCATCTGATATTCCAAATCACAGATGAATGGTCAATATTTGTTATTATACGAAATATTGTCATTTATGTGTTTTTTGGAGTTCAGAATAATCAGTTTATAACAAATAATTATAAAAAATGTATAATTAGTTTTAAATTACAAAATATGTCTTGGTGAATAAATTATAATCTTCGGGAATATTTTTTATCAGATAATTAAAATAATATCATTTAATAATTTCAATAATATCACTTGCCTATTATGTATAATTTTTTTATACAGTTTATTATAATTATCCGATTATGTAAATTGATCTTATTTTGAGTAACTTATGATATATTTTATTAACATTAGTTATTGTTAATTACAGGTTACATATAACATATGATCGTATACTTAATATGTTATTATATTATGAAATTACACAGTGTTTATATTTATTTTTTAATGTAGAAAATAGGCGTTTAATATTTATGTTTACCTTTATTTCCTGGAAGTTAGATATAATTACTAATTATGTTTAATTATATTAATGGATTTTATTTTCATCACTTTCAATTATAAATTATTATACAGTTTAATAGGGCCTAAAGTGGATATAAAATAATATCAATCGTTATTAATATTATACTATATTTCCTTTATCACATGTACTAGTAGATAGATAATACTTGTTTTATACAAAATATTGTCATGCTTCTTTGCACTTAATTGAGGATATTAACTTTTTTGAAAATATCGGTTTATTACAGTATACACCATTTTGTGCAGAACTTAAGTATAACACAGTTTGCAGAAATGTGTGTATCTTGGAATTACTGACAATACCATTATTTATTATATATATTATTTATACTATATTTAATATCATCATATTTTTTATAATTGATATTACTATAATTTTAGATATTTATGATATATATTTTTATATGAAAAATACAATTTTAAAAAATGTATATAACACTATTTTTGTTCTGATTAGGTATTACATAAGCGTAGGTATGGAGAGGTGAAAGTGTACATCAAATTAATATCTCACTCTATTTTACGCATCTGATATTCTTTATAATCCATACATTATTTATAATTACATAATAGGAAATGTAAACCAAATTAATTTTATAATTATCGTCTTTTTTTGTGTATAATAATATTTACCATGTGTTGAATAAATTTCACAATGATACACAATATTATCTTTAACCATTTCATGATATCTTATATTTCAAGACAAATTAATAGTCGGTATTTGTGTTTATTCCAAATATTGTCATTAATGTGTTACTTGGAGTTCAGAATAATCATATTTTACAACATTTTGCATTATAAGTTTTATATTCCAGTATACATATTTTTTAGGAAAGCTTATATAATATTGCTTTCAGGAAAATATGTATCTCGGAATTAAAATAATATCAACGTTTAGTCTTCGATAGAATATTATTTACAATGTATTTTATATTAAATTTATTACTGTGTATTGATATATATTATATGGTGTCACTTCGTGTTTATCATATTTATTTTATAAAATATAATTTTCTTACAATAATAATTTATTATGAGCTTAAAATGTTTTGATTATAATTCTAATATTCCAGATGTGAATCGAATGTTTAATATTTTGAACAATATTACATATTTATTTTCTTCTTAGAAGTTAAAACTTCTAATAAGATGTTTACGCAATATTATCTTTAACCATTTCATGCCATCTTATATTCCAAATGACAGATTAATAGTCGGTATTTGTGTTTATTCCAAATATTGTCATTAATGTGTTACTTGGAGTTCAGAATAATTATATTTTACAACATTTTGCATTATAAGTTTTATATTCCAGTATACATATTTTTTAGGAAAGCTTATATAATATTGCTTTCAGGAAAATATGTATCTCGGAATTAAAATAATATCAACGTTTAGTCTTCGATAGAATATTATTTACAGTGTATTATATTAAGTGTATTGATATATATATATATATTATATGTTATGGCGCTTCATGTTTATTTCACAGATTTTGTTATAAAATATAATTTTCATATATATTTAAATAATAATTTATTATAAACTTACAAATGTTTTGATTGTAATTTTTATATATTTCTATTATTCCAGGTAGGAATCGTTTAATGATGTTTAATATTTTGTATTTATTTTATATTTTTGTTAAAACTTCTAGGGATTCAGTAGATTTTAGTAAGCAAATATTTATAATATATTGCTATAACGATACGTGAGTCAGTATGATGTATCAATTATTATTGTTATAAATAAATGTTAGAGTTTAATTATAATTTTTAATCTTTCAAAATTGATATAAAATTGTTTTTTTAATGTGAACTAAATAGACCGATACTTATCGTCATCGATCATAGATTTACAAGCACAACCATAGATTTCGTATATCATTACTAATCCAAATCTATGCATATAATGAAATATGCAGCCTAGAACTTATCTAGTAATGAAAGAGATATGCTTTCACATTGTAACTTTGTTTATTATACTGTATAAAATAGAGTCATGATATAAAATATCTATAATATGCATATGCGTATATATATACATTGTATTAAATATATTATTCATTTTATTTAAATGACATCATATTTAATATATTACAATTATTTTTCGATGATATTTAAATTCATTAGCTATCATATTAATATACAATGAAGTGTAAGTATTGATATACTGTTAATTAAACAGAGTGCTTGGAAATGATGAGGATTATCAGGGAAAATGAATACTATACTATATGACTACACTAATCATTAAAATATAAATTATATTATAGTAACAATTTAAAAATATTAGTTTAAAATAAAACCCTTAATACAATTATTACATGTATACAATATTATCTAAATGTTAAATTTTAAAATGTGCATTGCATTTTGGATGTATTTATTTACATATGTTGTATAAGGTATTAAAATTCAATATTTATTAAAATAATTATAAATATAAGTCTCAAATTAATAAAACAAAAGTTTTAATATAAGTATCATTTTTAATTCATAATTAATTTAATTTTTTTAAATAACATATACATATAAATTTGTATTAATTTACTTTTATTGTTGTGTGAAAAAATCCATTTGAAGTACATAGTTAATATTATCTAACTAGCAGATATAAGAAAACAAAATGTTTAAGATGAAATACAAGGTTTTAGAATCATCTTAATAGAGGTATGATTATTCTTTTCGATGGAATATTCCATTAGTAATTTTAGAATAACACAAATTCCAGATTTAATCCGATTAAAAATTACACAAGAAATAATTCGATCTAATTTATTACGAATTAAAAAATATGATAATTAACTTAAATAAATAGTAATTATACAAATTACATATAAAAAAGTTATACTTTTTTTATTACATTTTAAAATTTTAATTACTATTATATTAAACTATATATTATAAGAAATATAATTAAATTAATACTAGATTTATTATAATTTTACAAATAAAAAGTCATAAAATATTAAATGAAATTAATAAATTACACACAGGTTATTTTATTTAAATAACACTCCTTGAAATTAAAGATAGGTCATTACTATACCAATTTTTGTATATATGAACTATAAAATATATTTCTTATTCAGTTGGTAAATTAATGAATATATAAATTAATATACATTTTGTTATTGCAACAATTCTTTCAGATTTCATCAACCTTTGAAAAACACTAAAACCAAAATTTATTTTAGTAAATACCAAAAACAAGCTAAATAATATTTTGTTGCATTAAAAAATATTTTATTTTTGTCACGAGTAAATTATAAATTAAAATTTACAAAATATCTACAATATCATAATATAATAATAGAAAACAAATAATGAATATAATTATTATATCAAACCCAATGCAATAAAATTATCTAAAAATGATATTGAAAAAAAATAAAATTCTCTCATCATTTCATCATATGTCATTATATTTGATATACTAGTTAGTTCATCAAATTGATATACTTTAGTTCATCAAATATTGTTTTGAAGATTTGTGTCTGTTTGATCATTATTCGATAACCTATAAATAAATAGTTAATGTCTTAAAATAAATATTTTACCAAATAGAATCATTCTTTAATATTAAATTTTATAAATAATATAATTAATTTATAAAATAACCTTATTCTTCCTAAAAATGAAATCATTTTATTTGATATAGTCTTTTGACTAAGGATTATGGAAGAATTAGTATCTCGACCTTTTTAATACCGTTGGATTTTATATGAGCCATGAGTTCTCTTGGCTTTATAATATCAGACTAGACATGCTCTTCAATAGTCTTGCCTAGATCTGGGTACACATTTGTATTTACTCAAATGAAATCATAATAAAAAAACGGGTTAAAAGTGACACGATTATATAAAATACTAGACAATTCATTAATAGATTTATGATTTTTTCCAATACAATGATTACGAATATAATTTTACATAAAAAATAAATATTGAGGATTTCAATTAATTTCTCTTTTTAATATCATTGCATTTAATTATGATTTCTAATATATTTTTGTTGTGTATAATTCATATATATTTATTTCACTTAATCTACTATCTTATATTTATTATTATTTAGTATATATATATGATTTACTATTGCAGTGTAATATCTAATAAAAGCAAGGAGAAGGCATACTTTTTGTATTGATTAACAGGCTTGAACTTGACATAACATATCAAATTATAAATATTGATTTGTAAATAAATAATTCAACTTTAAAAATGTAAATTTAACATCATTATTATTAAATTTTTATTTTCTCTGGATTATTAAAGTGATCAATTATCTATGCTCATCATATCTTTTATTAATAATTGTTTGGTATTATAGTCTGATAGATCTATATATTATTAGATTTAAATAAATAATTATAATTGTAAACCTATATATAGGTTTACCCTATAGGGACTTATAAACTTTATCATAAAGTTTGTATAATTGTATATAGGCTAACATTTAAAATGTATCTTGTTAAAGATAAAATTAAGTATTTTGTTTGTAAATAAAACTTAATACCTGTTTAGATTTATTTTAATTCTTCATAATATAAATATTAAATTACTATATATTATAGAATATGAAATGTTTAAGTTAAAATTGTATGATATTGTCTCGATTATAAATATAATGATTAGAAATGATTACTATTAGTTATAGTGTTCTAAGAACATTTCATTCTAATCAATCAACAAAATATGCCTCAGCCTTGACTTTTTAGATATTAATTAATTCCTAGATTGGAAAAAATAGAATTATATTTTAAATTAATTATTATAGTGTGAGATTAAGTGAGATAGTGTGAGATTAAGTATGAGATAGTGTGAGATTAAGTATGGAATAGTGTGCGATTAAGTATGAGAAAGTGTGAGATTAAGTGAGATAGTATGATATTAAGTATAATGTAGTGTGAGATTAAGTGAGATAGTGTGAGATTAAGTATGAGATAGTGTGAGATTAAGTATGGGATATTGTGAGATTAAGTATGAGATATTGTGAGATTAAGTGAGATAGTGTTAGATTAAGTACGAGATAGTGTGAGATTAAGTACGAGATAGTGTGAGATTAAGTATGAGATAGTGTGAGATTAAGTGAGATAGTGTTAGATTAAGTACGAGATAGTGTGAGATTAAGTATGAGATAGTGTGAGATTAAGTATGGGATATTGTGAGATTAAGTATGAGATATTGTAAGATTAAGTGAGATTAAGTATGGGATAGTGTGAGATTAAGTATGAGATAGTGTGAGATTAAGTATGAGATAGTGTGAGATTAAGTTTGAGATAGTGTGAGATTAAGTATGGGATAGTGTGAGATTAAGTGAGATAGTGTGAGATTAAGTATGAGATAGTTTGAGATTAAGTACGAGATATTGTGAGATTAAGTATGAGATATTGTAGGATTAAGTATGATATATTGTGAGGTTAAGTGAGATAGTGTGAGATTAAGTGTGATAGTGTTAGATTAAGTATGAGATATTGTGAGATTAAGTATGAGATAGTGTGTGATTAAGTATGGGATAGTGTGAGATTAAGTATGAGATATTGTGAGAATAAGTATGAGATATTGTAGGATTAAGTATGATATATTGTGAGGTTAAGTGAGATAGTGTGAGATTAAGTGTGATAGTGTTAGATTAAGTACGAGATATTGTGAGATTAAGTGTGATATAGTATGAGATTAAGTACGAGATATTGTGAGATTAAGTGAGATAGTATGAGATTAAGTACGAGATAGTGTGAGATTAAGTATGAGATAGTGTGAGATTAAGTGAGATAGTGTTAGATTAAGTATGAGATAGTGTGAGATTAAGTATGAGATATTGTAGGATTAAGTGAGATAGTATGAGATTAAGTATGAGATATTGTGAGATTAAGTATGGGATAGTGTGAGATTAAGTGAGATAGTGTGAGATTAAGTATGAGATAGTGTGAGATTAAGTATGAGATATTGTAGGATTAAGTGAGATAGTATGAGATTAAGTATGAGATATTGTGAGATTAAGTATGGGATAGTGTGAGATTAAGTGAGATAGTGTGAGATTAAGTACGAGATAGCGTGAGATTAAGTATGAGATAGTGTGAGATTAAGTGAGATAGTGTTAGATTAAGTATGAGATAGTGTGAGATTAAGTATGAGATATTATAGGATTAAGTGAGATAGTATGAGATATTGTGAGATTAAGTATGAGATAGTGTGAGATTAAGTGAGATAGTGTTAGATTAAGTATGAGATAGTGTGAGATTAAGTGAGATAGTGTGAGATTAAGTATGAGATAGTGTGAGATATTGTAGGATTAAGTATGATATATTGTGAGGTTAAGTGAGATAGTGTGAGATTAAGTGTAATATAGTACGAGATATTGTGAGATTAAGTGAGATAGTGTTAGATTAAGTACGAGATATTGTGAGATTAAGTACGAGATAGTGTGAGATTAAGTATGAGATAGTGTGAGATTAAGTGAGATAATATGAGATTAAGTACGAGATAGTGTGAGATTAAGTATGAGATAGTGTGAGATTAAGTGAGATAGTGTTAGATTAAGTGAGATAGTGTTAGATTAAGTACGAGATAGTGTGAGATTAAGTATGAGATAGTGTGAGATTAAGTATGAGATAGTGTGAGATTAAGTATGGGATAGTGTGAGATTAAGTATGATAGTGTTAGATTAAGTATGAGATATTGTAGGATTAAGTATGATATATTGTGAGGTTAAGTGAGATAGTATGAGATTAAGTGTAATATAGTACGAGATATTGTGAGATTAAGTGAGATAGTGTGAGATTAAGTATGAGATAGTGTGAGATTAAGTATGAGATATTGTAGGATTAAGTATGATATATTGTGAGGTTAAGTGAGATAGTGTGAGATTAAGTGTAATATAGTACGAGATATTGTGAGATTAAGTGAGATAGTGTGAGATTAAGTATGAGATAGTGTGAGATTAAGTGAGATAGTGTGAGATTAAGTGAGATAGTGATAGATTAAGTATGAGATAGTGTGAGATTAAGTACGAGATATTGTGAGATTAAGTATGAGATATTGTGAGATAGTGTGAGATTAAGTATGAGATAGTGTGAGATTAAGTACGAGATATTGTGAGATTAAGTATGAGATAGTGTGAGATTAGGTACGAGATATTGTGAGATTAAGTATGAGATATTGTAGGATTAAGTATGATATATTGTGAGATTAAGTGAGATAGTGTGAGATAGTGTGAGATTAAGTACGAGATATTGTGAGAATAAGTATGAGATATTGTAGTATTAAGTATGATATATTGTGAGGTTAAGTGAGATAGTGTGGGATTAAGTATGAGATAGTGTGAGATTAAGTACGAGATAGTGTGAGATTAAGTATGAGATAGTATGAGATTTAGTATGAGATAGTGTGAGATTAAGTATGAGATATTGTAAGATTAAGTGAGATTAAGTATGGAATAGTGTGAGATTAAGTATGAGATAGTGTGAAATTAAGTATGAGATAGTGTGAGATTAAGTGTGATAGTGTTAGATTAAGTACGAGATATTGTGAGATTAAGTGTGATATAGTATGAGATCAAGTACGAGATATTGTGAGATTAAGTGAGATAGTATGAGATTAAGTACGAGATAGTGTGAGATTAAGTATGAGATAGTGTGAGATTAAGTGAGATAGTGTTAGATTAAGTATGAGATAGTGTGAGATTAAGCATGAGATAGTGTGAGATTAAGTATGAGATAGTGTGAGATTAAGTATGAGATAGTGTGAGATTAAGTATGGGATAGTGTGAGATTAAGTGAGATAGTGTGAGATTAAGTATGAGATAGTTTGAGATTAAGTACGAGATATTGTGAGATTAAGTATGAGATATTGTAGGATTAAGTATGATATATTGTGAGGTTAAGTGAGATAGTGTGAGATTAAGTGTGATAGTGTTAGATTAAGTATGAGATATTGTGAGATTAAGTATGAGATAGTGTGTGATTAAGTATGGGATAGTGTGAGATTAAGTATGAGATATTGTGAGAATAAGTATGAGATATTGTAGGATTAAGTATGATATATTGTGAGGTTAAGTGAGATAGTGTGAGATTAAGTGTGATAGTGTTAGATTAAGTACGAGATATTGTGAGATTAAGTGTGATATAGTATGAGATTAAGTACGAGATATTGTGAGATTAAGTGAGATAGTATGAGATTAAGTACGAGATAGTGTGAGATTAAGTATGAGATAGTGTGAGATTAAGTGAGATAGTGTTAGATTAAGTATGAGATAGTGTGAGATTAAGTATGAGATATTGTAGGATTAAGTGAGATAGTATGAGATTAAGTATGAGATATTGTGAGATTAAGTATGGGATAGTGTGAGATTAAGTGAGATAGTGTGAGATTAAGTACGAGATAGCGTGAGATTAAGTATGAGATAGTGTGAGATTAAGTGAGATAGTGTTAGATTAAGTATGAGATAGTGTGAGATTAAGTATGAGATATTATAGGATTAAGTGAGATAGTATGAGATATTGTGAGATTAAGTATGAGATAGTGTGAGATTAAGTGAGATAGTGTTAGATTAAGTATGAGATAGTGTGAGATTAAGTATGAGATATTGTGAGATTAAGTGAGATAGTATGAGATTAAGTATGAGATATTGTGAGATTAAGTATGGGATAGTGTGAGATTAAGTGAGATAGTGTGAGATTAAGTATGAGATAGTGTGAGATATTGTAGGATTAAGTATGATATATTGTGAGGTTAAGTGAGATAGTGTGAGATTAAGTGTAATATAGTACGAGATATTGTGAGATTAAGTGAGATAGTGTTAGATTAAGTACGAGATATTGTGAGATTAAGTACGAGATAGTGTGAGATTAAGTATGAGATAGTGTGAGATTAAGTGAGATAATATGAGATTAAGTACGAGATAGTGTGAGATTAAGTATGAGATAGTGTGAGATAGTGTTAGATTAAGTGAGATAGTGTTAGATTAAGTACGAGATAGTGTGAGATTAAGTATGAGATAGTGTGAGATTAAGTATGAGATAGTGTGAGATTAAGTATGGGATAGTGTGAGATTAAGTATGGGATATTGTGAGATTAAGTATGAGATATTGTGAGATTAAGTGAGATAGTGTTAGATTAAGTACGAGATAGTGTGAGATTAAGTACGAGATAGTGTGAGATTAAGTATGAGATAGTGTGAGATTAAGTGAGATAGTGTTAGATTAAGTACGAGATAGTGTGAGATTAAGTATGAGATAGTGTGAGATTAAGTATGGGATATTGTGAGATTAAGTATGAGATATTGTAAGATTAAGTGAGATTAAGTATGGGATAGTGTGAGATTAAGTATGAGATAGTGTGAGATTAAGTATGAGATAGTGTGAGATTAAGTATGAGATAGTGTGAGATTAAGTATGGGATAGTGTGAGATTAAGTGAGATAGTGTGAGATTAAGTATGAGATAGTTTGAGATTAAGTACGAGATATTGTGAGATTAAGTATGAGATATTGTAGGATTAAGTATGATATATTGTGAGGTTAAGTGAGATAGTGTGAGATTAAGTGTGATAGTGTTAGATTAAGTATGAGATATTGTGAGATTAAGTATGAGATAGTGTGTGATTAAGTATGGGATAGTGTGAGATTAAGTATGAGATATTGTGAGAATAAGTATGAGATATTGTAGGATTAAGTATGATATATTGTGAGGTTAAGTGAGATAGTGTGAGATTAAGTGTGATAGTGTTAGATTAAGTACGAGATATTGTGAGATTAAGTGTGATATAGTATGAGATTAAGTACGAGATATTGTGAGATTAAGTGAGATAGTATGAGATTAAGTACGAGATAGTGTGAGATTAAGTATGAGATAGTGTGAGATTAAGTGAGATAGTGTTAGATTAAGTATGAGATAGTGTGAGATTAAGTATGAGATATTGTAGGATTAAGTGAGATAGTATGAGATTAAGTATGAGATATTGTGAGATTAAGTATGGGATAGTGTGAGATTAAGTGAGATAGTGTGAGATTAAGTACGAGATAGCGTGAGATTAAGTATGAGATAGTGTGAGATTAAGTGAGATAGTGTTAGATTAAGTATGAGATAGTGTGAGATTAAGTATGAGATATTATAGGATTAAGTGAGATAGTATGAGATATTGTGAGATTAAGTATGAGATAGTGTGAGATTAAGTGAGATAGTGTTAGATTAAGTATGAGATAGTGTGAGATTAAGTATGAGATATTGTGAGATTAAGTGAGATAGTATGAGATTAAGTATGAGATATTGTGAGATTAAGTATGGGATAGTGTGAGATTAAGTGAGATAGTGTGAGATTAAGTATGAGATAGTGTGAGATATTGTAGGATTAAGTATGATATATTGTGAGGTTAAGTGAGATAGTGTGAGATTAAGTGTAATATAGTACGAGATATTGTGAGATTAAGTGAGATAGTGTTAGATTAAGTACGAGATATTGTGAGATTAAGTACGAGATAGTGTGAGATTAAGTATGAGATAGTGTGAGATTAAGTGAGATAATATGAGATTAAGTACGAGATAGTGTGAGATTAAGTATGAGATAGTGTGAGATTAAGTGAGATAGTGTTAGATTAAGTAAGATAGTGTTAGATTAAGTACGAGATAGTGTGAGATTAAGTATGAGATAGTGTGAGATTAAGTATGAGATAGTGTGAGATTAAGTATGGGATAGTGTGAGATTAAGTATGGGATATTGTGAGATTAAGTATGAGATATTGTGAGATTAAGTGAGATAGTGTTAGATTAAGTACGAGATAGTGTGAGATTAAGTACGAGATAGTGTGAGATTAAGTATGAGATAGTGTGAGATTAAGTGAGATAGTGTTAGATTAAGTACGAGATAGTGTGAGATTAAGTATGAGATAGTGTGAGATTAAGTATGGGATATTGTGAGATTAAGTATGAGATATTGTAAGATTAAGTGAGATTAAGTATGGGATAGTGTGAGATTAAGTATGAGATAGTGTGAGATTAAGTATGAGATAGTGTGAGATTAAGTATGAGATATTGTGAGAATAAGTATGAGATATTGTAGGATTAAGTATGATATATTGTGAGGTTAAGTGAGATAGTGTGAGATTAAGTGTGATAGTGTTAGATTAAGTACGAGATATTGTGAGATTAAGTGTGATATAGTATGAGATTAAGTACGAGATATTGTGAGATTAAGTGAGATAGTATGAGATTAAGTACGAGATAGTGTGAGATTAAGTATGAGATAGTGTGAGATTAAGTGAGATAGTGTTAGATTAAGTATGAGATAGTGTGATATTAAGTATGAGATATTGTAGGATTAAGTGAGATAGTATGAGATTAAGTATGAGATATTGTGAGATTAAGTATGGGATAGTGTGAGATTAAGTGAGATAGTGTGAGATTAAGTATGAGATAGTGTGAGATTAAGTATGAGATATTGTAGGATTAAGTGAGATAGTATGAGATTAAGTATGAGATATTGTGAGATTAAGTATGGGATAGTGTGAGATTAAGTGAGATAGTGTGAGATTAAGTACGAGATAGCGTGAGATTAAGTATGAGATAGTGTGAGATTAAGTGAGATAGTGTTAGATTAAGTATGAGATAGTGTGAGATTAAGTATGAGATATTATAGGATTAAGTGAGATAGTATGAGATATTGTGAGATTAAGTATGAGATAGTGTGAGATTAAGTGAGATAGTGTTAGATTAAGTATGAGATAGTGTGAGATTAAGTATGAGATATTGTGAGATTAAGTGAGATAGTATGAGATTAAGTATGAGATATTGTGAGATTAAGTATGGGATAGTGTGAGATTAAGTGAGATAGTGTGAGATTAAGTATGAGATAGTGTGAGATATTGTAGGATTAAGTATGATATATTGTGAGGTTAAGTGAGATAGTGTGAGATTAAGTGTAATATAGTACGAGATATTGTGAGATTAAGTGAGATAGTGTTAGATTAAGTACGAGATATTGTGAGATTAAGTACGAGATAGTGTGAGATTAAGTATGAGATAGTGTGAGATTAAGTACGAGATAGTGTGAGATTAAGTATGAGATAGTGTGAGATTAAGTGAGATAGTGTTAGATTAAGTGAGATAGTGTTAGATTAAGTACGAGATAGTGTGAGATTAAGTATGAGATAGTGTGAGATTAAGTATGAGATAGTGTGAGATTAAGTATGGGATAGTGTGAGATTAAGTATGATAGTGTTAGATTAAGTATGAGATATTGTAGGATTAAGTATGATATATTGTGAGGTTAAGTGAGATAGTGTGAGATTAAGTGTAATATAGTACGAGATATTGTGAGATTAAGTGAGATAGTGTGAGATTAAGTATGAGATAGTGTGAGATTAAGTATGAGATATTGTAGGATTAAGTATGATATATTGTGAGGTTAAGTGAGATAGTGTGAGATTAAGTGTAATATAGTACGAGATATTGTGAGATTAAGTGAGATAGTGTTAGATTAAGTACGAGATATTGTGAGATTAAGTACGATATAGTGTGAGATTAAGTATGAGATAGTGTGAGATTAAGTATGAGATAGTGTGAGATTAAGTGAGATAGTGTTAGATTAAGTGAGATAGTGTTAGATTAAGTACGAGATAGTGTGAGATTAAGTATGAGATAGTGTGAGATTAAGTATGAGATAGTGTGAGATTAAGTATGGGATAGTGTGAGATTAAGTATGATAGTGTTAGATTAAGTATGAGATATTGTAGGATTAAGTATGATATATTGTGAGGTTAAGTGAGATAGTGTGAGATTAAGTGTAATATAGTACGAGATATTGTGAGATTAAGTGAGATAGTGTGAGATTAAGTATGAGATAGTGTGAGATTAAGTATGAGATATTGTAGGATTAAGTATGATATATTGTGAGGTTAAGTGAGATAGTGTGAGATTAAGTGTAATATAGTACGAGATATTGTGAGATTAAGTGAGATAGTGTGAGATTAAGTATGAGATAGTGTGAGATTAAGTGAGATAGTGTGAGATTAAGTATGAGATAGTGGGAGATTAAGTACGAGATATTGTGAGATTAAGTATGAGATATTGTGAGATAGTGTGAGATTAAGTATGAGATAGTGTGAGATTAAGTACGAGATATTGTGAGATTAAGTATGAGATAGTGTGAGATTAAGTACGAGATATTGTGAGATTAAGTATGAGATATTGTAGGATTAAGTATGATATATTGTGAGATTAAGTGAGATAGTGTGAGATAGTGTGAGATTAAGTATGATATAGTGTGAGATTAAGTACGAGATATTGTGAGAATAAGTATGAGATATTGTAGTATTAAGTATGATATATTGTGAGGTTAAGTGAGATAGTGTGGGATTAAGTATGAGATAGTGTGAGATTAAGTACGAGATAGTGTGAGATTAAGTATGAGATAGTATGAGATTTAGTATGAGATAGTGTGAGATTAAGTATGAGATATTGTAAGATTAAGTGAGATTAAGTATGGAATAGTGTGAGATTAAGTATGAGATAGTGTGAAATTAAGTATGGGATAGTGTGAGATTAAGTATGAGATAGTGTGAGATTAAGTATGAGATAGTGTGAGATTAAGTGTGGGATATTGTGAGATTAAGTATGAGATAGTGTGGGATTAAGTATGATATATTGTGAGATTAAGTGAGATAGTGTGAGATTAAGTGAGATAGTGTGAGATTAAGTATGGGATAGTGTGAGATTAATTATGAGATATTGTGAGATTAAGTATGAGATATTGTAGGATTAAGTATGATATATTGTGAGATTAAGTGAGATAGTGTGAGATTAAGTGAGATAGTGTGAGATTAAGTACGAGATAGTGTGAGATTAATTATGAGATATTGTGAGATTAAGTATGAGATAGTGTGAGATTAAGTACGAGATAGTGTGAGATTAAGTGAGATAGTGTTAGATTAAGTACGAGATAGTGTGAGATTAAGTACGAGATAGTGTTAGATTAAGTATGAGATAGTGTGAGATTAAGTGTAGGATATTGTGAGATTAAGTGAGATAGTGTGAGATTAAGTATGAGATGGTATGAGATTAAGTGAGATATTGTGAGGTTAAGTGAGATAGTGTGAGATTAAGTGTGATATAGTGTGAGATTAAGTATGGGATAGTGTGAGATTAAGTGAGATATTGTGAGGTTAAGTGAGATAGTATGAGATTAAGTGAGATAGTGTGAGATTAAGTGAAGTAGTGTGAGATTAAGTGAAGTAGTGTGAGATTAAGTACGATGTATTGTGAGATTAAGTATGAGATAGTGTGAGATTAAGTATGAGATAGTGTTAGATTAAGTGATATAGTGTGAGATTAAGTATGGGATAGTGTGAGATTAAGTGAGATAGTGTGAGATTAAGTATGAGATAGTGTGAGATTAAGTACGAGATATTGTGAGATTAAGTATGAGATATTGTAGGATTAAGTATGATATATTGTGAGGTTAAGTGAGATAGTGTGAGATTAAGTGTAATATAGTACGAGATATTGTGAGATTAAGTGAGATAGTGTGAGATTAAGTATGAGATAGTGTGAGATTAAGTATGAGATATTGTAGGATTAAGTATGATATATTGTGAGGTTAAGTGAGATAGTGTGAGATTAAGTGTAATATAGTACGAGATATTGTGAGATTAAGTGAGATAGTGTTAGATTAAGTACGAGATATTGTGAGATTAAGTACGATATAGTGTGAGATTAAGTATGAGATAGTGTGAGATTAAGTATGAGATAGTGTGAGATTAAGTGAGATAGTGTTAGATTAAGTGAGATAGTGTTAGATTAAGTACGAGATAGTGTGAGATTAAGTATGAGATAGTGTGAGATTAAGTATGAGATAGTGTGAGATTAAGTATGGGATAGTGTGAGATTAAGTATGATAGTGTTAGATTAAGTATGAGATATTGTAGGATTAAGTATGATATATTGTGAGGTTAAGTGAGATAGTGTGAGATTAAGTGTAATATAGTACGAGATATTGTGAGATTAAGTGAGATAGTGTGAGATTAAGTATGAGATAGTGTGAGATTAAGTATGAGATATTGTAGGATTAAGTATGATATATTGTGAGGTTAAGTGAGATAGTGTGAGATTAAGTGTAATATAGTACGAGATATTGTGAGATTAAGTGAGATAGTGTGAGATTAAGTATGAGATAGTGTGAGATTAAGTGAGATAGTGTGAGATTAAGTATGAGATAGTGGGAGATTAAGTACGAGATATTGTGAGATTAAGTATGAGATATTGTGAGATAGTGTGAGATTAAGTATGAGATAGTGTGAGATTAAGTACGAGATATTGTGAGATTAAGTATGAGATAGTGTGAGATTAAGTACGAGATATTGTGAGATTAAGTATGAGATATTGTAGGATTAAGTATGATATATTGTGAGATTAAGTGAGATAGTGTGAGATAGTGTGAGATTAAGTATGATATAGTGTGAGATTAAGTACGAGATATTGTGAGAATAAGTATGAGATATTGTAGTATTAAGTATGATATATTGTGAGGTTAAGTAAGATAGTGTGGGATTAAGTATGAGATAGTGTGAGATTAAGTACGAGATAGTGTGAGATTAAGTATGAGATAGTATGAGATTTAGTATGAGATAGTGTGAGATTAAGTATGAGATATTGTAAGATTAAGTGAGATTAAGTATGGAATAGTGTGAGATTAAGTATGAGATAGTGTGAAATTAAGTATGGGATAGTGTGAGATTAAGTATGAGATAGTGTGAGATTAAGTATGAGATAGTGTGAGATTAAGTGTGGGATATTGTGAGATTAAGTATGAGATAGTGTGGGATTAAGTATGATATATTGTGAGATTAAGTGAGATAGTGTGAGATTAAGTGAGATAGTGTGAGATTAAGTATGGGATAGTGTGAGATTAATTATGAGATATTGTGAGATTAAGTATGAGATATTGTAGGATTAAGTATGATATATTGTGAGATTAAGTGAGATAGTGTGAGATTAAGTGAGATAGTGTGAGATTAAGTATGAGATAGTGTGAGATTAATTATGAGATATTGTGAGATTAAGTATGAGATAGTGTGAGATTAAGTACGAGATAGTGTGAGATTAAGTGAGATAGTGTTAGATTAAGTACGAGATAGTGTGAGATTAAGTACGAGATAGTGTTAGATTAAGTATGAGATAGTGTGAGATTAAGTGTAGGATATTGTGAGATTAAGTGAGATAGTGTGAGATTAAGTATGAGATGGTATGAGATTAAGTGAGATATTGTGAGGTTAAGTGAGATAGTGTGAGATTAAGTGTGATATAGTGTGAGATTAAGTATGGGATAGTGTGAGATTAAGTGAGATATTGTGAGGTTAAGTGAGATAGTATGAGATTAAGTGAGATAGTGTGAGATTAAGTGAAGTAGTGTGAGATTAAGTGAAGTAGTGTGAGATTAAGTACGATATATTGTGAGATTAAGTATGAGATAGTGTGAGATTAAGTATGAGATAGTGTTAGATTAAGTGATATAGTGTGAGATTAAGTATGGGATAGTGTGAGATTAAGTGAGATAGTGTGAGATTAAGTATGAGATAGTGTGAGATTAAGTACGAGATATTGTGAGATTAAGTATGAGATATTGTAGGATTAAGTATGATATATTGTGAGGTTAAGTGAGATAGTGTGAGATTAAGTGTGATATAGTATGAGATTAAGTACGAGATATTGTGAGATTAAGTGAGATAGTGTTAGATTAAGTACGAGATAGTGTGAGAATAAGTACGAGATATTGTAAGATTAAGTGTGAAATGTTGTGAGATTAAGTAAGATTAAGTATGGAATAGTGTGAGATTAAGTGAGATAGTGTGAGATTAAGTATGAGATAGTGTGAGATTAAGTATGAGATAGTGTGAGATTAAGTGAGATAGTGTGAGATTAAGTGAGATAGTGTGAGATTAAGTATGAGATAGTGTGAGCTTAAGTACGAGATATTGTGAGATATTGTGAGATAGTGTGAGATTAAGTATGAGATAGTGTGAGATTAAGTATGTGATAGTGTGAGATTAAGTACGAGATATTGTGAGATTAAGTATGAGATATTGTAGGATTAAGTATGATATATTGTGAGATTAAGTGAGATAGTGTAAGATAGTGTGAGATTAAGTATGATATAGTGTGAGATTAAGTACGAGATATTGTGAGAATAAGTATGAGATATTGTAAGATTAAGTATGGGATAGTGTGAGATTAAGTATGAGATATTGTAAGATTAAGTGAGATTAAGTATGGAATAGTGTGAGATTAAGTATGAGATAGTGTGAAATTAAGTATGGGATAGTGTGAGATTAAGTATGAGATATTGTAAGATTAAGTGAGATTAAGTATGGAATAGTGTGAGATTAAGTATGAGATAGTGTGAAATTAAGTATGAGATAGTGTGAGATTAAGCATGAGATATTGTAAGATTAAGTGAGATTAAGTATGGAATAGTGTGAGATTAAGTATGAGATAGTGTGAAATTAAGTATGGGATAGTGTGAGATTAAGTATGAGATAGTGTGAGATTAAGTATGAGATAGTGTGAGATTAAGTGTGGGATATTGTGAGATTAAGTATGAGATAGTGTGGGATTAAGTATGATATATTATGAGATTAAGTGAGATAGTGTGAGATTAAGTGAGATAGTGTGAGATTAAGTATGGGATAGTGTGAGATTAATTATGAGATATTGTGAGATTAAGTATGAGATATTGTAGGATTAAGTATGATATATTGTGAGATTAAGTGAGATAGTGTGAGATTAAGTGAGATAGTGTGAGATTAAGTACGAGATAGTGTGAGATTAATTATGAGATATTGTGAGATTAAGTATGAGATAGTGTGAGATTAAGTACGAGATAGTGTGAGATTAAGTGAGATAGTGTTAGATTAAGTACGAGATAGTGTGAGATTAAGTACGAGATAGTGTTAGATTAAGTATGAGATAGTGTGAGATTAAGTGTAGGATATTGTGAGATTAAGTGAGATAGTGTGAGATTAAGTATGAGATGGTATGAGAGTAAGTGAGATATTGTGAGGTTAAGTGAGATAGTGTGAGATTAAGTGTGATATAGTGTGAGATTAAGTATGGGATAGTGTGAGATTAAGTGAGATATTGTGAGGTTAAGTGAGATAGTATGAGATTAAGTGAGATAGTGTGAGATTAAGTGAAGTAGTGTGAGATTAAGTGAAGTAGTGTGAGATTAAGTACGATATATTGTGAGATTAAGTATGAGATAGTGTGAGATTAAGTATGAGATAGTGTTAGATTAAGTGATATAGTGTGAGATTAAGTATGGGATAGTGTGAGATTAAGTGAGATAGTGTGAGATTAAGTATGAGATAGTGTGAGATTAAGTACGAGATATTGTGAGATTAAGTATGAGATATTGTAGGATTAAGTATGATATATTGTGAGGTTAAGTGAGATAGTGTGAGATTAAGTGTGATATAGTATGAGATTAAGTACGAGATATTGTGAGATTAAGTGAGATAGTGTTAGATTAAGTACGAGATAGTGTGAGAATAAGTACGAGATATTGTAAGATTAAGTGTGAAATGTTGTGAGATTAAGTAAGATTAAGTATGGAATAGTGTGAGATTAAGTGAGATAGTGTGAGATTAAGTATGAGATAGTGTGAGATTAAGTATGAGATAGTGTGAGATTAAGTGAGATAGTGTGAGATTAAGTGAGATAGTGTGAGATTAAGTATGAGATAGTGTGAGCTTAAGTACGAGATATTGTGAGATATTGTGAGATAGTGTGAGATTAAGTATGAGATAGTGTGAGATTAAGTATGTGATAGTGTGAGATTAAGTACGAGATATTGTGAGATTAAGTATGAGATATTGTAGGATTAAGTATGATATATTGTGAGATTAAGTGAGATAGTGTGAGATAGTGTGAGATTAAGTATGATATAGTGTGAGATTAAGTACGAGATATTGTGAGAATAAGTATGAGATATTGTAAGATTAAGTATGGGATAGTGTGAGATTAAGTATGAGATATTGTAAGATTAAGTGAGATTAAGTATGGAATAGTGTGAGATTAAGTATGAGATAGTGTGAAATTAAGTATGGGATAGTGTGAGATTAAGTATGAGATATTGTAAGATTAAGTGAGATTAAGTATGGAATAGTGTGAGATTAAGTATGAGATAGTGTGAAATTAAGTATGAGATAGTGTGAGATTAAGCATGAGATATTGTAAGATTAAGTGAGATTAAGTATGGAATAGTGTGAGATTAAGTATGAGATAGTGTGAAATTAAGTATGGGATAGTGTGAGATTAAGTATGAGATAGTGTGAGATTAAGTATGAGATAGTGTGAGATTAAGTGTGGGATATTGTGAGATTAAGTATGAGATAGTGTGGGATTAAGTATGATATATTATGAGATTAAGTGAGATAGTGTGAGATTAAGTGAGATAGTGTGAGATTAAGTATGGGATAGTGTGAGATTAATTATGAGATATTGTGAGATTAAGTATGAGATATTGTAGGATTAAGTATGATATATTGTGAGATTAAGTGAGATAGTGTGAGATTAAGTGAGATAGTGTGAGATTAAGTACGAGATAGTGTGAGATTAATTATGAGATATTGTGAGATTAAGTATGAGATAGTGTGAGATTAAGTACGAGATAGTGTGAGATTAAGTGAGATAGTGTTAGATTAAGTACGAGATAGTGTGAGATTAAGTACGAGATAGTGTTAGATTAAGTATGAGATAGTGTGAGATTAAGTGTAGGATATTGTGAGATTAAGTGAGATAGTGTGAGATTAAGTATGAGATGGTATGAGAGTAAGTGAGATATTGTGAGGTTAAGTGAGATAGTGTGAGATTAAGTGTGATATAGTGTGAGATTAAGTATGGGATAGTGTGAGATTAAGTGAGATATTGTGAGGTTAAGTGAGATAGTATGAGATTAAGTGAGATAGTGTGAGATTAAGTGAAGTAGTGTGAGATTAAGTGAAGTAGTGTGAGATTAAGTACGATATATTGTGAGATTAAGTATGAGATAGTGTGAGATTAAGTATGAGATAGTGTTAGATTAAGTGATATAGTGTGAGATTAAGTATGGGATAGTGTGAGATTAAGTGAGATAGTGTGAGATTAAGTATGAGATAGTGTGAGATTAAGTACGAGATATTGTGAGATTAAGTATGAGATATTGTAGGATTAAGTATGATATATTGTGAGGTTAAGTGAGATAGTGTGAGATTAAGTGTGATATAGTATGAGATTAAGTACGAGATATTGTGAGATTAAGTGAGATAGTGTTAGATTAAGTACGAGATAGTGTGAGAATAAGTACGAGATATTGTAAGATTAAGTGTGAAATGTTGTGAGATTAAGTAAGATTAAGTATGGAATAGTGTGAGATTAAGTGAGATAGTGTGAGATTAAGTATGAGATAGTGTGAGATTAAGTATGAGATAGTGTGAGATTAAGTGAGATAGTGTGAGATTAAGTGAGATAGTGTGAGATTAAGTATGAGATAGTGTGAGCTTAAGTACGAGATATTGTGAGATATTGTGAGATAGTGTGAGATTAAGTATGAGATAGTGTGAGATTAAGTATGTGATAGTGTGAGATTAAGTACGAGATATTGTGAGATTAAGTATGAGATATTGTAGGATTAAGTATGATATATTGTGAGATTAAGTGAGATAGTGTGAGATAGTGTGAGATTAAGTATGATATAGTGTGAGATTAAGTACGAGATATTGTGAGAATAAGTATGAGATATTGTAAGATTAAGTATGGGATAGTGTGAGATTAAGTATGAGATATTGTAAGATTAAGTGAGATTAAGTATGGAATAGTGTGAGATTAAGTATGAGATAGTGTGAAATTAAGTATGGGATAGTGTGAGATTAAGTATGAGATATTGTAAGATTAAGTGAGATTAAGTATGGAATAGTGTGAGATTAAGTATGAGATAGTGTGAAATTAAGTATGAGATAGGGTGAGATTAAGTATGTGATAGTGTGAGATTAAGTATGTGATAGTGTGAGATTAAGTATGAGATAGTGTGAGATTAAGTATGAGATAGGGTGAGATTAAGTATGAGATATTGTAAGATTAAGTGAGATTAAGTATGGAATAGTGTGAGATTAAGTATGAGATAGTGTGAAATTAAGTATGGGATAGTGTGAGATTAAGTATGGGATAGTGTGAGATTAAGTACGAGATAGTGTGAGATTAAGTACGAGATAGTGTGAGATTAATTATGAGATATTGTAAGATTAAGTGTGGAATATTGTAAGATTAAGTATGAGATATTGTAAGATTAAGTGAGATAGTATGATATTAAGTATGATGTAGTGTGAGATTAAGTGAGATAGTGTGAGATTAAGTACGAGATAGTGTGAGATTAAGTACGAGATAGTGTGAGATTAATTATGAGATATTGTAAGATTAAGTATGGAATAGTGTGAGATTAAGTATGAGATATTGTGAGATTAAGTGAGATAGTATGATATTAAGTATGATGTAGTGTGAGATTAAGTGAGATAGTGTGAGATTAAGCATGAGATAGTGTGAGATTAAGTGAGATAGTGTTAGATTAAGTACGAGATAGTGTGAGATTATGTACGAGATAGTGTGAGATTAAGTATGAGATAGTGTGAGATTAAGTGAGATAGTGTTAGATTAAGTACGAGATAGTGTGAGATTAAGTGAGATAGTGTGAGATAGTGTGAGATTAAGTATGAGATAGTGTGAGATTAAGTATGGGATAGTGTGAGATTAAGTGAGATATTGTGAGATTAAGTACGAGATAGTGTGAGATTAAGTATGAGATAGTGTGAGATTAAGTACGAGATATTGTGAGATTAAGTATGAGATATTGTAGGATTAAGTATGAGATATTGTGAGATTAAGTGAGATAGTGTGAGATTAAGTGAGATAGTGTTAGATTAAGTACGAGATAGTGTGAGATTAAGTACGAGATAGTGTGAGATTAAGTATGAGATAGTGTGAGATTAAGTATGAGATAGTGTGAGATTAAGTGAGATAGTGTTAGATTAAGTACGAGATAGTGTGAGATTAAGTATGAGATAGTGTGAGATTAAGTATGAGATAGTGTGAGATTAAGTGAGATAGTGTTAGATTAAGTATGAGATAGTGTGAGATTAAGTATGAGATAGTGTGAGATATTGTGAGATTAAGTGAGATAGTGTTAGATTAAGTACGAGATATTGTGAGATTAAGTATGAGATAGTGTGAGATTAAGTATGAGATATTGTAGGATTAAGTGAGATAGTGTGTGATTAAGTACGAAATAGTGTGAAATTAAGTATGAGATAGTGTGAGATTAAGTATGAGATATTGTAGGATTAAGTGATATAGTGTGATATTAAGTGAAGTAGTATGAGATTAAGTGAAATAGTGTGAGATTAAGTATGAGATAGTGTGAGATTAAGTATGAGATATTGTGAGATTAAGTACGAGATATTGTGAGATTAAGTATGAGATATTGTAGGATTAAGTATGATATATTGTGAGATTAAGTGAGATAGTGTGAGATTAAGTGAGATAGTGTGAGATTAAGTACGAGATAGTGTGAGATTAATTATGAGATATTGTGAGATTAAGTATGAGATATTGTAAGATTAAGTGAGATTAAGTATGGAATAGTGTGAGATTAAGTGTGGGATAGTGTGAGATTAAGTGAGATAGTATGATATTAAGTATGATGTAGTGTGAGATTAAGTGAGATAGTGTGAGATTAAGTATGAGATAGTGTGAGATTAAGTGAGATAGTGTTAGATTAAGTACGAGATAGTGTGAGATTATGTACGAGATAGTGTGAGATTAAGTATGAGATAGTGTGAGATTAAGTGAGATAGTGTTAGATTAAGTACGAGATAGTGTGAGATTAAGTGAGATAGTGTGAGATTAAGTATGAGAGAGTGTGAGATTAAGTATGAGATAGTGTGAGATTAAATGAGATATTGTGAGATTAAGTATGAGATAGTGTGAGATTAAGTGTAGGATATTGTGAGATTAAGTATGATATATTGTGAGATTAATTATGAGATATTGTGAGATTAAGTACGAGATAGTGTGAAATTAAGTGAGATAGTGTTAGATTAAGTGAGATAGTGTGAAATTAAGTATGAGATAGTGTGAGATTAAGTATGAGATAGTGTGAGATTAAGTGAGATAGTGTTAGATTAAGTACGAGATAGTGTGAGATTAAGTATGAGATATTGTGAGATTAAGTATGAGATAGTGTGAGATTAAGTATGAGATAGTGTGAGATTAAGTATGAGATAGTGTGAAATTAAGTATGAGATATTGTGAGATTAAGTATGAGATATTGTGAGATTAAGTGAGATAGTGTTAGATTAAGTGAGATAGTGTGAAATTAAGTATGAGATAGTGTGAGATTAAGTATGAGGTATTGTGAGATTAAGTGAGATAGTGTTAGATTAAGTGAGATAGTGTGAGATTAAGTATGAGATAGTGTGAGATTAAGTATGAGATAGTGTGAGATTAAGTGAGATAGTGTTAGATTAAGTGAGATAGTGTTAGATTAAGTATGGGATATTGTGAGATTAAGTATGAGATAGTGTGAGATTAAGTACGAGATAGTGTGAAATTAAGTATGAGATAGTGTGAGATTAAGTATGAGATATTGTGAGATTAAGTATGAGAAAGTGTGAAATTAAGTATGGGATAGTGTGAGATTAAGTATGAGATATTGTAGGATTAAGTGAGATAGTGTGATATTAAGTGAAGTAGTGTGAGATTAAGTGAAATAGTGTGAGATTAAGTATGAGATAGTGTGAGATTAAGTATGAGATATTGTGAGATTAAGTACGAGATATTGTGAGATTAAGTGAGATAGTGTTAGATTAAGTACGAGATAGTGTGAGATTAAGTATGAGATAGTGTGTGGTTAAGTACGAGATAGTGTGAAATTAAGTATGAGATAGTGTGAGATTAAGTATGAGATAGTGTGAGATTAAATATGAGAAAGTGTGAAATTAAGTATGGGATAGTGTGAGATTAAGTATGAGATATTGTAGGATTAAGTGAGATAGTGTGATATTAAGTGAAGTAGTGTGAGATTAAGTGAAATAGTGTGAGATTAAGTATGAGATAGTGTGAGATTAAGTATGAGATATTGTGAGATTAAGTACGAGATATTGTGAGATTAAGTATGAGATATTGTAAGATTAAGTGAGATTAAGTATGGAATAGTGTGATATTAAGTATGAGATAGTGTGAAATTAAGTATGGGATAGTGTGAGATTAAGTATGAGATATTGTAAGATTAAGTGAGATTAAGTATGGAATAGTGTGAGATTAAGTATGAGATAGTGTGAAATTAAGTATGGGATAGTGTGAGATTAAGTATGAGATAGGGTGAGATTAAGTATGTGATAGTGTGAGATTAAGTATGAGATAGTGCGAGATTAAGTATGAGATAGTGTGAGATTAAGTATAAGATATTGTAAGATTAAGTGAGATAAAGTATGGAATAGTGTGAGATTAAGTGTGGGATAGTGTGAGATTAAGTGAGATAGTATGATATTAAGTATGATGTAGTGTGAGATTAAGTGAGATAGTGTGAGATTAAGTATGAGATAGTGTGAGATTAAGTGAGATAGTGTTAGATTAAGTACGAGATAGTGTGAGATTATGTACGAGATAGTGTGAGATTAAGTATGAGATAGTGTGAGATTAAGTGAGATAGTGTTAGATTAAGTACGAGATAGTGTGAGATTAAGTGAGATAGTGTGAGATTAAGTATGAGATAGTGTGAGATTAAGTATGAGATAGTGTGAGATTAAGTATGGGATAGTGTGAGATTAAGTGAGATATTGTGAGATTAAGTACGAGATAGTGTGAGATTAAGTATGAGATAGTGTGAGATTAAGTACGAGATATTGTGAGATTAAGTATGAGATATTGTAGGATTAAGTATGAGATATTGTGAGATTAAGTGAGATAGTGTGAGATTAAGTGAGATAGTGTTAGATTAAGTACGAGATAGTGTGATATTAAGTATGATGTAGTGTGAGATTAAGTGAGATAGTGTGAGATTAAGTATGAGATAGTGTGAGATTAAGTGAGATAGTGTTAGATTAAGTACGAGATAGTGTGAGATTAAGTGAGATAGTGTGAGATTAAGTATGAGATAGTGTGAGATTAAGTATGAGATAGTGTGAGATTAAATGAGATATTGTGAGATTAAGTATGAGATAGTGTGAGATTAAGTGTAGGATATTGTGAGATTAAGTATGATATATTGTGAGATTAATTATGAGATATTGTGAGATTAAGTACGAGATAGTGTGAAATTAAGTGAGATAGTGTTAGATTAAGTGAGATAGTGTGAAATTAAGTATGAGATAGTGTGAGATTAAGTATGAGATAGTGTGAGATTAAGTGAGATAGTGTTAGATTAAGTACGAGATAGTGTGAGATTAAGTATGAGATATTGTGAGATTAAGTATGAGATAGTGTGAGATTAAGTATGAGATAGTGTGAGATTAAGTATGAGATAGTGTGAAATTAAGTATGAGATATTGTGAGATTAAGTATGAGATATTGTGAGATTAAGTGAGATAGTGTTAGATTAAGTGAGATAGTGTGAAATTAAGTATGAGATAGTGTGAGATTAAGTATGAGGTATTGTGAGATTAAGTGAGATAGTGTTAGATTAAGTGAGATAGTGTGAGATTAAGTATGAGATAGTGTGAGATTAAGTATGAGATAGTGTGAGATTAAGTGAGATAGTGTTAGATTAAGTGAGATAGTGTTAGATTAAGTATGGGATATTGTGAGATTAAGTATGAGATAGTGTGAGATTAAGTACGAGATAGTGTGAAATTAAGTATGAGATAGTGTGAGATTAAGTATGAGATATTGTGAGATTAAGTATGAGAAAGTGTGAAATTAAGTATGGGATAGTGTGAGATTAAGTATGAGATATTGTAGGATTAAGTGAGATAGTGTGATATTAAGTGAAGTAGTGTGAGATTAAGTGAAATAGTGTGAGATTAAGTATGAGATAGTGTGAGATTAAGTATGAGATATTGTGAGATTAAGTACGAGATATTGTGAGATTAAGTGAGATAGTGTTAGATTAAGTACGAGATAGTGTGAGATTAAGTATGAGATAGTGTGTGGTTAAGTACGAGATAGTGTGAAATTAAGTATGAGATAGTGTGAGATTAAGTATGAGATAGTGTGAGATTAAATATGAGAAAGTGTGAAATTAAGTATGGGATAGTGTGAGATTAAGTATGAGATATTGTAGGATTAAGTGAGATAGTGTGATATTAAGTGAAGTAGTGTGAGATTAAGTGAAATAGTGTGAGATTAAGTATGAGATAGTGTGAGATTAAGTATGAGATATTGTGAGATTAAGTACGAGATATTGTGAGATTAAGTATGAGATATTGTAAGATTAAGTGAGATTAAGTATGGAATAGTGTGAGATTAAGTATGAGATAGTGTGAAATTAAGTATGGGATAGTGTGAGATTAAGTATGAGATATTGTAAGATTAAGTGAGATTAAGTATGGAATAGTGTGAGATTAAGTATGAGATAGTGTGAAATTAAGTATGGGATAGTGTGAGATTAAGTATGAGATAGGGTGAGATTAAGTATGTGATAGTGTGAGATTAAGTATGAGATAGTGTGAGATTAAGTATGAGATAGTGTGAGATTAAGTATGAGATATTGTAAGATTAAGTGAGATAAAGTATGGAATAGTGTGAGATTAAGTGTGGGATAGTGTGAGATTAAGTGAGATAGTATGATATTAAGTATGATGTAGTGTGAGATTAAGTGAGATAGTGTGAGATTAAGTATGAGATAGTGTGAGATTAAGTGAGATAGTGTGAGATTAAGTATGAGATAGTGTGAGATTAAGTATGAGATAGTGTGAGATTAAGTATGGGATAGTGTGAGATTAAGTGAGATATTGTGAGATTAAGTACGAGATAGTGTGAGATTAAGTATGAGATAGTGTGAGATTAAGTACGAGATATTGTGAGATTAAGTATGAGATATTGTAGGATTAAGTATGAGATATTGTGAGATTAAGTGAGATAGTGTGAGATTAAGTGAGATAGTGTTAGATTAAGTACGAGATAGTGTGAGATTAAGTATGAGATAGTGTGAGATTAAGTATGAGATAGTGTGAGATTAAGTGAGATAGTGTTAGATTAAGTACGAGATAGTGTGAGATTAAGTATGAGATAGTGTGAGATTAAGTATGAGATAGTGTGAGATTAAGTGAGATAGTGTTAGATTAAGTACGAGATAGTGTGAGATTAAGTATGAGATAGTGTGAGATATTGTGAGATTAAGTGAGATAGTGTTAGATTAAGTACGAGATATTGTGAGATTAAGTATGAGATAGTGTGAGATTAAGCATGGGGTAGTGTGTGATTAAGTACGAGATATTGTGAGATTAAGTATGAGATATTGTAGGATTAAGTGAGATAGTGTGTGATTAAGTACGAAATAGTGTGAAATTAAGTATGAGATAGTGTGAGATTAAGTATGAGATATTGTAGGATTAAGTGAGATAGTGTGATATTAAGTGAAGTAGTGTGAGATTAAGTGAAATAGTGTGAGATTAAGTATGAGATAGTGTGAGATTAAGTATGAGATATTGTGAGATTAAGTACGAGATATTGTGAGATTAAGTATGAGATATTGTAGGATTAAGTATGATATATTGTGAGATTAAGTGAGATAGTGTGAGATTAAGTGAGATAGTGTGAGATTAAGTACGAGATAGTGTGAGATTAATTATGAGATATTGTGAGATTAAGTATGAGATAGTGTGTGATTAAGTACGAAATAGTGTGAAATTAAGTATGAGATAGTGTGAGATTAAGTATGAGATATTGTGAGATTAAGTGAGATATTGTGTGAGATTAAGTATGGGATAGTGTGAGATTAAGTGAGATATTGTGAGGTTAAGTGAGATAGTGTGAGATTAAGTGTGATATAGTGTGAGATTAAGTATGGGATAGTGTGAGATTAAGTATGGGATAGTGTGAGATTAAGTGAGATCTTGTGAGGTTAAGTGAGATAGTATGAGATTGAGTATGAGATAGTGTGAGATTAAGTGAAGTAGTGTGAGATTAAGTGAAGTAGTGTGAGATTAAGTATGATATATTGTGAGATTAAGTATGAGATAGTGTGAGATTAAGTATGAGATAGTGTTAGATTAAGTGAGATAGTGTGAGATTAAGTATGAGATAGTGTGAGATTAAGTGTAGGATATTGTGAGATTAAGTATGATATATTGTGAGGTTAAGTGAGATAGTGTGAGATTAAGTGTGATATAGTGTGAGATTAAGTATGGGATAGTGTGAGATTAAGTATGAGATATTGTGAGGTTAAGTGAGATAATGTGAGATTAAGTGAGATAGTGTGAGATTAAGTGAGATAGTGTGTGGTTAAGTACGAGATAGTGTGAGATTAAGTATGAGATAGTGTGAGATTAAGTACGAGATATTGTGAGATTAAGTATGAGATATTGTAGGATTAAGTATGATATATTGTGAAGTTAAGTGAGATAGTGTGAGATTAAGTATGAGATAGTGTGAGATTAAGTATGAGATATTGAAGGATTAAGTATGATATATTGTGAGGTTAAGTGAGATAGTGTGAGATTAAGTGAGATAGTATGAGATTAAGTATGAGATAGTGTGAGATTAAGTGAGATAGTGTGAGATTAAGTGAGATAGTATGAGATTAAGTATGAGATAGTGTGTGATTAAATGAGATATTGTGAGATTAAGTATGAGATAGTGTGTGATTAAATGAGATATTGTGAGATTAAGTATGAGATAGTGTGAGATTAAGTGTAGGATATTGTGAGATTAAGTATGATATATTGTGAGATTAATTATGAGATATTGTGAGATTAAGTACGAGATAGTGTGAAATTAAGTGAGATAGTGTTAGATTAAGTGAGATAGTGTGAAATTAAGTATGAGATAGTGTGAAATTAAGTATGAGATAGTGTGAGATTAAGTGAGATAGTGTTAGATTAAGTACGAGATAGTGTGAGATTAAGTATGAGATATTGTGAGATTAAGTATGAGATAGTGTGAGATTAAGTATGAGATAGTGTGAGATTAAGTATGAGATAGTGTGAAATTAAGTATGAGATATTGTGAGATTAAGTATGAGATATTGTGAGATTAAGTGAGATAGTGTTAGATTAAGTGAGATAGTGTGAAATTAAGTATGAGATAGTGTGAGATTAAGTATGAGATATTGTGAGATTAAGTGAGATAGTGTTAGATTAAGTGAGATAGTGTGAAATTAAGTATGAGATTAAGTATGAGATATTGTGAGATTAAGTGAGATAGTGTTAGATTAAGTGAGATAGTGTGAGATTAAGTATGAGATAGTGTTAGATTAAGTACGAGATAGTGTGAGATTAAGTATGAGATAGTGTGTGGTTAAGTACGAGATAGTGTGAAATTAAGTATGAGATAGTGTGAGATTAAGTGTAGGATATTGTGAGATTAAGTAAGATAGTGTGAGATTAAGTATGGGATAGTGTGAGATTAAGTATGAGATATTGTGAGATTAAGTATGAGATATTGTAGGATTAAGTATGATATATTGTGAGGTTAAGTGAGATAGTGTGAGATTAAGTGTGATATAGTGTGAGATTAAGTATGGGATAGTGTGAGATTAAGTGAGATAGTGTGAGATTAAGTATGAGATAGTGTGAGATTAAGTATGAGATAGTGTGTGGTTAAGTACGAGATAGTGTGAAATTAAGTATGAGATATTGTGAGATTAAGTGAGATAGTGTGTGATTAAGTACGAGATAGTATGAAATTAAGTATGAGATAGTGTGAGATTAAGTATGAGATAGTGTGAGATTAAGTGTGAGATAGTGTGAGATTAAGTATGAGATAGTGTGAGATTAAGTGAGATAGTGTTAGATTAAGTACGAGATAGTGTGAGATTAAGTATGAGATAGTGTGTGGTTAAGTACGAGATAGTGTGAAATTAAGTATGAGATAGTGTGAGATTAAGTGTAGGATATTGTGAGATTAAGTGAGATAGTGTGAGATTAAGTATGGGATAATGTGAGATTAAGTATGAGATATTGTGAGATTAAGTATGAGATATTGTAGGATTAAGTATGATATATTGTGAGGTTAAGTGAGATAGTGTGAGATTAAGTGTGATATAGTGTGAGATTAAGTATGAGAAAGTGTGAAATTAAGTACGAGATAGTGTGAGATTAAGTACGAGATATTGTGAGATTAAGTGAGATAGTGTTAGATTAAGTGAGATAGTGTGAGATTAAGTATGGGATAGTGTGAGATTAAGTATGAAATAGTGTGAGATTAAGTATGAGAAAGTGTGAAATTAAGTGTGAGATAGTGTGAGATTAAGTATGAGATATTGTGAGATTAAGTATGGGATAGTGTGAGATTAAGTGAGATAGTGTGAGATTAAGTATGAGATAGTGTGAGATTAAGTACGAGATATTGTAAGATTAAGTGAGATAGTGTGAGATTAAGTATGAGAAAGTGTGAAATTAAGTGTGAGATAGTGTGAGATTAAGTATGAGATATTGTGAGATTAAGTATGGGATAGTGTGAGATTAAGTGTGGGATAGTGTGAGATTAAGTGAGATATTGTGAGGTTAAGTGAAATAGTGTTAGATTAAGAATGAGATAGTGTGAGATTAAGTGAGATAGTGTGAGATTAAGTGTGAGATTAAGTATGGGATAGTGTGAGATTAAGTGATATATTGTGAGATTAAGTATGAGATAGTGTGAGATTAAGTATGAAATAGTGTGAGATTAAGTGAGATAGTGTGAGATTAATTATGGGATAGTGTGAGATTAAGTGAGATAGTGTGAGATTAATTATGGGATAGTGTGAGGTTAAGTGAGATAGTGTGATATAGTACGAGATATTGTGAGATTAAGTGATATATTGTGAGATTAAGTATGAGATAGTGTGAGATTAAGTATGAAATAGTGTGAGATTAAGTGAGATAGTGTGAGATTAAGTATGGGATAGTGTGAGATTAAGTATGAGATATTGTGAGATTAAGTATGAGATAGTGTGAGATTAAGTGAGATAGTGTGAGATTAAGTATGGGATAGTGTGAGATTAAGTATGAGATATTGTGAGATTAAGTATGAGATAGTGTGAGATTAAGTGTGAGATAATGTGAGATTAAGTATGGGATAGTATGAGATTAAGTGAGATATTGTGAGGTTAAGTGAAATAGTGTTAGATTAAGAATGAGATAGTGTGAGATTAAGTGAGATAGTGTGAGATTAAGTGTGAGATTAAGTATGGGATAGTGTGAGATTAAGTATGAAATAGTGTGAGATTAAGTGAGATAGTGTGAGATTAAGTGAGATAGTCTGAGATTAAGTATGAGATAGTGTGAGATAGTGTTAGATTAAGTGAGATAGTGTGAGATTAAGTGCATAACTCTCCAATTGAATTTAAATATGTATATAATAAGATTGAATTCTATACTAAAATACTATGGACTACAAAAACTTGTTTGAGTATAATATATATACTTTTAATCACATATTATGTTCAGCTTTTGGATATATTTAATTAAATATTAAAGTACATGCCCTTGATACCAACATTTCACATGGAATATTTAAAAATTGGAAAAAAGTTTTATTTATTTATTTCAAAAATTAATATTTTTTATCAAATAACTTTCTTTGTAGTAAAGTTTTCTAACGTGTCTCAGTAAAGTATTTTACGCCGTTTTTAGAACAGTAAATTGTAATTGGAAAGAATATTTGTATGGATAAAGGATTGAAACAAATTAAAGTCAGAAATCGAGATATATTTTTAAAATTGTAACAATCAATTTTATAAATTGATTTTTTCAAAAGAATATTTTAATTCAATTAATATATTACATCAGAGTTTCATACAGAAATAATTTTCTCTTCAAATAATTTATCACGAAAGTATTATATAAGATATGAATGTATTCTTTAATTAAAATATATGTTTATTTTGATGTCTGAGTTTAATTTATACCTATTCACAAAAACTACTGGTTGCAAAATTATGGATGTAAGGTATGATATTTAATTTTTAATGTTGTTCAAATAATGTATCGAAGTCAAAGATAATAAATACATGGAGACTATATGTACATATTAAAATAGGTTACATTACCACGTATGTGTCTTCCAATCTGTGTCTTCCAATCTGTGTATTCCAATGTGTGCCTTCCAATCTGTGCCTTCCAATCTGTGCCTTCCAATCTGTGTCTTCCAATCTGTGCCTTCTGTGTTGTTCTGTTGAACTGATTATTCTCACTATTTAGCTTTAGTGTTATTTGATTATAAGTTTAAATACCATTCATTCACTATATTTAATGTAGCAATATTATATTTTGTCGTAGATATTTTAAATTGCAGATTAATAATGTATTCCTCAAATGTATTATTTCAATTGTATTTAAAATCTATTTAATGCCATATTTAAAAACTAAAAAACTTCCAAAATGATTATATGTTAATATTGTATTCAACAAACTACACATTAAACTACACATTAAACCAACGATATCATAACAAACTGAGTATTTATTGATTAAATCCATCTAAGTAAACTAACAGTATTTGTAATATATTTTATGGTTTCATTACTTATTAATAAGTTTATAATCGGCATGATTTCTATAAATAAAATATTATTTGATTATTATAGTACTGTATATATTTTGTAATGTTTAGTTTTGTGAAGAATTATCTACGTAGGATTCAAGTTATTTTGACTTTTATGGGCAGACGATAAGTGTAAAGATGTTTAGGGTATTATTCACAATATCAATTATTTCCAAGTATTTATATAGTAATCAATACCAGAGGCACACAAATTATTATTATTATTATTAGTACGTTTAGTCTTGGTAATTTAACATTTAAGGTAATTTCGAGGAAAATTTAAAGTATTCTGAGGTTAATTGGAATCTCTGATGTGAGGTAATCAGAAATATATTACTAAATGGCAGCCAATATGATTATTAATTATCATATACGATAGGATTAATATATGAAATAGTAGCAATAATAATTTTGTTATTAAAATAAAGGAGTAAAATGAACATAAAATTCTGTAGATTTATAGAATGATCTTTTCATGGGATAAAAAGAGCCAATGGTTCAATAAATCGCAGTAAATCCCAGTAAGATTTAAGTTATCGCAATTATGTGTTATTTAACTGATGAGTCTCATCTCAACACTGCGTGGTTTAGACAAATCAGAACAAAGGGAATTTTAACAGCTAGCCATTGTTGACCAAGGTTCTGTTCAGACATTCGTAGATTAGGTAATTAACAGTTACAATAACTGTTGGTATTATGTTATATAGAGATCTGGAGGAACCATATTATACCTTTATGTTTCGAGCATGATTATCAACTATGTGTTTGTTTAATGAATGGATTGAATTAATGGGAAGACAAGTTGTAGAGAAAATAAACTATTATGACTTTCGGAATGCATTCTTATAGTAAATGAAGGTTTTATTATCAGCTAATTATCTATTTATTTGCTAAAATTTACAAAATGTAGAATATACCAAGTAGCTTGTAACAATAATTATTACATTTCATACAACAATGACAATGACATACAAAGTGTATTTAAGCACATGCTTTAACAAGTCTCCTCAGTAAATCATGATCCTAGGAATTCTAATCATTTAAAGATACTTTGCATTCTCTCTAATCTGTTATCTTAATCATGTCATGTACTATTAGATCAAAGTATAATGGTAAATAATAAAACCAAATTTAGACTTATATAGAAATTAATACAAATTTATAACTTAGCGAATATCAAAATTTAATTTAAAAGATATTTGTAATATTTTTTGTTATTATTTGTAATGATTATTTTATAATATGACCACGAAGATACCAGCTTTTTTATAATGGACTCAATCATTAAATAAGTTAGGTTTTGTTATATTTTACAAGTTAGTTTGCACAAAAACCTAGGGTTTGATATAGGCATAGAAATCAATTCTAAATATACGAGTCTATTAATTGATTAATCCTTTTGTTTTCGATTAGGAGTTGGAGAATCCTATAAATTACAATATATTCATATATCAATTTGATGGTTGAATAGTGTTAGGTAATGTGTTTTAGATTCGGATAAAGTATTGCAATATATGCTTTATCATGGCTGTATCTTATTACACTATAATATAAATTGTTAATTATCTACTACCTAATATAGTTATAAGTTGTTAGATTATGTTTCAATTGCAGAATTGGTGCAATTCCACTGAATATTGTTAAAGGGCAATCATTGAACACCGTAAACTCCTACCAAATTCTATGATAAAGTCGGAAATATTTGATTTGTAAAAATCAACATAATGGAAAAAAATGTTCACAAAAATGTAATTGTTAACTTGCGAATTTCACGTTAATAATTATTTATTAGATAAAACTTGCATTTATGACATTTTAATATACAATTAAAATTTAAAAAATATTAAATATATGAATTTGATTAAAAATATTAATCTAATAATATTAAGAAATATATTATTCAAATTCATTCAAATCTAAATTCAAATATGAAATCTAAATTATGAATCTAATATCTTTCTTGTACATATGATCTAAATATAGATATTATTAGATTTTGTGCTTTTATTCAAATATTTAGAATTTGGAAATTAATTAAAAAAATACATATTTAATTAATATTAATTTAATTCAAAAAATACATATATATTTATATATTTAATTAATATTTATTCTAAAAATATATATATATATATATTTAATTAATATTAATTCTAAAAATACATATATATATATTTAATTAATATTAATTCTAAAAATACATATATATATATATTTAATTAATATTAATTCTAAAAATACATATATATATATATTTAATTAATATTAATTCTAAAAATACATATAAATATATATTTAATTAATATTAATTCTAAAAATACATATATATATATACATATATTTAATTAATATTAATTCAATAATAATATTCTATTAATATTAATATATATTTAATAATTAAACTTAAATATCTCGGAATTTAATTTAAGTAATTTCAAGATTACAACAAAATAAAATTAAGATAAAGTCTATAGATTAATTTAAGAACAATACTAGAATTCATTTAATCATCTACACAAATTATTTTATATCAAATATTCTATATATCATAGATATATTCTATATATTATATGTTTCAGTTACAACTAGATATTTAAATAAAATGTAACAGTAATTTAATATAACTAACTGTTATTAAATAACTATATATAAATAAAGTGTATATTTGAAAAAAAGGTATTAACAATAACAGACTACAATCCAATATTAATTATACATGTGATGTGTTGGCTATTATAATACTAGAATAACATTTCAATAAAGATATATATTCTATACTAAATTTCAATATAATTTGTGTCTCTAGAAATCATGAAACTGGAAAAGGAGTTTGTTTATATCCAAATAATAACTTCAGATACAAAACTACAACTAATGTGAGATATTATTACATTGAATATGCATTAGCCTTTTTCTGAAGATCTATTTACATTTTTAATGTTTTATCAAATTGTACCTTAAATTTGTAGGAGATTTCAATATAGACTTATTTAGGTCATGTAGAATTATATTTTAACACGTACAATACAAAGATAATTAATTTATAAATCGAAAATTTACAGTTTTTCTGTATTCTGCATACTAGTAAAAATTAATATCAAACCTAAATATATATCATATTCCAATACATCTAAATTTAAAATACATCTACTGGTTGGTACTAATTGGTAGTGGTGAAAGGGTAGAACATTTAAGCCTTTTATCGATGTCGTTACTAACAATTATGATAGATTGCGTTACAAACCAAAACATATTAATAATCATTCAACACAAATGGTAGTTGATAAATGGTTTATTAAAATGTATAAAAAAAATATACATAAAAAATCATGATTTTATTCGGTATATTATATTTATAGACAATACAAAATATATCTAACAAATATTATAATAACAGTAGAAAAATTGTAATATGTCAAATGTTTTCAATGTAACTATAATGAGTCTATAAAACATGGACAATCATCAAACAATAAATTTCAAGCTAAAAAAATATTAAATAAATCTAAAGATTATATTAACCAGTTTTTGCCAAACTCTATTAATAATAGCAAATCTGATCTCTTAGAAATTAAAGCTAATATTCCTCGTGGTTCCATATTAGGAATCATACTTTTTTACTGAATCATATAAATCTACCTTACATAAGAAATGTCTCTTCATATTATTTGCAGATGATACTAGTTAAGAGAAAAAATGTATAATCTCGAAACTACAATGAATATGAATATATCTTAATAAATATTGAATCAATGATATAATCTTAATAATTACCATTATGTAGATTAAATGTATTAAATATTAAAAATTTCTTATTATTTATATTGATGACGACATTAATTGGATATATCATTATCAAATAATCATCTAACTTATAATATGATCTGTATTTATTACTTAAATTATCAACTATAGTTTTGTTTATCATGGAAAAGCAAGTTGGAATATTTAAATAAAGATTTTAAAATTACAAACACAATTATTCGAAAAAAATTGTAAAAAAATTATAATTTGAATTATAATTATATATTATACATTGTGGGAATAATAAACACCAATACAATTAAATATTTCTACATATATAACCACATTACTTTAGTACAATTAATAATAGATTATTATTATAATATATTTATCATAATTTACAATTGTATATCATATATCATATATTAAATATATATCTAAAATATAAATTTTGTTAAGCATTGCGCCAGATATTCTTTTTTTGATATTTATCTATTATTTTAAAAATTATCTTTATATATAAAATTTATGGATAAAAATGTTCATCTTTAATTTAATAATTGCATTTTTATTGTAAAGAAACAGAATTATTTATAGTCCAAAATTTCTAAAAATAATTGTAATCTTGATTATTTTTATTGCTATTAGATTTATTTCATTAGAAAATAAATTTCACTTCACACTCAATCCATTAGATTGTATGCAACCTAAAGAAAAAACTACCTAACTAAACTATTGTTAGAACTTTTATCAACTATGTACTATGTAATGTATTATGCAATGTATTATGTAATGTACTATGTAATGCACTATGTAATGAATGCAAATACACTCTAATATTCCTAAGTAATTCAACTTCCTCTGACAATCACCACAAATTTATACCTTGAATAAAATTACTCACTACATTACATAAACATGTTACTCAATATATTACATAACATGTTACTGAATACATTACATAACATGTTACTCAATATATTACATAACATGTTACTCAATACATTACATAACATGTTACTCAATACATTACATAAACATGTTACTGAATACATTACATAACATGTTACTCAATACA
Source organism: Osedax frankpressi (assembly GCA_964035775.1). Taxonomy (NCBI): domain Eukaryota; kingdom Metazoa; phylum Annelida; class Polychaeta; order Sabellida; family Siboglinidae; genus Osedax; species Osedax frankpressi. The sequence goes on along the minus strand of OZ038312.1, from coordinate 1,727,730 downwards.
TTACATAAACATGTTACTCAATACATTACATAAACATGTTACTCAATACATTACATAAACATGTTACTCGATACATTACATAAACATGTTACTCAAAACATTACATAAACATGTTACTCAATATATTACATAAACATGTTACTGAATATATTACATAACATGTTACTGAATACATTACATAACATGTTACTCAATACATTACATAAACATATTACTCAATATATTACATAAACATGTTACATGATCACCATGGATCAATTCAGACTTACATCAAAATAAATATGAGTTAAGAAGAGCTAGCAGAACATACATAAAATAGCCTACACCTATGAACTTAGCGATACTGAGACAGATATGTACAACTTAATGTAACTCATTAAAAAAAGCAAAGACTGACTACATAGCAAATGAATTAATACAAAACAGTAATGACCACAAAAGATTTTACAAAACAATGAATACATTTTAAGAAAAACTAAAAATAGAATACTCCCAAACTTACCAAAATTAATATTTACAAACCGCTTCATCGACAAAATAAATAATATCCATAACAAACTTACAAAACTAATAAACCTCCTTATATGTGCAATTACAACACACTCACCACACATGACTTTATCTAGTTTCACGCTTCCAACTAATGATGAATTACTAAACCTAATTCTTACAGCTAATTATTTATCCTCAAACGACCCCCTCCCTTACAAAAAAACTATGAATTACAATTACACTACTTTTCAAAGATATAATCGATACTTCTCTACTAACAGGAAATATTCCCCAACAACTGAAACACTCAATTATTAGTCCCTTCATAAAAAAACTCTAAACTATCACCAGAAGACTTATCAAACTACCGCCCTATTTCCCGACTACCACTATTAGCTAAATTACTAGAAAAGACTGTATACATCCAAATACTATCATACTTAACTGAACATAACCTACTTGACAATAGACATAATGGATTTAGAAAATGACCTAATACTGAAACTACTTTACTTTCTTTATTCGACGACATATACTCTAAGGGTGGTCGTTAGTTACAGAACAAATTAAAATCATGGTATTATTTAATATATGGTAATATAAGAATAATACCAAATTTCTGTAATTTTAGTGACTTTATTGAAGACGTGATATAGTTTAAAATGTTTTATTTCGTTACAAAATTTTGAATCTCGAAAATTAAGACTCCAGCCTTTTTAATTGCATAGTTATGAATTTAAAACCACGATCATCATTTAATGCGTACTTTCCACCTACTACTATGACTATCGAAAACTACCTACTAATTTAGATATATATATGCATTATATATCGCTTAGCAATTAGAATTTTAGATATATGGCATAGAGCGTCACTGCCTACATTTTCAAAAGCTTACGTGACAGCAAAGCTATCTACGTTTATATCGATAGTGATTAAACTTAAAAAAAGTCAAAACAACAGCAAATCTGATACATATTTCCAGACTCACAAAGAAAAATATGATAAATTATTCGATATATACCCACGTAGTAAATGTAAAGATCAATGTCTTCGCCTTAAAAGTGTTCCTCGGTCTGAGAAATCTTTTCTAGACGACCAAAGGACAACTCGACTTAGATGTATCGACTTATCTACAAGAATTGATACATCTGAACAAAGTCGCAGTTCATACAATAAAACTAGTGGAGGCAGTCATTCTCGGTATGTCTATTCAACGATATATTGTAAATTATTACCGTTATTGGTTATAAGTTATGGAAATTAATATATTTTGAATTATAGAATATTTATAAAATCTTTCAAGTTGGATAATTATATTTATAATAATATTTTTAACTATCTCAATAGAAACAATGAAGATTCTTCACATGAATATATTGATAGCGAAAGCGAAAGCGACATCGATGAAGATGATGGCTACAGAAATTTAGATTATTTTGATGAAAGCGACTATAAGTCAGAAGAGTTATCTACGCCAGGGTTAATATAATACGATCACTACTCTACTTAATGATATCATATTATATATTATAATACTTATTAAATATCATAATAGCACTATTATTGATACAATATTTTCAATTACAGAACTGGTCATGTATACTATGAGGTGACAATGAAGTCAGCAGAACGTTTTGGTATATCGGATACAGAACTGGCCACAATTATCACTTCTGTTTTAATTGACCGTAAGATAATTACAAAAGATGCAACTTCTGAGATAGGAATGTTGTTCGTCGCCAAAGAAATAAGTGCAGAGAAAATGATATGCCATTAAAATCCAACATCTCGGGGCTATATTTTGATAGTAAGATTGATTCAACGCTCCAGCCAAATAAAAAGTTACACCCAGAAAACCATCTCACAATATTAAATGAACCCGGTAGTGAATATATCGGGCATATCGTAATGGCTGGTCATTCTGTAGTAGACTTGTTAAATGTTATTGTTGATACGGTTACAGCAGAAGAATTAAAACAAGTTAGAGTTATTGGAGTAGATGGAACTAATACGAACACTGGAAGACATGGAGGAGATATCGCATTATTGAACAAAAAACTCAAAAGAAAATGTCATTGGAATGTGAGTTTTATATTTTGATTTTATAATATATTAACTCAATTCTATATAAATATAGATATATATATATAACTAAAATTTATCTTATAACCAATGTTAATATTATTTTCAACACTATAATATACAATAACTCTCCATTTCAGATATGTATTCTACACACGAACGAGTTGCCTATGAAGAAGATCTCCAATATTCTAGATGGTGCATCTAAAGGACCAAACCTTCATTCTGGGCCCAGTCGGGATTCTTCTTCATAATTGTAATGAATTATCACCAGCTTCCCTCTAATCAATTTGTCTCAGCAACACTTCTCGGATTTGCTCAATAACACAGATTTGAGCAGTGATCAACTCTATCTCAGGGATATAATCATCGTCATATCATCTGGAGATATATCCGAAAGTTTGGCGAGGAGATCACCAGGCAAATTTGGTTATGCTGGCTCACAATTGCCAATAGAATTTTACGTGTTTCTATTTCCATAGAAAACCCCTCCGATGATTTATTAATTATGTCCAAATATATAATTAATGTGCATTACGCACGTACATGGTTTGCTGTAGAAGCACAACCTATTTTTACAAAAACTCCTAACCATATTCACAACATGATAACTAATACAAGAGCTCTAAACAGTCAGCGCATAATTCACATTGTAAAAAGAATAATTAGTAATAATTCATATTGCATTGCATAGCGAGAATTTACTGTGTGCCATGTTGAATGATGAAAGACCTTCTATACGATTTAAAGCAGCACAAAGAATTATTGAATGTAGAAGTATTGATGAAAGAACAGTTAGAAAATTTGAGAAGCCCATTATAAATTTTGATGCAGAGGAATATTTTGATTTAATAGATAATGAAGGAACATGGCTGGAATCTGTTCTAACAAAACATATTTCCAGCTCGTGTTTCACTGACTACATTAATAATATTGTACCAGTAATATCTTTTCCACCATACCCAAGCCATACTCAATCTGTCGAAAAACATATTCGTTTAGTATCTCAGACATCGAAAACAATAATTTCCGCTGATAAAAGGGATGCTCGTATAAATATTACACTTATGGAGCGGAAATTAATTCCAAATTTTATTTCTAAGCGCGATTTCATTCAACGATGTTAATTTCTTTATTATATATATTTATGTTATTTAATTAATAATATGATATAATAAATAGAATTTTCAAAAGAATTATTATACTACATATATATATATTATAGCTCTTTAAAATGATAACTGATTTATTAATAATGATAATTGTTTTAATTTCTTATAATAATATAGATATTATGATTAATATTATCATATAATATTATTTATTAAATAGTAGAATTGATAAAAAATGTATTTATATAAATAATATTATATTAACTTTTTTTTATAAAATGTTATTTTTTTATCAATTCAATTGTATGTGAAAATTAGAATTTATAAGCGAATATATTTAGACGGCAAAAAATATTTATTTTATTCTATATACTACTGTGTTGATAATAAAGCGAAAATTTTTATTTTAAATTTTCATATTTTCACCCCTCTTGATGATTAGTTGTAATATTTGTAACATATTTCAAAAATATGCTTATATTGTCTATTAACAATCTTTTTTAAAACTTTTATTAAATCACACTTATATATTGCATACTAATAATGGTAGATTTAAAAAGAAAATTAAAAAAAAGAATTGGAAAACAATTTTTTTTTTGAAAAATAATTTTTTTTTGCAAAAAAAAAAAAAATCATAAATGCCTAAAAATGCCACATAATATAACAGAATATTTATTTTTCATTTTTATTCATATATAATTGACATACTTTACCGGATAGCAAGATTGTATGGTATAATAATCATTATCTATAGTTTAAAGTGATATTCTATAATTTTCATATTTTTCAATGTAAATTTTCTCATCTATCACATACAAAAATTGTAACTAGTATTGTGGTCCCATAAATGCTCTAAATTAACTGAAATTTTTTTTACATGATAATATAATAAAACTCTATATGAATACATTATTTTCAATTAGATATCTGAAAAAAAATATGAAAACGACCACCCTTATATTATATATTATACTCATCCCTTATATTGTATATTATACTCATCCCTTGACGATAATAATCCAATACAAATTACTTTACTCGACTTATCTTCTGCATTTGATACACTCGATCACACTACCTCACTGACAAGACTCTATCAAATAGGAATTAAAAATACTGTCTTTAAATGGTTTGAAAGCTATATCCACGAGAGAAATTTCTCCATTAAAATAAATACAACAATATCTAACCCATATAAACTTAAGCATGTTATTCCACAGGGTTTAATTTTATCTCCAATTTTATTTGCCATATATCTACTTCCCATCAAATATATAATAAATAGATTCCTTAATATTAAATATAACTTATATGCTGATAACATCCAAATTCATACATCAACAAAATTTTCAATACAACTACAAAACTGTTTAAATGAAATAAACAACTGATTGACAAACAATTATCTCCTACTCAACATTAAAACGACTGAACCAATTAACATTAAAATGACTAACTCTACTGAATCTTTCCCAGACATTTGCATTAACAACATTATAATATTACCAATCAACTCGGCAAAATACCTAGGCTTACATTTTAACAATGAATTAAATTTCGACAAACATATCATTATTATAAGACAAACTACAACAGCCCAACTATTTAATCTAAGACGACTACAACCATACATGAATACCACAACTACTACTTTACTAACTCACTCCTTAATAATGTCACGACTCCAATACTGCAACTCAATATTAGCAACAGTAAATAAAGATCAAATTAAACATTTTGACAGAATTATTAATAGATCCATACAACTAATTTACCAACTCAACCGAAATGACTACACAACTAGAATTACTGAATTACGACAATGACTGAATTGGATGACAACTACTGACTCTATCGACTTCAAATTACTCACTATACTAAAGAAAACTCTTACATACGAACAACCACATGCATTACGACTATCACTTAACATTAAATCCAACAATAGACAACTACGAACATCTGACCTCACCATTCTCAAGCTACTAAATCTAAATATGGCAAAAAAAGATTTTCATCGATAGCCTCTTATAACTGGAATCAAATTTATAAACAATTATTGTCTCCCACCATATCACCAAACAGTTTCAAGCGCAAGCTAAAAAGCTTTCTGTTTACGTGAAACTAATAATTTTTATTGTACCTTTTTTTTTATCTTCAACGCAATATCGAAAATGTATTATTATTTTAAATATTACGTTTTCTAAATAAATTCTTACACACACACTATATAATTTACACTATACACTATATAATTTACATTATACACTATATAATTTACACTATATAATTTACACTATACACTATATAATTTACACTATACACTATATACTATATACTTTACACTATACATAATATACTTTACACTATACACTATATACTATATAATTTACACTATACACTATATAATTTACACTATACACTATATAATTTAAACTATACACTATATAATTTAAACTATACACTATATACTTTACACTATACACTATATACTATATAATTTACACTATACAGTGTAGTATAGTATACACTATATAATTTACACTATACACTATATAATTTAAACTATACACTATATAATTTAAACTATACACTATATACTTTACGCTATACACTATATACTATATACTTTACACTATACACTATATACTATATAATTTACACTACACACTATACAGTGTATAGTATACACTATATAATTTACACTATATAATTTACACTATACACTATATAATTTACACTATACACTATACACTATATAATTTACACTATACACTATATAATTTACACTATACACTATATAATTTACACTATATACTATATAATTTACACTATACACTATATAATTTACACTATACACTATATAATTTACACTACACACTATACACTATATAATTTACACTATACACTATATAATTTACACTATACACTATATAATTTACACTATATACTATATAATTTACACTATGCACTATATACTTTACACTATACATAATATACTTTACACTTTACACTATATAATTTACACTATACACTATATAATTTACACTATATACTATATAATTTACACTATACACTATATAATTTACACTATACACTATATAATTTACACTACACACTATACACTATATAATTTACACTATATAATTTACACTATACACTATATAATTTACACTATATACTATATAATTTACACTATGCACTATATACTTTACACTATACATAATATACTTTACACTTTACACTATATAATTTACACTATACACTATATAATTTACACTATATACTATATAATTTACACTATGCACTATATACTTTACACTATACATAATATACTTTACACTATATAATTTACACTATACACTATATAATTTACACTATATACTATACACCCTACAATATATATTATGAACAGCGCACTAATATATGTACTACTACTACTAATATACGCACTATATAATGTAGTGTACACTGTACAGTGTACACTGTACAGTGTATACTGTACACTGTACATAGTTTATTGTTTCTTTATCGAATTTAACAAATCATAGTGCTGAAATTATTGTTTCATTTAATTTTGGCATGTAAAATTGTCCGTAATATAGAATACGCTGATTTTACATTGTACTTTTGTGGTACATAGAACGTAAACTATAATATCAGAAAACTGAGCGATTTATAATCGTTTTACTTGATTGATTATTAATGTTTTGTTTAAAAATGTTATGAACCAATATTGTCATTTCTGTTATTTGTTCATTCTAAAGTTTTGCCATTTCCATAATTTGGTTATTTCTGTGTTTTGGTTATTTTTGTGATTTGGTCGTTTCTATGATTTGTCAATTCCTGTAATTTAATAATTCCCATGATTTAGATGTTTTCGTGATTTGAACATTTCAGTAATTTGGTTATTAAAACCATTATTGGGACATTTCTTTGATTCCTTTGATTTCTGATATCTAGTCGTTCCTGTGATTTGATCAATTCCGTGCCAGTTAAAACTATTATAATTATAAGTAAAACATATCGTGGTTGATGATATTATCTGGTATTGGAGTAGGGCATATCGCATACTATCGCAAGTACATATCGCAAGTATTAGTTTATGACATTAAACGATATAATTTACAATAACTATCTGATTAATTTTATTTTTTTCTCATTTACGTTAACCAATAATCAGTTTAATACCCGAAATGAATTTATAAAACAATTACATCACTCTATTTGTTGCATATTCAATGTTTTTACTAACCTTTGACCCGTGTCCAGGCATCGAGGTTACCGAAGACAACCTCGAGGAACTACTTACCTACGATGACCTGTTTCTGGATTATTTCAACTCCTATATCTGCATTGCTGTTAGATGTCCCCTGAACTCGGGAGTAGTAATTTATTGGTTCATTAGAACTACATTCTAGAAGATATCTAAGTATCTTTATCAAGTTAATTTGAGAATTAAAAAAAAGTTACCTTTTTTTTACGTAGTATTTTCGTACGTACTAAAATATATTATAGTATTCGAGTGAGATATACGTAAGTTAATGACGTAATGTTATTAAATAATTATTAATCACAATTAACATTAATATTTTTTACAACGTTTCACCTCAAACTTAGTTTACCAATTCTTGTTTATTTAAATTCTGAATAGTTAAATTTGTTTATGCAATCATTTTTAAAATCAAAATGATTGTAATAATATATTTGTTATTGTACAGTTTGTATAATTGATTCAATGGAGGAAATTGGAGATGAAGTCACGTAAGAAAATATTAATACTATATATTTTTTTTTCTAAATATTTGTAAAATATGTCAGTAATTTAGTATGTCAGAAAATAGTTTTTTATTATTTCATTATTTTGAGTAATTGAATTAATGTAACCATGTTATGTAAATATGTATAGCATAAGTATACAATAATACATATACTATAGTAACAATTTCAATATTCAATCTACAAGATTTATATAACTGTAGATACTCAAAAATGTGATTATTTAGATATTGATAAAGTATATTACATAAATAATAACATATTTTTCAATTTCGCAAATAATATTTTGGTGTAGATTAAAGAGATTCATACCGGAGTTAATAAGTATGTTATTTGCATCTACAAGCGATTGCTTGAAGTTTTACTATTTAAGTTATTTCAACTCATTTCCATGTATAACAATTATCAATGTTCTATTTCGTATAGAAACTAGTAACATTCATAATATTCTACTTATAAAAAACTATGCCAAGAACACCTAACAACTCAATATAAAATTAGACTTATAATATATACATATAATATAGTATAATCAGTTTATTATATAAAATAATAGATATCTAATTTACATACATATATAAACTATAAATATTATTTATCCATACAATGAAATAATTTGTATAATTATAATATAATAATAGTAGTTATAATTTCAATATTATAACATATACTATTATTATACCATGAATTATAATATACTAATTGTAATATATTACTTGTATTATTAAATTGCTTTATTTAATTTAAAATGTTATATAGAATAATAATAGTAATTTGAATATAAATATTATATAACATATTATATTCATATCCACAATTAAAAGTAATTTTAATATTTAATGATATATACTTTAATATAAACTATAATAATTGTAATTAAAGTAGCAAAGTTGTACAGTTAATTGATATTTATAAAAAGAATTAATAATATATTTAGGTATAGTATATGCTATAATATTACATTAGGAAAACAGAAACATTAATCAATGTTTAACTTAAATATTTCTCAAAATAAGTCCAATGTTGTATCAAGTGATATTTTATAATATTGTATAAGTTATAATATTGTAATATTTATAATATTGTATAAGTTATATAACAATAGTGACTATAAATGTGTAAGATTCTAAAAATATGCTAGTAATATTAAGATAATTATTCCATTATTTTCTTTCAGTAGAAACAAAACTCATGATTCTTAAAAAAATTATCAAACAAACCAATCATATGTCTATAAAGTATGGAAAAACTTTTAAATATTAAAAAAAAAGAGATTTTTAAAACTAATTATTATTTAAAATCTACCAACTTATTATTTTTTCTTATCCTTATAATAGTGTTATTTTGTTATATAATACTAAACTTGTTATTCTATTATAATCTAACTATTTCCATTTTATCAGTTTCATTTGTATATTTTATCTCACTATCCATTTTAATAGTTTATACATTGTTTATCAAATTTGTATATTACATTTAATTTATCAAAGTATGGTTACGTACCTTATGGTAGATTTATTCTCATCAAATATCAAATATTCATATATTCCTACATATAAGACATGTGAGGCAGCAAAGAAATAAAAGTTCACGAGGTTACCCCACGTAATGCGAATCAGTAATTAATTTTAAAAGTAGATTTACGACCCCATAATTAAGACTGTAAAGATATTTGATAATTATAATTATTAATATTATTATATAGTAATTTGATTTTGTATTCTTTATCACGCCTATGTGGGACAACAAAATGTATTATTTTAAATTTATTTGTTACAAACTTATAAATATTATAATTAAAAAATAATAATCGTTCACTATGTGGTACATCATATTTATATATATACATATATATATATATATATATATATATGTACTTATATTTTCGTATACGTGTAACATAATATCAACCTAAGTGATATATATATATATATATTAAATAAATATATTATATAATAAATAAAAATGATTTTTATAATAAAATTGTAATATTAAGTATTACATGAATTGAGTTTGATTCCGAATCAAGGAAATAAAAGACGTCACCTGAAATCATTCTCAAATCCACCCAATACACATATGATTATATTTCGTATTAAGTCAATAATAATCAATGTATATATTATATAGCTAATGAGTATGTTATATGAATTTGAAGTATGCTTTCATCTCGACGATTCATCTAGACCCTTTAAAGCTGTAATCCTGCAATACAAAAAAGTTTTGTAATCACCGTATATATAAAATTAATAATGTAAATTAAAAAAAATAAATAAATAAGAATTTCGTATACAAATTTCAGGAATGACTTAACTTACAACAACATGGCCATTACTATAATTTCTGTCATTCCTTTTATTTATCGATTAAAAAAAAGTGACGTATATGATACAAAGTATAATCAGAAGGTATATTTACATTACTTCCTCTTACTATATATAAAAATAATAGTATATAGTATTCTATTGAAAGCTATTATTATTTTTATTTCAAGATAAATACATTCGTACACATTGCATATACTTAGTTCTTCACCGACATATTTATACTACAATTTAAATAGACATTTTCTAGAAAGTAGTCATTTTGAGCTTTATACAACAGAATAATAACAATAGTTTGTATAAAAACTACTATAATCTGGAATAGAATACTAAAGGAATGCATCATATACTATTAATACCAAATGGTATTATTTTAAATTCAAGTTACCTACATTTGTTCAAACTGTATAATTATTTATAATTGAAAAGGATACTTAAATACAATAAAAAAATACAATAATAAAATTTAAAGAAATTTAATTGAAGATATCTAACTTCCATGTAGGAAATAAATGTTTAATATTTACAACATATATATTAAACATCGATTTCCTACTTGGACAAAAAATGATTTTCAAATAGATTTTCTATTTGGATTTAATCGAAGATATCTAACTTCCAAGCAAAAAATAAATGTTCAATATACATATTACACACTTATTTTCTAATTGGACTATCAGATATAATCAAATCTCCACTCGCAATTTATAATAAACAATTACTTATAAGTATACGATATGTTGTACGAAATGTTGTATTTTAAAGTAACAAATGTTAACTGAAATATCACAAGTTGCTATAAAGATAAATCACACAATCGTATAAATATAAAATAATGTACGTAGTATTCAAGTGAAGAGTAAAAGTTATTATTATTTTTAATTTGCGAATGGAATATCCAGAAATCTATATAGCTTTGCACATAAATATAAAACAAATACTTTTGTTATAAACTATGATTATTCTGAACTCCATACCACACATAAATGACTATAGTTCGTATAATAACAACTATTAACCATTCATCTGTGATTTGGAATATCAGACGGGTTGAAAAAATAATATTATTTATTCATATCAAGATAATTATTCTGAAATTCATACAACATATAAATATCAATATTTGGTATAAAAACAAATACTGAAAATTTATATGTTATTTGAAAAATAGATGGGAAATTGCTTGTATCAAGATAATTATGTAATTCATTAACGGTATAAATGAAAATATTTCGTATAACAACACAGTAATTTATATATTATCTGAATAATAATACAAATATTCTTATGGAAATGATATTCCATATATAAATATATATATATATACAAAATAAGTGAAACGTATTGTAAAGAGTGATATTTTATGATAATCGGAAATATCACAAGTTGCCATAAAATCGAATTAATAAATTAAAAAAATAATAATTATAGTATTACATGATTACTCTAGTAAAGGTTAAAAGATATGTAATAATAAATTTAATTTAATATAAAGGTATCAAAAGCTTAGTTCTTCATAGTTGGTGATATTTGAATATATCCACCGCTGAGATACCTATCACTCTGCAAAGCTATAATGCATTTAAGATTTGCATGGAAATAAATATCCCCGAAATGAAATATGTTTGTAATACCAATGTAAAATACAAGTTGTTTATATTTTTCACAAATAGTTTAAATATATTATATTTAATGTTACACCATACAACATTTAATTTTATCATATCGTTGATAGCCTTTAACAGGACATACAAAGTGTGATCATCACTATACTGTAAAATTAATTATATAAATAAAAGGAAATAAATCAACACTATAATTTCATATAAATATAATGAATCACTAAATTGTAAGTAATACTATAATATATATTACATCATGTATTAGTATGCTTTCAGATATTTTAAAATCAATATTGATGTTTTATGGATAATATTTGATATATAGTATTTATAATATATATTACTATATCAGAAGGTAATTTGCCTTAAAATACAATTACTACATCGAAAAAATTAATACGTATAAAAGTATACAAGTTATGAATACAGTATAGTGATATACAAATAATATCTATTAAATGGCGTTATTATTTTAATTCTGAAATACATACAGTTATGAAAACTGTATTATATTTAAGCTTTTCACAAAAATATGTATTCCAGAATTTAAAATGATATCATCTAAAAAGTTGATTTTTCTGAACTCCATGCAACAGAAGAATGACAATATTTTGTATAAAAATCAATATTATCATTTCACTATTATCTGGAGTAATCAGACTGAATAAAAGCATCGTATGAATTAAATAACGATTTATAATATTCCATTTTCTATGTATGGCTATTTAAATTATGTAATAATTTAGAATTGAATATGACCCTTAGAAATAAAAGCTAATGCTTTAATATAATTAAATATAAATCTTAATCGGAGATATAAATCATAATAAAATAGTACTTTAGGAATACGATAATATATGTTATATGAAACCTATAAATTAGAGTAAGTCAACTAATCTCATATTTACAATGTGATAAATATCAATTGACAATAATAAATTGAATATAAAATACATTTAACATAGTATTCTGGTGCAGACTAGACGTTGATATTATTTTAATTCCAAGATACATATTTTCCTGAAAGCTGTATTATATAAGCCCCGCACAAAAATATGTATACAGGAATTCAAAACTAAAAAATGTTATAAAATGTGATAGTTCGAATCTCCAAGTGACACATAAATGCCAATATTTTGTATAAACACAAATACTGACTATTAATCTGTCATTTGGATTATTAGATAGCATGAAATACAAGCCAATAGTAATATAATTAATTATTCTGAAATACATACTACTTTAATACAAAATTGAGTAAAATAACTGTATACTACATACAATTATTCTCCTGATATTCTTACTAAGGTGAAAATCTGAATTTAACTCAATATAATTTTAGATGAAATATAATCGCTAAACAAATCTCATGCATTGGATGAGTACTATGGGAATAAAGTAAATAAACACTATTTTGGAAATACATGTTTAAATAAATGTTTGTATTTCGTATAAATACAAATATATTAAATATAAGTGAAACTTATATTAATTCGAACATATGGTAACAAGTGATATTTCATGATAATCAGAAATATCATAGGTTGCCATAAAATCGAACAAATATACTATATAAACTAAATGTATGTTATTCTAATATATGTTAATATTATTTTAATACATAATATATGATCCTGTATATACTAGTGCGAACAGTAATTAAAATTGCATATAAATAAATATTCTTTATTATTAATTGTATAAATGGTAATAATAAAATGGATGCAAGTTATTCATTCTGAAATCAAAAATTATACCGTAAAACAACAAATATTAATAATGTTATGGTGAATATCAGAATGTTGTACACATAATATAATAAGTATTTCATCAATAAATTAATAAGGGTTACTGTTATAAACTGAACCAGTATATACTGAATATATATTTGATGTATACAACTCACAATAATAATATGTATTGTTTTATATATGTTTTATTTGTTTATAAATATATAATTATTGACAATAAAAATAAGTAGTCCATGTTAGAATATTATATTCTTATTATATGAATTAGAATGTATTGTACAATGTTCATTTGTCTGCAGAAACAATGATTCATATATGTAGATTAACTGCAATAATATTAAATATTCGTAAGTATTATTAATTGTTATTTATTAATGCAATATATAATTATAAGATAAATGTAAATAAACTATTTTATATTTTGAAAATATATAAAATTTACATAACTAAAAATTATGTATATATATATATTTGTAATATTTTTTATATAGTTATAATTATAAATTATAAATTTGTGATATTTTTTATATAGTTATAATTAATTTATAATAATTTAAATATAATCAATTATTAAAAATCGTAATATAAAATATAACCTGTTAAAGTAAGATTCGTAGTTATATCACAATTTAGAGAGAATACTGAAATATAACAGCTATATTGTGGGAAAATACGATTCACGATTGAAAAAATTCTAACAAAAAAACGTATACCAAAGTTATATATTTGTTTGAATATCATTTAATACATATTGGCATATTAATTTATATATTATAGTATAGTATATATATATATATATATATATATATATATATATATATATATATATTAGAAATGTAATATAAATCGCTTTAAATTTATTTACAATGTTAGTATATTTATTTAATTAATCTAACATTTTTAGGTTATTGCAGGATATCTGAGTTTCTTTGATGAAAATAAACTGTAATAAAGAATAAACAGTAAGTTTTAAAGAATACAGATGAATTACTAATTAAAAATGTATGAGAGTCATTTACAATAACATATATATTTATTAATTCGGTTTATAGTTATAGTTAAATTAATTAAGTATAGTATATTGAAATAGATGGTAAATAAATTAATTGTATTCTCGTTAAAATATATGTCATAATGTAATGCTCGAAATCTATATTGTAATATGTTAATATTAACTATAATTAAACACTTATTCATTATGAATATCATTTTATCTAAATAATCATGTTTTTAAATCTCGATAACTATATAATACATAAATAAAATATGATTTATAATGAAACCTAAAATTCATACTAATATATTTGACAGGAACTCAAAAAGGAATATTTTAGTGCAGAATGCATTGTAAACATCATATATATAATAATTTATAATCATAGATATTTTTTAAGTATATACATTCTCTCTCTCTCTCTCTCTCTCTATATATATATATATATATATATATATATATATATATATACAATATTACCTTGATAATATTGAAATTATATAATTAATCGGTAATTTAATATTATAAAATATGTATATGCCCAATATATATTTATATTGAATTATACTTACAATAATTATATTCATGTCTATTTGATATAATCTATTATAATAATTTATTTATAATTAAATTATTTAATATATGTATAATATTGTTAACTAATTAATTATTCCCAGGATAGTATTAATATAATGATAATTATCATTAATCAAATTTATTTTCATCAACCATGGATAAATATTATATTAAATAAATATATATTTTAAATGTAAAATTTTATTTAATTTATGTATATTATATTCTTATGTAAACCATATCAACTTTTAATCATTAATCATATATTACAAATAAATTGTGCATACTAATGTATGTATATTTATATTCTGATACTTATTGAGTAATGTATTTAGAGTGAACTTCTAATTAAAAATATATTAAATAATTAAATATCTTCTATTAAAATAAGTACATGTATTTATATATAGAAATATACGATTCATGTATATATTGTACATAATTACTATAGAGTAATCATATGATAGTACTATAGATTATTATAGTAGCAATGTTAAAAGTACATTGACAATAATACTTAATATTAATCTACGAAAAAGTTATCTAAAGTTAATAATAATATAATCCATATAACTTCTATATCTTATAAATAAATTTAAATCACTACTCTTAATATTATATATACTTTGATTTTATACTAATTCTTCTATATATATAAAATAGTGTGTATATACAGTGGTATACATGTCAAATTATATAAAATCCAAATAGGAAATATAGGGATACCTAGAATTTAATATTTTTTATACAATTAAACACAATTAATAAATTGTGAATTTATTTTCTGAAAACACAATCAATACTTTGTTATCAATTGTCAAATGTAATATATTGCTAGTCGATATACAATTTAAATAATCATGACTCAAGTTATAGTAATTATTATTAATGAAACTATTTTATTATTATTAATTATATTATATTAAATAATCAATATATGGATATTATTTAGATCAATTTTATTTTAAATAAACTAATATTATATATTTAATGATATTTTCTTATATATAGATAGATATTATATAATTAAATGAGTTGTAATAGTTGAATAATATAATTTTCTTGAATGTTAAAATGAGAAACAAATAATTGTTTTAATTTTCTAAACAATGTTATCAAAAAAAGTAAATAAATGTTTTTTTATAAATTTATATAAATATTTACTATAATATATAAACTAATTTTAGAATTGACAATAACCACGGATAGTCGGGGATGGATGATTCGTTGAATAGATAAATAAAAAAACATTAACCCGTTCATAATAGTGCGTTTGTAACAAAACTGCATCGGATAATAACATTTCGTATGCCAGGTATTGTAATTGCATTCAAAGACTAATATTATCTAGATGGCGAGTAATTAAGACATAGAGAGTGGAACCGCCGAAGTTCCCTTCATGGAGTTCATAGAGATGCCGCAGTAAAGGCATTGTTGTTTGCCTCAGTTGACCTCCAGCCGACCTTGTATCACATTCTACATGCAGTAGTGATGAACCTGGTTGGTGAGCCATGTAGATTTATTAATAGAAGATAATGGTGTATAAATTGTAGTTTATAATTATTAATTGAATTATTTTAATATTAATGAAACAATAAAGATGTACAAAAATTATAGTCATCTTGATAAGTATTTAAAAAGTTGCTTTCTCATATAATGAAAATAATTTCACATTTTTTAACCTTAATTTTATTCAAATTTAAAACTGAGATAAAATATTAGAAAAACTTATAAATATATTTCTGAAAAGGTATTAAAAGGGATATGAAAGTAAATATAATTATAAATTGATTATAAATTTCATATTTTATATTATATATGTAAAATAAAGATAATAATAGAGTATAATGATTATCATTTTTATTATGTTAAATATTATAATAATTGTATAATGGATTTAAATGAAATAAATAAATGTAACTATGAATTTAAATTTATATTACAGTAATAAAGATTAATATGAATCTAAATATAATATTTGCACTACCTATATATAAAGAATCATATTTTAAAAGGAAGATAAATTTGAATAAGTTATTTCATATATATTTACTTATTATTGAAACAATTTTAAACTTAGATATTTTTTATATTATATTATATCTATTTTTGTATAATATTACATTTATTTCGTATATTAAATTATATTACTAATATTTTATGTTATAAATGGACCAAATAACATAATAAACAATAGTTCCGTTATGATTCATATCATTTTAATGTCATGGTTATTATATTTATATAATTGTAGCGTACTAGAGATAATATCAATTATTAATTTAAATATTTTTATTATTAAATAAAAAATGGCAATATATATTCTTTGTTATATTAATATTTCTACATATTTCTACTTCTCATCAAAGCGTTATTTTATTCATGCAATCAACCAATACGTACATTTCTGTGAAAATATTATATAAGTTTTTAAATAACAACTGAGTTCGCGATCATAACTATTTAAAACATTTATTTTAACATATTAAGTATTAAACAGGGACAATAATTATTTTAAAAGGAATATTGATGGTAACAAAATTTGGTTTGTAAATTAAAATGTATCTATAGTTATTTCATAATGAAATAAAGCATTAATTTAACTTGTATCAACTTTACTGCAATATGTTTTAATTTAAAACAACAATATATTTAGCAATTTGGTTTTCCCATAAAGTTTTTGTATATCAGCGAAGCCCTGTGTACTTAACTATTTATAAATTTATATATCTACATCATTCTATATATATTTACAAGTAATTTTAAATTTGTTGAAATCCGGGCAAAATAGTGAATTTTCGTGGAATTTTATGCAGTCTACGGAATTGACAATGAGATTTAAATTAAATATGTTTGATTTTATCTGTGCAAATCAAAGACCTAATAGAAGTTTTATGCAGAATCAAAGATTTTAAATAATATTATATTATTAAAGAAATAGTAATACAGATATGATAATTTTCTATATCAAACAATTAGTTACTATGTAACAACCTATTGTGTGATCCTAAAAATATAATTACAACAATATATATAAAGAGAATAATATCTTTAATAATTTATCAGAACAAATTATAAGATATAATTTATAATATTTTTTAACAGATTTCTATAAAGCCTTTTTTGCATAACAGACATAGATATTGCGGACATAGATTTTGCCATGATACAACATATTTAAATTCTTTTATGTTTAGATAATGTTATGTCGTGAGTAATTGCTATAATCCAAATAAACCATAATTATAAAATAAAATGAATTATGTAAACGATGAAAATATAATTTATTATTTTTTGTGGTTAAAATGATTTTATATATAAAATAAATCCCTGTTTACTTTACAGGATTTTCCGTTCAATTTCGAAACAAATAATAACATGGAAATTATTCACTCAGTATTAATTAATATAATAAATATTCGAACATTCATGTAAATACCATACACTCAAAGATACTGCATTAGCTCAATATTTTAAATTAAACACAAAGATAAGAATACAAATACTTGTCAAATAGATTTCATATGTTATGTAATACGATCAACAACATGATCAATTATTATTAATATTAAGTGTCTTTACTAACGACGTAGCACTGGGCGGCAATACAATCTCCTCATCATCGCAGTTGACTGATTCCTGCATAGAAGATAAAGAACTCGAACTCGAGATGCTTACTAAACAACTGATTTGAGGGTAATATAGATCATTAGCTTGGATATTACTATTCCGACATCAGATGTATAGAATGTATGTATGCTATATTAGTTAATGGGGACTTATATGCGAACGTAGAGGACGAGTTAGTATATGAAATGTTTAAATATAAATCAATTCTTTATCTTTATTATATCAACTAGGTTGGTAGCTAGGAAATGGTAGACAAATAAAAATTCAATGGATGGGTTCGCGATTCCTTCCATTTATTAATTAGATCACTAACTTCCGAGTTGAAAGTATTTTTGGAAGAATGATTCTGTGGATTTCTTAGATTCACCTGTAAACAATATGAACATAAATAGAATTATAAAGTAGAGAAGTATATTTAATAATACAAGATTTGTAAGTTTTTAAGTTAAAATCTATATCACTTTTGTTATCGAAATCAATTATTGTATTACTTGATTAAAAATGTCACTTAATATTTAATCTTATGATTTTTAAATCATCGACATACAATTGATATAATTGATTAAAATTGATTATAATTGATTTATTGTATAACACATTCATGATAGAGATAGCAACGAAATACTCATTCACAAATAATAATTCCTATATAGATAAAAAAGGTGACATATTGAATTTAGAATATTTATAATATGCGAATTAAATATGTTAAGTTGGCATTTATTTCATACTGCTTCATTACATCTATTGAATATATTAGAAAATATGGTAGATTTAATATATTCACTAAAAACTTCAGGTAAATATATTTCTATTACTTCATGTGAGACAAATGTGAGACTAAATCATCACTAGAGCAGTTCACTGTGGGGAGGTACACGATGGGGTGGTACCAGAAGAGGGGTGCTACCAGAAGAGGGGAGGTACCAGAAGAGGGGTGGTACCAGAAGAAGGGAGGTACCAGAAGAGGGGAGTTACCAGAAGAGGGGAGGTACCAGAAGAGGGGAGGTACCAGAAGAGGGGAGGTACCAGAAGAGGGGAGGTACCAGAAGAGGGGAGGTACCAGAAGAGGGGAGGTACCAGAAGAGGGGAGGTACCAGAAGAGGGGAGGTACCAGAAGAGGGGAGGTACCAGAAGAGGGGAGGTACCAGAAGAGGGGAGGTACCAGAAGAGGGGAGGTACCAGAAGAGGGGAGGTACCAGAAGAGGGGAGGTACCAGAAGAGGGGTGTTACCAGAAGAGGGGAGGTACCAGAAGATGGGAGGTACCAGAAGAGGGGAGGTACCAGAAGAGGGGAGGTACCAGAAGAGGGGTGTTACCAGAAGAGGGGAGGTACCAGAAGAGGGGTGCTACCAGAAGAGGGGTGGTACCAGAAGAGGGGTAGTACCAGAAGAGTGGTGCTACCAGAAGAGGGGAGGTACCAGAAGAGGGGAGGTACCAGAAAAGGGGAGGTACCAGAAGAGGGGAGGTACCAGAAGAGGGGAGGTACCAGAAGAGGGGAGGTACCAGAAGAGGGGAGGTACCAGAAGAGGGGAGGTACCAGAAGAGGGGAGGTACCAGAAAAGGGGAGGTACCAGAAGAGGGGAGGTACCAGAAGAGGGGTAGTACCAGAAGAGGGGTGGTACCAGAAGAGGGGAGGTACCAGAAGAGGGGAGGTACCAGAAGAGGGGAGGTACCAGAAGAGGGGAGGTACCAGAAGAGGGGAGGTACCAGAAGAGGGGAGATACCAGAAGAGGGGAGGTACCAGAAGAGGGGAGGTACCAGAAAAGGGGAGGTACCAGAAGAGGGGAGGTACCAGAAGAGGGGAGGTACCAGAAGAGGGGTGCTACCAGAAGAGGGGAGGTACCAGAAGAGGGGTAGTACCAGAAGAGGGGAGGTACCAGAAGAGGGGAGGTACCAGAAGAGGGGAGGTACCAGAAGAGGGGAGGTACCAGAAGAGGGGAGGTACCAGAAGAGGGGAGGAACCAGAAGAGGGGAGGTACCAGAAGAGGGGAGGTACCAGAAGAGGGGAGGTACCAGAAGAGGGGAGGTACCAGAAGAGGGGAGGTACCAGAAGAGGGGAGGTACCAGAAGAGGGGAGGTACCAGAAGAGGGGAGGTACCAGAAGAGGGGAGGTACCAGAAGAGGGGAGGTACCAGAAGAGGGGAGGTACCAGAAGAGGGGAGGTACCAGAAGAGGGGTGCTACCAGAAGAGGGGTGCTACCAGAAGAGGGGAGGTACCAGAAGAGGGGTAGTACCAGAAGAGGGGAGGTACCAGAAGAGGGGTGCTACCAGAAGAGGGGTGCTACCAGAAGAGGGGTGCTACCAGAAGAGGGGAGGTACCAGAATAGGGGAGGTACCAGAAGAGGGGAGGTACCAGAAGAGGGGAGGTACCAGAAGAGGGGAGGTACCAGAAGAGGGGTGCTACCAGAAGAGGGGTGCTACCAGAAGAGGGGAGGTACCAGAAGAGGGGAGGTACCAGAAGAGGGGAGGTACCAGAAGAGGGGAGGTACCAGAAGAGGGGAGGTACCAGAAGAGGGGAGGTACCAGAAGAGGGGAGGTACCAGAAGAGGGGAGGTACCAGAAGAGGGGAGGTACCAGAAGAGGGGAGGTACCAGAAGAGGGGAGGTACCAGAAGAGGGGAGGTACCAGAAGAGGGGAGGTACCAGAAGAGGGGAGGTACCAGAAGAGGGGAGGTACCAGAAGAGGGGAGGTACCAGAAGAGGGGTGCTACCAGAATAGGGGAGGTACACGGTGGGGTGCTACCAGAAGAGGGGTGGTACCAGAATAGGGGAGGTACCAGAAGAGGGGAGGTACCAGAAGAGGGGAGGTACCAGAAGAGGGGAGGTACCAGAAGAGGGGTGGTACCAAAAGAGGGGAGGTGCCAGAAGAGGGGTGGTACCAGAAGAGGGGAGGTACCAGAAGAGGGGAGGTACCAGAAGAGGGGAGGTACCAGAAGAGGGGAGGTACCAGAAGAGGGGTGCTACCAGAATAGGGGAGGTACCAGAAGAGGGGAGGTACCAGAAGAGGGGTGGTACCAGAAGAGGGGAGGTACACGGTGGGGTGGTACCAGAAGAGGGGTAGTACCAGAAGAGGGGAGGTACCAGAAGAGGGGAGGTACACGGTGGGGTGGTACCAGAAGAGGGGAGGTACCAGAAGAGGGGAGGTACCAGAATAGGGGAGGTACCAGAAGAGGGGAGGTACCAGAAGAGGGGTGGTACCAGAAGAGGGGTGCTACCAGAAGAGGGGTGCTACCAGAAGAGGGGAGGTACCAGAAGAGGGGAGGTACCAGAAGAGGGGTGGTACCAGAAGAGGGGTGCTACCAGAAGAGGGGAGGTACCAGAAGAGGGGAGGTACACGGTGGGGTGGTACCAGAAGAGGGGAGGTACCAGAAGAGGGGAGGTACCAGAAGAGGGGTGCTACCAGAAGAGGGGAGGTACCAGAAGAGGGGAGGTACACGGTGGGGTGGTACCAGAAGAGGGGAGGTACCAGAAGAGGGGAGGTACCAGAAGAGGGGTTGTACCAGAAGAGGGGAGGTACCAGAAGAGGGGAGGTACCAGAAGAGGGGAGGTACCAGAAGAGGGGAGGTACCAGAAGAGGGGAGGTACCAGAAGAGGGGTGGTACCAGAAGAGGGGAGGTACCAGAAGAGGGGTGGTACCAGAAGAGGGGTGGTACCAGAAGAGGGGTGCTACCAGAAGAGGGGAGGTACCAGAAGAGGGGAGGTACACGGTGGGGTGGTACCAGAAGAGGGGAGGTACCAGAAGAGGGGAGGTACCAGAAGAGGGGAGGTACCAGAAGAGGGGAGGTACCAGAAGAGGGGAGGTACCAGAAGAGGGGAGGTACCAGAAGAGGGGAGGTACCAGAAGAGGGGAGGTACCAGAAGAGGGGAGGTACCAGAAGAGGGGAGGTACCAGAAGAGGGGAGGTACCAGAAGAGGGGAGGTACCAGAAGAGGGGAGGTACCAGAAGAGGGGTGGTACCAGAAGAGGGGAGGTACCAGAAGAGGGGAGGTACCAGAATAGGGGAGGTACCAGAAGAGGGGAGGTACACGGTGGGGTGCTACCAGAAGAGGGGAGGTACCAGAAGAGGGGTGCTACCAGAAGAGGGGTGGTACCAGAAGAGGGGAGGTACCAGAAGAGGGGTGGTACCAGAAGAGGGGAGGTACCAGAAGAGGGGAGGTACCAGAAGAGGGGTGGTACCAGAAGAGGGGAGGTACCAGAAGAGGGGAGGTACCAGAAGAGGGGTGGTACCAGAAGAGGGGAGGTACCAGAAGAGGGGAGGTACCAGAAGAGGGGAGGTACCAGAAGAGGGGTGGTACCAGAAGAGGGGAGGTACCAGAAGAGGGGAGGTACCAGAATAGGGGAGGTACACGGTGGGGTGCTACCAGAAGAGGGGAGGTACCAGAAGAGGGGTGCTACCAGAAGAGGGGAGGTACCAGAAGAGGGGAGGTACACGGTGGGGTGGTACCAGAAGAGGGGAGGTACCAGAAGAGGGGAGGTACCAGAAGAGGGGTGGTACCAGAAGAGGGGAGGTACCAGAAGAGGGGAGGTACCAGAAGAGGGGTGGTACCAGAAGAGGGGAGGTACCAGAAGAGGGGAGGTACCAGAATAGGGGAGGTACACGGTGGGGTGCTACCAGAAGAGGGGAGGTACCAGAAGAGGGGTGCTACCAGAAGAGGGGAGGTACCAGAAGAGGGGAGGTACACGGTGGGGTGCTACCAGAAGAGGGGAGGTACCAGAAGAGGGGTGCTACCAGAAGAGGGGTGCTACCAGAAGAGGGGTGCTACCAGAAGAGGGGTGCTACCAGAAGAGGGGTAGTACCAGAAGAGGGGAGGTACCAGAAGAGGGGAGGTACCAGAAGAGGGGAGGTACCAGAAGAGGGGAGGTACCAGAAGAGGGGAGGTACCAGAAGAGGGGTTGTACCAGAAGAGGGGAGGTACACGGTGGGGTGCTACCAGAAGAGGGGAGGTACCAGAAGAGGGGTGCTACCAGAAGAGGGGTGGTACCAGAAGAGGGGTGCTACCAGAAGAGGGGTGCTACCAGAAGAGGGGTGCTACCAGAAGAGGGGTGCTACCAGAAGAGGGGTAGTACCAGAAGAGGGGAGGTACCAGAAGAGGGGAGGTACCAGAAGAGGGGAGGTACCAGAAGAGGGGAGGTACCAGAAGAGGGGTAGTACCAGAAGAGGGGAGGTACCAGAAGAGGGGTGGTACCAGAAGAGGGGTGGTACCAGAAGAGGGGAGGTACCAGAAGAGGGGAGGTACCAGAAGAGGGGAGGTACCAGAAGAGGGGAGGTACCAGAAGAGGGGTGCTACCAGAAGAGGGGAGGTACCAGAAGAGGGGAGGTACCAGAAGAGGGGTGCTACCAGAAGAGGGGAGGTACCAGAAGAGGGGTGCTACCAGAAGAGGGGTGGTACCAGAAGAGGGGAGGTACCAGAAGAGGGGTTGTACCAGAAGAGGGGAGGTACCAGAAGAGGGGTGCTACCAGAAGAGGGGAGGTACCAGAAGAGGGGTGCTACCAGAAGAGGGGTGGTACCAGAAGAGGGGAGGTACCAGAAGAGGGGTGGTACACGGTGGGGTGGTACCAGAAGAGGGGAGGTACCAGAAGAGGGGAGGTACCAGAAGAGGGGAGGTACCAGAAGAGGGGAGGTACCAGAAGAGGGGAGGTACCAGAAGAGGGGTTGTACCAGAAGAGGGGAGGTACACGGTGGGGTGCTACCAGAAGAGGGGAGGTACCAGAAGAGGGGTGCTACCAGAAGAGGGGTGGTACCAGAAGAGGGGAGGTACCAGAAGAGGGGAGGTACCAGAAGAGGGGTAGTACCAGAAGAGGGGAGGTACCAGAAGAGGGGAGGTACCAGAAGAGGGGAGGTACCAGAAGAGGGGAGGTACCAGAAGAGGGGAGGTACCAGAAGAGGGGAGGTACCAGAAGAGGGGTGCTACCAGAAGAGGGGAGGTACCAGAAGAGGGGAGGTACACGGTGGGGTGGTACCAGAAGAGGGGAGGTACCAGAAGAGGGGAGGTACCAGAAGAGGGGAGGTACCAGAAGAGGGGAGGTACCAGAAGAGGGGAGGTACCAGAAGAGGGGTGGTACCAGAAGAGGGGTGGTACCAGAAGAGGGGTGGTACCAGAAGAGGGGAGGTACCAGAAGAGGGGAGGTACCAGAAGAGGGGAGGTACCAGAAGAGGGGAGGTACCAGAAGAGGGGTAGTACCAGAAGAGGGGAGGTACCAGAGAGGGGAGGTACCAGAAGAGGGGAGGTACCAGAAGAGGGGAGGTACCAGAAGAGGGGAGGTACCAGAAGAGGGGTGGTACCAGAAGAGGGGAGGTACCAGAAGAGGGGAGGTACCAGAAGAGGGGAGGTACCAGAAGAGGGGAGGTACCAGAGAGGGGAGGTACCAGAAGAGGGGTGGTACCAGAAGAGGGGTGCTACCAGAAGAGGGGTGGTACCAGAAGAGGGGAGGTACCAGAAGAGGGGAGGTACCAGAAGAGGGGAGGTACCAGAAGAGGGGTAGTACCAGAAGAGGGGTAGTACCAGAAGAGGGGAGGTACCAGAGAGGGGAGGTACCAGAAGAGGGGAGGTACCAGAAGAGGGGAGGTACCAGAAGAGGGGAGGTACCAGAAGAGGGGTGGTACCAGAAGAGGGGAGGTACCAGAAGAGGGGAGGTACCAGAAGAGGGGTAGTACCAGAAGAGGGGAGGTACCAGAGAGGGGAGGTACCAGAAGAGGGGAGGTACCAGAAGAGGGGAGGTACCAGAAGAGGGGAGGTACCAGAAGAGGGGTGGTACCAGAAGAGGGGAGGTACCAGAAGAGGGGAGGTACCAGAAGAGGGGAGGTACCAGAAGAGGGGAGGTACCAGAGAGGGGAGGTACCAGAAGAGGGGAGGTACCAGAAGAGGGGAGGTACCAGAAGAGGGGAGGTACCAGAAGAGGGGTGGTACCAGAAGAGGGGAGGTACCAGAAGAGGGGAGGTACCAGAAGAGGGGTGCTACCAGAAGAGGGGTGGTACCAGAAGAGGGGAGGTACCAGAAGAGGGGAGGTACCAGAAGAGGGGAGGTACCAGAAGAGGGGTAGTACCAGAAGAGGGGAGGTACCAGAAGAGGGGTGCTACCAGAAGAGGGGTGCTACCAGAAGTGGGGTGGTACCAGAAGAGGGGAGGTACCAGAAGAGGGGAGGTACCAGAAGAGGGGAGGTACCAGAAGAGGGGAGGTACCAGAAGAGGGGTGCTACCAGAAGAGGGGAGGTACCAGAAGAGGGGAGGTACCAGAAGAGGGGAGGTACCAGAAGAGGGGAGGTACCAGAAGAGGGGAGGTACCAGAAGAGGGGTGGTACCAGAAGAGGGGTGGTACCAGAAGAGGGGAGGTACCAGAAGAGGGGAGGTACCAGAAGAGGGGAGGTACCAGAAGAGGGGAGGTACCAGAGTAGGGGAGGTACCAGAAGAGGGGTGGTACCAGAAGAGGGGAGGTACCAGAAGAGGGGAGGTACCAGAAAAGGGGAGGTACCAGAAGAGGGGAGGTACCAGAAGAGGGGAGGTACCAGAAGAGGGGAGGTACCAGAAGAGGGGAGGTACCAGAAGAGGGGAGGTACCAGAAAAGGGGAGGTACCAGAAGAGGGGAGGTACCAGAAGAGGGGAGGTACCAGAAGAGGGGAGGTACCAGAAGAGGGGAGGTACCAGAATAGGGGAGGTACACGGTGGGGTGCTACCAGAAGAGGGGAGGTACCAGAAGAGGGGAGGTACCAGAATAGGGGAGGTACCAGAAGAGGGGTGCTACCAGAAGAGGGGAGGTACCAGAAGAGGGGAGGTACCAGAAGAGGGGAGGTACCAGAAGAGGGGATGTACCAGAAGAGGGGAGGTACCAGAAGAGGGGAGGTACCAGAAGAGGGGAGGTACCAGAAGAGGGGTGCTACCAGAAGAGGGGAGGTACCAGAAGAGGGGAGGTACCAGAAGAGGGGAGGTACCAGAAGAGGGGAGGTACCAGAAGAGGGGAGGTACCAGAAGAGGGGAGGTACCAGAAGAGGGGAGGTACCAGAAGAGGGGAGGTACTAGAAGAGGGGTGCTACCAGAAGAGGGGAGGTACCAGAAGAGGGGTGCTACCAGAAGAGGGGAGGTACACGGTGGGGTGGTACCAGAAGAGGGGAGGTACCAGAAGAGGGGAGGTACCAGAAGAGGGGAGGTACCAGAAGAGGGGTGCTACCAGAAGAGGGGAGGTACACGGTGGGGTGGTACCAGAAGAGGGGTGGTACTTTTTTGGATGGAGCGATAAATTTGAGAATTATTTTTTTTAATTTTAATTTTAAAAATAAGTTTTGATGAAGGCTACATTTTAAATTATTTTTTCTATAACTTGTAATTAATGATTTTTATTATTTATTCTGATATGATAGCCAATGAAATTTAAAATTTTAATATTGTATTATACATTTTTCATTATTAATATTTTCTTAGTCATCTTAACATTAATTATTAGATTGCTTATGTAAATGAAATGAAAATTAAATTTCCAATTATTTTTCATAATTATACAACTTAACATTTATTAATACTATTAATTTCCAAATCATATCAGTAATTAAAATACAGCAATGCACATAATACATATATAATATAATTAACTTTATTTAAATATCTATCAAGTTATTAAATATATTTAAATTTAAATATATTTATATTAAATATTACTTAATTATACTTTAATTATACTTTAATTATACTTACAAACAAATTTTAAATTTAAAAGTAAATTAATTTATAAATTTAAATTTATAATAAATTCCAATTTTAATGTTGATTTTAAACTTTAAATTAAAAAAATATTACTTATGAACTAAAAACAACCACAAATTTGTAATGCTTTTGTATATTGTGAATAATAGATGTTAACGGCATTAAAATCTGCATAAATAACATATAAACACTACAAATGCAAAAGGACAACTATAAACGCCATCTTTTGAATCTCCGGTCCCTGAAACAAACACCCCAGGAACTGTTGATACATGTCGAGAGCCAAAATAACTTCCACAAAATGTTTGAATCTTCAATCGAAGTTTTGAGAATTCTCAAGGTATACCAAACTAAAAGCATGCAGTCGGCGCGTAGAACAAGGACATCAATATCTCTAGGATATACAAAAACAAGGACATCTATATCTCTAGGATATACAAAAACAAGGACATCTATATCTGTAGGATATACAAAAACAAGGACATCAATATCTGTAGGATATACAAAAACAAGGACATCTATATCTGTAGGATATACAAAAACAAGGACATCTATATCTGTAGGATATGCAAAAACAAGGACATCTATATCTGTAGGATATACAAAAACAAGGACATCTATATCTGTAGGATATACAAAAACAAGGACATCAATATCTGTAGGATATACAAAAACAAGGACATCTATATCTGTAGGATATGCAAAAACAAGGACATCTATATCTGTAGGAAAGGACATCTATATCTGTAGGATATACAAAAACAAGGACATCTATATCTGTAGGATATACAAGAACAAGGACATCTATATCTGTAGGATATACAAAAACAAGGACATCTATATCTGTAGGATATACAAAAACAAGGACATCTATATCTGTAGGATATACAAAAACAAGGACATCTATATCTGTAGGATATACAAAAACAAGGACATCTATATCTGTAGGATATACAAAAACAAGGACATCTATATCTGTAGGATATACTTAAGGATATTAAGTAAACTGAGGTCTCTGGTGAAAAAAAGAAATTTGTTAATCTAAGATGATTAATCTAGAAGATAATGAAAGGTCTCAGTATGATTATTGGTCCGAGCTTTGAATCCAGCTATAGATACACTCTGATCTAAAAACTACAAAAGTAATCAATTGAGCCACTACATAAGCCATTAACTGATGGACATATAATGTTAGTTCTAGCCTTTTACTGTTAACATAGTGTGTAATATGTTCTTCCTGTAATAAAGGAAGGTACTTACAGACTTACATTTAGAGGTTGCTATGTTCCAGTTCTTTTAACTCGGTCGGGCCAATATTCTTAACGCTACCTTAACGTCACTGCAACTGACAGGCGAAGATTTTGACGGTGGCAGCTACTAAATTATCATAAATTAGCATAAATTAGCATAAATTAGCATAAATTAGCATAATTAGCATAAATTAGCACAGTTTCAAGTAAAACTTTCCAAACTCACACAAACAATCAAACGTATCGGGTCCAATGATCTTCTTATCCGCACTGAATATCAGGTCATAGTTCACATATTTCTGGCGTATTGATTCTGTACAAAATATTTACTATACAAATTTGCCCTTTATCGTAATTAATTTAATCTGTAGATCAAATAAATATAAAATTTCCACTATCGGAATATATCTTACAAAATGCACTTAGAAATAATAATGCACATGAAAACAATGGATAACAACCGTCCTTGAAGTCTAAATAAATGAATTGCATTTACTAATTATCATGAACTTTAATAATGTTGCAGCCAACAAAATAGAGTACATTTTAATATTTCATATATTCTAATTTGTTGTGTATTATTTAAAAAATTATGAATACAAATTATATAATCATTATTTTCTAATTGTACTTTATATTTATACAAAATTTCAATAAAGTTATTAAAACATGCACCAGCTGACTTTTGGGGAAATATGTTAATACTATTATAAATTTCTCCAACTTCCTTAATTGGCACATATGTGTAAATACAATCTGACATAGAGAAAGTAAAAAATAAATCATTTCAATAATTAAAATATCCAAATAATTTGACATTAGTAAGATAATGCAATATTGTCTATGGATATATTCTAGAATTACAGAAAAATAACACGACTTTATCAGAATTAATTATGATGAGAAATATTCTAATATTTCTTGATTATCTGTCAAAAGTGATGTTTTATTATTACTTTATAGAATAACTAGTAACTTATTTATAATCATATAATTAATACAATATTGTATAATATACTATATATCTATATTTTTTATAATTATAATAGAATATTACTATAGTTAATATCTACATTTACGCATATCACTGATTAATAAATGAAATGTTTCATAATTATACGAATAACGCAAATATTACATATAAAACTATTCAAATATGAGTGTGTAAGGAGTGTGTGAGGAGTGTGTGAGGATTGTGTGAGGAGTGTATGAAGAGTGTATGATGAGTGTGTGAGGAGTGTATGAGGAGTGTGTGATGAGTGTGTGAGGAGTGTGTGAGGAGTGTGTGAGGAGTGTGTGAGGAGTGTGTGAGGAGTGTGTGAGGAGTGTGTGAGGAGTGTGTGAGGAGTGTGTGAGGAGTGTGTGATGAGTGTGTGAGGAGTGTGTGAGGAGTGTGTGAGGAGTGTGTGAGGAGTGTGTGAGGAGTGTGTGAGGAGTATGTGAGAAGTGTGTGAGGAGTGTGTGAGGAGTGTGTGAGGAGTGTGTTAGGAGTGTGTGAGGAGTGTATGATGAGTGTGTGAGGAGTGTATGAGGAGTGTATGAGGAGTGTGTAAGGAGTGTGTGAGGAGTGTGTGAGGAGTGTGTGAGGAGTGTGTGAGGAGTGTGTGAGGATTGTGTGAGGAGTGTATGAAGAGTGTATGATGAGTGTATGAAGAGTGTATGATGAGTGTGTGAGGAGTGTATGAGGAGTGTGTGAGGAGTGTGTGAGGAGTGTGTGAGGAGTGTGTGAGGAGTGTGTGAGGAGTGTGTGAGGAGTGTGTGAGGAGTGTGTGAGGAGTGTGTGAGGAGTGTGTGAGGAGTGTGTGAGGAGTGTGTGAGGAGTGTGTGAGGAGTGTGTTAGGAGTGTGTGAGGAGTGTATGATGAGTGTGTGAGGAGTGTATGAGGAGTGTATGAGGAGTGTGTAAGGAGTGTGTGAGGAGTGTGTGAGGAGTGTGTGAGGAGTGTGTGAGGAGTGTGTGAGGATTGTGTGAGGAGTGTATGAAGAGTGTATGATGAGTGTATGAAGAGTGTGTGAGGAGTGTGTGAGGAGTGTGTGAGGAGTGTGTGAGGAGTGTGTGAGGAGTGTGTGAGGAGTGTGTGAGGAGTGTGTGAGGAGTGTGTGAGGAGTGTGTGAGGAGTGTGTGAGGAGTGTGTGATGAGTGTGTGAGGAGTGTGTGAGGAGTGTGTGAGGAGTGTGTGAGGAGTGTGTGAGGAGTGTGTGAGGAGTGTGTGAGGAGTGTGTGAGGAGTGTGTGAGGAGTGTGTGAGGAGTGTGTTAGGAGTGTGTGAGGAGTGTATGATGAGTGTGTGAGGAGTGTATGAGGAGTGTATGAGGAGTGTGTAAGGAGTGTGTGAGGAGTGTGTGAGGAGTGTGTGAGGAGTGTTTGAGGAGTGTGTGAGGAGTGTGTGAAGAGTGTGTGAGGAGTGTATGAGGAGTGTGTGAGGAGTGTGTGAGGAGTGTGTGAGGAGTGTGTGATGAGTGTGTGAGGACTGTGTGAGGAGTGTGTGAGGAGTGTGTGAGGAGTGTGTGAGGAGTGTGTGAGGAGTGTGTGAGGAGTGTGTGAGGAGTGTGTGAGGAGTGTGTGAGGAGTGTGTGAGGAGTGTGTGAGGAGTGTGTGAGGAGTGTGTGAGGAGTGTGTGAGGAGTGTGTGAGGAGTGTGTGAGGAGTGTGTGAGGAGTGTGTTAGGAGTGTGTGAGGAGTGTATGATGAGTATGTGATGAGTGTGTGATGAGTGTGTGAGGAGTGTGTGAGGAGTGTGTGAGGAGTGTTTGAGGAGTGTGTGAGGAATGTTTGAGGAGTGTGTGAGGAATGTGTGAGGAGTGTGTGATGAGTGTGTGAGGATTGTGTGAGGAGTGTATGAAGAGTGTATGATGAGTGTATGAAGAGTGTATGATGAGTGTGTGAGGAGTGTATGAGGAGTGTGTGAGGAGTGTGTGAGGAGTGTGTGAGGAGTGTGTGAGGAGTGTGTGAGGAGTGTGTGAGGAGTGTGTGAGGAGTGTGTGAGGAGTGTGTGAGGAGTGTGTGAGGAGTGTGTGAGGAGTGTGTGAGGAGTGTGTGATGAGTGTGTGAGGAGTGTATGAGGAGTGTGTGAGGAGTGTGTGAGGAGTGTGTGAGGAGTGTGTGAGGAGTGTGTTAGGAGTGTGTGAGGAGTGTATGATGAGTGTGTGAAGAGTGTGTGAGGAGTGTGTGAGGAGTGTGTGAGGAGTGTGTGAGGAGTGTGTGAGGAGTGTGTGATGAGTGTGTGAGGAGTGTATGAGGAGTGTGTGAGGAGTGTGTGAGGAGTGTGTGAGGAGTGTGTGAGGAGTGTGTGAGGAGTGTGTGAGGAGTGTGTGAGGAGTGTGTGAGGAGTGTGTGAGGAGTGTGTGAGGAGTGTGTGAGGAGTGTGTGAGGAGTGTGTGAGGAGTGTGTGAGGAGTGTGTTAGGAGTGTGTGAGGAGTGTATGATGAGTATGTGATGAGTGTGTGATGAGTGTGTGAGGAGTGTGTGAGGAGTGTGTGAGGAGTGTGTGAGGAGTGTGTGAGGAGTGTGTGAGGAGTGTGTGAGGATTGTGTGAGGAGTGTGTAGGAGTGTGTGATGAGTGTGTGAGGAGTGTGTGAGGAGTGTGTGAGGAGTGTGTAGGAGTGTGTTTGAGTGTGTGAGGAGTGTATGAGGAGTGTGTGAGAAGTGTGCGAGGAGTGTGTGAGGAGTGTGTGAGGAGTGTGTGAGGAGTGTGTTAGGAGTGTGTGAGGAGTGTATGATGAGTGTGTGAGGAGTGTATGAGGAGTGTATGAGGAGTGTGTAAGGAGTGTGTGAGGAGTGTGTGAGGAGTGTGTGAGGAGTGTTTGAGGAGTGTGTGAGGAGTGTGTGAAGAGTGTGTGAGGAGTGTATGAGGAGTGTGTGAGGAGTGTGTGAGGAGTGTGTGAGGAGTGTGTGATGAGTGTGTGAGGACTGTGTGAGGAGTGTGTGAGGAGTGTGTGAGGAGTGTGTGAGGAGTGTGTGAGGAGTGTGTGAGGAGTGTGTGAGGAGTGTGTGAGGAGTGTGTGAGGAGTGTGTGAGGAGTGTGTGAGGAGTGTGTGAGGAGTGTGTGAGGAGTGTGTGAGGAGTGTGTGAGGAGTGTGTGAGGAGTGTGTGAGGAGTGTGTTAGGAGTGTGTGAGGAGTGTATGATGAGTATGTGATGAGTGTGTGATGAGTGTGTGAGGAGTGTGTGAGGAGTGTGTGAGGAGTGTTTGAGGAGTGTGTGAGGAATGTTTGAGGAGTGTGTGAGGAATGTGTGAGGAGTGTGTGATGAGTGTGTGAGGATTGTGTGAGGAGTGTATGAAGAGTGTATGAAGAGTGTATGATGAGTGTGTGAGGAGTGTATGAGGAGTGTGTGAGGAGTGTGTGAGGAGTGTGTGAGGAGTGTGTGAGGAGTGTGTGAGGAGTGTGTGAGGAGTGTGTGAGGAGTGTGTGAGGAGTGTGTGAGGAGTGTGTGAGGAGTGTGTGATGAGTGTGTGAGGAGTGTATGAGGAGTGTGTGAGGAGTGTGTGAGGAGTGTGTGAGGAGTGTGTGAGGAGTGTGTTAGGAGTGTGTGAGGAGTGTATGATGAGTGTGTGAAGAGTGTGTGAGGAGTGTGTGAGGAGTGTGTGAGGAGTGTGTGAGGAGTGTGTGAGGAGTGTGTGATGAGTGTGTGAGGAGTGTATGAGGAGTGTGTGAGGAGTGTGTGAGGAGTGTGTGAGGAGTGTGTGAGGAGTGTGTGAGGAGTGTGTGAGGAGTGTGTGAGGAGTGTGTGAGGAGTGTGTGAGGAGTGTGTGAGGAGTGTGTGAGGAGTGTGTGAGGAGTGTGTGAGGAGTGTGTGAGGAGTGTGTTAGGAGTGTGTGAGGAGTGTATGATGAGTATGTGATGAGTGTGTGATGAGTGTGTGAGGAGTGTGTGAGGAGTGTGTGAGGAGTGTGTGAGGAGTGTGTGAGGAGTGTGTGAGGAGTGTGTGAGGATTGTGTGAGGAGTGTGTATGAGTGTGTGATGAGTGTGTGAGGAGTGTGTGAGGAGTGTGTGAGGAGTGTGTAGGAGTGTGTTTGAGTGTGTGAGGAGTGTATGAGGAGTGTGTGAGAAGTGTGCGAGGAGTGTGTGAGGAGTGTGTGAGGAGTGTGTGAGGAGTGTGTTAGGAGTGTGTGAGGAGTGTATGATGAGTATGTGATGAGTGTGTGATGAGTGTGTGAGGAGTGTGTGAGGAGTGTGTGAGGAGTGTGTGAGGAGTGTGTGAGGAGTGTGTGAGGATTGTGTGAGGAGTGTGTAGGAGTGTGTGATGAGTGTGTGAGGAGTGTATGAGGAGTGTGTGAGAAGTGTGTGAGGAGTGTGTGAGGAGTATGTGAGAAGTGTGTGAGGAGTGTGTGAGGAGTATGTAACGAAGTGTGTGAGGTGTGTATGATGAGTGTGTGAGGAGTGTGTAGGAGTGTGTGATGAGTGTGTGAAGAGTGTGTTAGGAGTGTGTGAGGAGTGTGTAGGAGTGTGTGAGGAGTGTGTGAGGAGTGTGTGAGGAGTGTGTGAGGAGTGTGTGAGGAGTGTGTAAGGAGTGTGTGAGGAGTGTATGAGGAGTGTATGAAGAGTGGGTGAAGAGTGTATGAAGAGTGCGTGAGGAGTGTATGAGGAGTGTGTGAGGAGTGTATAAGGAGTGTGTGTAAGAGTGTGTGAGGAGTGTGTATGAGTGTGTGAGGAGTGTGTGAGGAGTATATGAGAAGTGTGTGAGGAGTGTGTGAGGAGTGTATGAAGATTGTGTGAGGAGTGTATGAGGAGTGTATGAGGAGTGTATGAGGAGTGTATGAGGAGTGTGTGAGGAGTGTATAAGGAGTGTGTGAGGAGTGTGTGAGGAGTGTATGAGGAGTGGGCTACATTTTCTATTTAATAACATTGAATTGGTAAACTAATATCAATTAATTACTTTTACATTCAATAGTTTTGATAGATATATTCCTTTTGAGATTTATTATTCAATATAAAACTGTACTAAATACATTTTTATATATTTAATACATTTTAAATTTTAACCAAAATATAGTATATCATACTAGTAAGTACTGAGGGCAGTAAAAGTAAAAGGCTCCCGAATTTAAATATAATTAGATACATTTAGTGTATAATAAACTACATTAGTAATGTGATAATTATATTTTTATTAAAATTATACAATAATATTTATGTGTTGCTGGGCGATGTCTAGTAGACAAGTCTATGTCTAGATTTCTATGTCTACATATATATATCTACATGTCTATGTCTACATATATATATCTACATGTCTATGTCTACATATATATATCTACATGTCTATGTCTACATATATATATCTACATGTCTATGTCTACATATATATATCTACATGTCTATGTCTACATGTCTATTCTACATGTCTATGTCTACATGTCTATATATATATGTCTATGTCTATATGTCTATGTATAGAAGTCTATGTCTAAATGTCTTTGTCTAGATGTCTATGTCTAGATGTCTATGTCTAGATGTCTATGTCTAGATGTATATGTCTAGATGTCTATGTCTAGATGTCTATGTCTAGATGTCTATGTCTAGATGTCTATGTCTAGATGTCTATGTCTAGATGTCTATGTCTAGATGTCTATGTCTAGATGTCTATGTCTAGATGTCTATGTATATATGTCTATGTCTAGATGTCTATGTCTAGATGTTTATGTCTAGATGTATATGTCTAGATGTCTATGTTTAGATGTCTATGTTTAGATGTCTATGTCTAGATGTCTATGTCTAGATGTCTATGTCTAGATGTCTATGTATAGATGTATATGTATAGATGTCTATGTATATATGTCTATGTCTAGATGTCTATGTCTAGATGTCTATGTTTAGATGTCTATGTCTACATGTCTATGTATAGATGTCTATGTCTAGATGTCTATGTCTAGATGACTATGTTTAGATGTCTATGTCTATGTCTACATGTCTATGTCTACATTTCTATCATCAACATACAAACAGCTGAATACTTGAAATTATTTTATGTAGTTTTTTTTAATTTAAACTTTAAAAATTCCAAATTAATTATAAGTATTTTGTAGTTTTTTAAAAGTGAAATAACCTCTCAGTCAATAATAAAAGTGTACACGACACTATTCATTTATTTTGTTATGCACTTTCCAAATAAAAACGATATAATGAATTTGAATAGAATTCCAAAATATTATGCATCGAATAATGATTTCGTAAACTAAATAATTATAAACTTATAATAAATGAAATGCAAATCATATCTTTCAAAATCCACATTATAAATTAATTTAGTAAATTTACAGGTTCTCACCTGAAGGGATGTGTAGATCTTACTCCAGTGGCTATTAACCTGGCATGTTCTTTAGTTAGGTCAGAAAACACTGAGAAGATGACTGACTTTAAGATGACGCATCAAACTGGAAGACTTAACAGTCATTATAGCGACTTTTTCATTGACATATCTAAAGAATGAATTATGTCTTGAATAGTGTCATTGAATTGTGGGATTGAATTGAATTCAGATTCTTAAAGAAGAAATATATAATATTGCTCTAGAATAACTTTGTTTTTTACCCCAAATAGATTCAAATATAAGCTCTCATTTTACATTATATAACTATTACAATGAACAATAATAATAGTAATATTAAGTTATAATAGAAATTTTCTAACGGATGTACAAACCGAACATCTAAATGGCAGGGAACAATCAACAGCATTATTCCAGACGAGCTCAATAATTTACGTAAGTAATTTCGTGTACAGGTTACATAGATATTCTATTATGACAACATACGTTACTGATTTACTCTTGTCTTAGCCTGCAGGCTATAATCTGTAATTTCGCAGAAATGTTAATTTTCCATTTTATTGATTACGAATAAATGTTTATAGATATTATTTTATTTAAATAAAGAATGGTAAATTAATATTAGGTTTAGAGTTGATATTAAATAATGATATCAGGATAATTGTCCCATTTAGGATATTTTGAATTATTATGAAAATTCAATCATAATTTTAGTATTTATAATCACCAATATCTTGAAATTCCATATAAGAATTTCCATAAATCAATAGGGAGATTTTATTTTAATTTATGTAATCCATTGAATTAAAACCTATTACTGAACTTGTTACTGATTGTATGAGATACTAGACTAATGCTATACATATATAATTTAAAATAGAATACAACAATAAAATTGATTTAATATTTAATATTTAAATTTTAAAAAATGTAAGATTTCTGAATGATCGATCTTTTTTTAATAAATATATGATATAAAATATCATATTAAACATATATAGAATATTTATTTCTATTTCAATATGGTAACTATAAAATTGTGAACATGGTATTTACTGCCAATTATTTTACAAGGTAACTATTCCATTCAGTATTCCATTTAATATACTGTAATATAGTAAGTAATATATAAAAATACACACAATATAAATATATTGGTTATTTATGTATAAAGACATTCAAATGCAGGTGAATTTTCATGAATATTTTTGTATCATTTATAATATAATTCATTTTTTATAGTTATTTGTACTATATGTTTACGTCTAACCATTAGATCATTGCATTAATAATGTATGTTATGTTGTATTTAATAAATATTTAATGAATTCGTACACATTAATCGAAATAAATAAATAAAGGGCATTGGCTAGATAGGCTGTGAAACATGCAACATTGTTTACAAATAATTATATTTAGGCATTGGCTAGGTATGTTGTTAACTGTGCTACATTGTTTACAAATAATGTTATGATTTTCTTGTCTTTGGGGTTCATACATGTTTCATTAAATATATATATTGCATTGATCAATAAAATGTCTACTAGTTACAGATGTAAATAAATAAATAAAAGAATGTGGAAAATGCATATTTATTTATTTTAAAATCTATATGTAACGAATTTAGAAATATCTGTTGATACTATTCAAAAAAATATGATCTTAAAATATTTCATTAATACACCATCGATTATCAAATTACGAAATATATATATTAAAAGAGGTAATTTTTTTGAACGAGTTTAGATAATTTTTCCAAATCATAAATATTTAAATATTATATTTGAATACTATTAGTCCTCGTAATTGGTAACATTTATAATATAAACATTTAAACTGTATTATATTTGATATATCTATTTTTTAAGTTTTCATCGATTATAAAATAATGTTATGTATATTCAACAATGTTTATTATGTATATACCTTTTACAAATTTCAAATATGATATATTTTGGAATTGCGCTATATTTATAAGTATCTTTTAATAAATAATGTTGATCGGTTTTAACTTCATATTCCTTTGTAACTTCTTTATATAATATAAAATCCTCCTCGTGGATTATTTTTTTAATTAAAATAGTATTATTATCTGTATTAATGTATCTATATTATCTATATTATCTGTATTAATTAATGTATTCATTATCTATAATATTATTATTAATAAACATGATATTAGATATTGTATGCCGATATATAGTAATCTAAATTAAAATATATTTTATGAAATTTTATAAATTATTTAAACTTCACGCTCCTATAAAGTTTCAAATTTTAATATACAATTCAAATAATTGTATAATTATATATTATAATATTGAATAACATATATTTTATATGTAATAATTATATTATATAAACACGATTTACGAATTATTATATATATAGAGTCTAACAAATATAATACACTAAAAATAAAAATACATTTCCCTTTATTTTTGTTATGTAATAAGTTTTGGGAAACTATAGTTTTACTATAGCATATATGCTCAAATTCTAGTTATGGTTAAATTAAAAATATAAATTTTAAGTAATATATCACATTAACTATTAATATATCTAGTATAGTTAGTTATTTCAAGTTTATTCCGTATATATGGTATGAAAAAATTTTATATTGAAAATAAATATTCATTTTCCACATATTTTTCTATTTACATCGGTAACTAGTAAAAGTTTTATTGATATCAATGCCATATCTATATTTAATAATCAACCATGTATGAAATACAAAGATATGAACATTATAGAAATAAAATTATTTGTAAACAATGTAGCATGTTTCACAGTCTATCTAGCCTAAATACAAGTATTTGTAAATAATGTGGCTTGTTTCACAGCCTATCTAGACAATGTCTAAATAAAGGCTGTGAACTATGCTAGTTTGTTTACAAATGATATTTTAATAATTTGTGCTATTTTTATTTCTTTGTGGTTCAAATAGGGTTAATTTAAATTTTAGAGATAATTAATCTCGATAGAACTTATATTTGTAGATTGGTCTCAATATTACTTTTATTTTTACACGCAGATATTTACAAATATATATCAAATATTTATAAACATTTTTCCATATTATTTTATTTTAAAATAAAAATAATACAGGGAAAATGCATTATAGTATCATATGCAATCTATATGTATAATGTATATGAAATATGGTTTAATCGTGTGATATT
>OZ038312.1:1682955-1687773 GCA_964035775.1 Osedax frankpressi | reverse complement strand
ATTTTGATATCTGGTACATTACTCTAATTACCTTTCTCACCTGAATATAACTCGATAATTAAATAACTGAGAATATAAACAACGGCGTTACATTCGGTGTGAGTTGTTATTATGTCATGTCTCTGATTTTGTATTGTATTGCGATTAATCCAGGGCAGGTATTGTACTTAAGGCATGCGCTCGTGTAATGTGGTGATATGAAATGATGGTGTGCTGTGGTCATCATATGCGAATGTCATGTGGTCACGGTATGTAGTCATGTGATAATGTCAGGTAATCGTGTCTCGTGTAAATAGTAGTGGGTATTTCTTACGCCCCTTCCGCTAGCATGAAAATATTGATTAAATCGCAGTGAGTCATATTTCTTAGACAATAGAATCTGTTTTTGTTTCATCTCGTCTACAGCGCTATTAATACATATCTCCAGTAGCATCACCACTAGCATCACCACTAGCCCTAACAGCCAGGCTCCCTAGCATAGCTCCCAAAGCATAGCTCACCTGTATAGTGAGTTACTTACTTAGCTATATGCTATATATAGTGTATAATATACACTATAATATACATTTTATATATAGTGTATAATATGCTATATATAGCTATATATATATTACTATAGCGTGTGCAATACAGAGGATAATACATACCGCAACATAGACCTCTATATAGACCTCTATATAGACCTCAATATAGACCCCAATATAGACCTCTATATAGACCTCAATATAGACCTCTATATAGACCTCAATATAGACCCCAATATAGACTTCAATATAGACCTCTATTTAGACCTCAATATAGACCTCTATATAGACCTCTATATAGACCTCTATATAGACCTCAATATAGACCTCAATATAGAACTCGATATAGACCTCGATATAGATCTCAATATAGACCTCGATATAGACCTCGATATTGACCTCGATATAGACCTCAATATAGACCTCAATATAGACCTCTATATAGACCTCTATATAGACCTCTATATAGACCTCTATATAGACCTCAATATAGACCTCTATATAGACCTCTATATAGACCTCTATATAGATCTCTATACACTACACAAATATCTATATTCAATCCCAATATTAGTAACAATGCATTATTTCACTTCACATAATCGGATATATTGACATTTGTTGATATTTGTTGACATTTGTTGACATGCGAATGACATTTGTTGATACGTGATGATATTTGTTAACATGTGTTGATATTTGTTGATATGTGTTGACATTTGTTGACATGCGAATGACATCTCATGACATCTCATGACATCTCATGACACCGGATACTCTTACTCAGAACTGACACATTATTACTACAATAATACAACAGTTTACCACTTTTTTATGATACTAATACTTTTTACTGGCAATACAACTATAACTATACAATTATATCTACACTACTATATATACACTACTATATCTACACTACTATATCTATACTACTATATCTATACTACTATATATACACTACTATATCTACACTACTATATCTACACTACTATATCTATACTACTATATATACACTACTATATCTACACTACTATATCTATACTACTATATCTACACTACTATATCTACACTACTATACCTACACTACTATATCTACACTACTATATTTACACTACTATATCTACACTACTATATCTACACTACTATATCTACACTACTATATCTACACTACTATATATACACTACTATATCTACACTACTATATCTACACTACTATATCTACACTACTATATCTACACTACTATATCTACACTACTATATCTACACTACTATATCTACACTACTATATCTACACTACTATATCTACACTACTATATCTACACTACTATATCTACACTACTATACCTACACTACTATATCTACACTACTATATCTACACTACTATATCTACACTACTATATCTACACTACTATATCTACACTACTATACCTACACTACTATATCTACACTACTATATCTACACTACTATATCTACACTACTATATCTACACTACTATATCTACAC
Organism: Osedax frankpressi; assembly: GCA_964035775.1. Lineage (NCBI taxonomy): Eukaryota > Metazoa > Annelida > Polychaeta > Sabellida > Siboglinidae > Osedax > Osedax frankpressi. Next base: position 1,685,742 of record OZ038312.1, on the reverse strand, counting down.
TACTATATCTACACTACTATATATACACTACTATATTTACACTACTATATTTACACAACTATATCTACACTACTATGTTTACACTACTATATCTATACTACTATATCTACACAACTATATCTACACTACTATATCTACACTACTATACCTACACTACTATACCTACACTACTATATCTACACTACTATATCTACACTACTATATCTACACTACTATATCTATACTACTATATCTACACTACTATATCTACACTACTATATTTACACTACTATATCTACACTACTATGTTTAGACTACTATATCTATACTACTATATCTACACAACTATATCTACACTACTATATCTACACTACTATACCTACACTACTATACCTACACTACTATATCTACACTTCTATATCTACACTACTATATCTACACTACTATATCTACACTACTATATCTATACTACTATATCTACACTACTATATCTACACTACTATATTTACACTACTATATCTACACTACTATATCTACACTACTATATCTACACTACTATATTTACACTACTATATTTACACAACTATATCTACACTACTATGTTTACACTACTATATCTACACTACTATATCTACACTACTATATCTATACTACTATATCTACACTACTATATCTACACTACTATATTTACACTACTATATCTACACTACTATATCTACACTACTATATCTACACTACTATATTTACACTACTATATTTACACAACTATATCTACACTACTATGTTTACACTACTATATCTACACTACTATATCTACACTACTATATCTACACTACTATATCTATACTACTATATCTACACTACTATATCTACACTACTATATTTACACTACTATATCTACACTACTATATCTACACTACTATATCTACACTACTATATCTACACTACTATATTTACACTACTATATTTACACAACTATATCTACACTACTATGTTTACACTACTATATCTACACTACTATATCTATACTACTATATCTACACTACTATATCTACACTACTATATTTACACTACTATATCTACACTACTATATCTACACTACTATATCTACACTACTATATTTACACTACTATATTTACACAACTATATCTACACTACTATATTTACACTACTATATTTACACAACTATATCTACACTACTATGTTTACACTACTATATCTATACTACTATATTTACACTACTATATCTACACTACTATATCTACACTACTATACCTACACTACTATACCTACACTACTATATCTACACTACTATATCTACACTACTATATCTATACTACTATATCTACACTACTATATCTACACTACTATATTTACACTACTATATCTACACTACTATACCTACACTACTATATCTACACTACTATATCTACACTACTATATCTACACTACTATATTTACACTACTATATCTACACTACTATATCTACACTACTATATCTACACTACTATATTTACACTACTATATTTACACAACTATATCTACACTACTATGTTTACACTACTATATCTACACTACTATATTTACACAACTATATCTACACTACTATATTTACACTACTATATTTACACAACTATATCTACACTACTATGTTTACACTACTATATCTATACTACTATATCTACACTACTATATCTACACTACTATATTTACACTACTATATCTACACTACTATATCTACACTACTATATCTACACTACTATATTTACACTACTATATCTACACTACTATATCTACACTACTATATTTACACTACTATATCTACACTACTATATCTACACTACTATATCTACACTACTATATTTACACTACTATATTTACACAACTATATCTACACTACTATGTTTACACTACTATATCTACACTACTATATTTACACTACTATATTTACACAACTATATCTACACTACTATGTTTACACTACTATATCTATACTACTATATTTACACTACTATATCTACACTACTATATCTACACTACTATACCTACACTACTATACCTACACTACTATATCTACACTACTATATCTACACTACTATATCTACACTACTATACCTACACTACTATGTCTACACTACTATATCTACACTACTATATTTACACTACTATATTTACACTACTATATCTACACTACTATATCTACACTACTATACCTACACTACTATACCTACACTACTATATCTACACTACTATATCTACACTACTATATCTACACTACAATCACTACACTACAATCACTACACTACAATCACTACACTACAATCACTACACTATATGTTGATACCGACACTCACCATGAATATAATGGACATTACTGTAAACAGTTTAATTATTCATTATATGATGGTATACATATGCACATAGCTGAACAGACCCTTTATAGTGGGTACATTACTAGTGACTTTGCCATAGACTTTACCGAGTAATAAACTCTAGATCTATTTTCTATAAAGATTTGATTTTTTTCATCTAACAAACCTCTTAAGCCTGCCTAAAGACTTTCCTAAATATTTCTCACTAGAATTGTCTAAAGACTTTTCTAAAGACTTACTTAAAGACTTACCTAAAGAATTGTCTAGACTTGTTAAAAAACTTGTATAAAAACTTATCTTAAGACTTTTCTAAAGACTTATCTAAATAATTGTATAAATACTTGTATAGATAATTGTCTAAATACTTGCTTAAAGGCTTTCCTAAAGGTTTGTATAATGACTTGTCTAAACAATTTTCGTACGACTTGTCTAATGA
>OZ038312.1:1610455-1677955 GCA_964035775.1 Osedax frankpressi | reverse complement strand
TCCTCTGTGGCAGTTGCGAGCATTCCCACGAGTTATCTTCCATTGTACTTCCATTGTACTTAGGCCCACGTCTAATCCTATCCTACTCTGCTTTTTCTTCCTTAGTTCCCGCCGAGTCCAGCGGATCACAATTCATAATATATTGATATTTCATAACTGGGATGATATTTCATAACTGGGATGATATTTCGAACTGCTCGGTGTTTAGATATTCATAGATATCGATACCGCAAATATATGTTGTATAATAATGTATTGTTTGGGTGGAGGACCTTTGTTGTAGATATCCGTGAACACTCGTGCTCGTCAGTTGGTGTAGGCGGGATTTGTGTAGGCGGGATTTGTGTCGGCTTGTAGTGTGCGTTGTACGCAGTCTGTGCTTACCACTAAGGTTTCCCTGTCGTTCCCTATGGTTTCGCATATGTTGGAGGCTCTCAACTACGGAATTTCGGACGCCGCGTTACGTCACCCACTGCGCTTACGTAACTGCGATGACGTCATCAGTCCGTTCTCTCCTACCCGATGTCTCGTAGCTCTCTTATGCCGTCTTATGCCGGTGATTAAACGGCAAGTAATTGGCAAGTAATTGGCAAGTAATTGGCAAGTAAACTACAATTAGTGAATTGTATCGACTACATTACATTGTTCTACAGTTAGAGAGAGATGCGAGATATGGTAGACTTATTACATTTTGTTTTCACTTAGTTTCACTACTCCGTATACGTGTTGATTACAGCATATAAACCTTTTTTTATTTCTCGGGCAATCTTTCTAATCCAAATCCACTCGTGATCATAAAACCCCTTGTAATTATTAATGCAGTCGACATGGTGTATATCTTATTACTGTATCGTGTTTTGATTATATCTTATTTTAGCCTTTTTTCCACGTTTTATATTTATATTTGATATTTCAATAATAGAGTTTAGCTCCTAAACTTTATGTTATGTAATGTTATATCATATTCATATTTATATTCATATTCTTATTCATAACTGATAATTTAGAAGTGTTTATATTGTAAATTTCGATATCAAATCAATAATATAAATTATAATTATATAATATCTAAATGAAAATATTAATATTACATGATAAATTACATTGGAATTTACACATAATTGCTATTAATTTGTTATTGTTATAAATAGCAATTTAATAAATACTAATTTTGAAATTAAATTTTGTTTTTTATTAATTTCGGTTTTCAAGTTCAATTTTATTTTTTTAATCATAAACAAATTCAATTTGTTCAACATTTTGATTTGATAACTTTTGATTTTGGCAATTTATCTATTTCTGCAAACATTCCAGGTTCGTACGTACTGTATAGTATATTGTATAGTGTATATTGTATAGTGTATATTGTATAGTGTATATATATAGTAATTCTAGACTAAAAGAGTATTCCCTCTCCCTCTCCATCATGTTGTTAATACTATACCCAGAATTACCATTACATTTACATTACAGGCTAATAAGATGTTGAACGTGTCCAGTAAGATCATTAATCTCATGATTCTATTATTATATAAATCTATAGATAACTTGTATTTTTTCAACTTTTTTTTCCGATATATACCATACTACTAGATTCATCATATTCCCTACATCAGCCCCTTACGCCATCCTTTTTATAATACAACCCTTAAGCATTGTACACACCGTAACAATGCATCTGTTTATAAGTAGTGTCTGACTCTCTGAATTCTATTTCCGTAGAAGATGATGTTTTTAATGTTTCCGCTAGTTCAATAGAACTTTCTCTTTATGTGATATATTTATTTTAAAATACTCCCCTCCCGTTCATCCCTACTCCTCCCCTCCTCTACCTCATCCCCTCCTCTACCTCACCCCCCTCCTCTACTTCACTCCCCTCCTCCCCTCATCCCCCTCACACCCCCTCACTCCCCTCACCCCTCTCCTCCCCTCATCCCCTCCTCTACCTCACCCTCCCTCTCACTTCCCTCCTCCCCTCATCCCCCTCACACCCCTCACGCCCCTCATCCCCCTCCTCCCCTTCTCTACCTCATCCCCCTCCTCCCCCCTCCTCCCATCTCCTCCCCAAACCCATCCTCTCCTCCCCTCCATACCTCCCCTCCTCCCCTCATCCCCCTCACACCCTCTCACTCCCCCTCACCCCTCTCCTCCCCTCATCCCCTCCTCTACCTCACCTCCCACTCACTTCCTTCCTCCCCTCATCCCCCTCACACCCCTCACGCCCCCTCATCCCCCTCCTCCCCTTCTCTACCTCATCCCCCTCCTTCCCCCTCCTCCCCCCTCCTCCCATCTCCTCCCCAAACCCATCCTCTCCTCCCCTCCATACCTCCCCTCCTCCCCTCCATACCTCCTCCCCCTTCATCCCTCTTCCTCCCCTTCATCCCTCCTCTACCTCATCACCTCCCCCTCCTCCCCTCCCTCCTCCCCTCCCTCCTCCCCTCCTCCCCTCCTCCCCTCACCCTCCCCCTCCTCCTCTCCTCCCCTCCCCCCTCCCCCTCCCCACTCCCCCACTCCCCCTATATATACACTATATATACACAATATATATACACTATGTATATACACTATATATACACTATATATATACACTATATATATAGTGTATATATATATATTTATTTGTTATATATTTACTAAAGGATATTAAAATATTACCAATTGTCACTTTCTTATCAATTATAAATGACCACAAGATGTTTTAAAAACATATTGCTATATAATGTAAACTACATAGGCTCTTCAAAGCCTATTGTTACCGTAATGGACACTATTGTAGTCTATTATCCTAAAATGATGATCATTTAAAATAACTGCGAATAACTTTAGTTATTAATATTATACTATCGTTATTTCATAATATATTACGAATGTCGCGATGAGTGCTCGCTCCCAAACCCTGACCCGTGATTGACCTCCGACCCCAACACTTTGTACAGAATGGGCAATGCTGCCAGTCGTCAGAGAACACTTCCACCAACAGATTATGACTTTCTAATTAAGAATACAGAATTCTCAAGCGCTCAGATACTCGAATGGTACGATGAGTTTCTGGTTAGATATAAACATCTATTAACATACCCCCCGATGTCTTAGATTGCTGTCAAACTTCACTGTCAAACTTTACTGTCAAACTTCACTGTCAAACTTTACTGTCAATCTTCACTTTCAAACTTCACTGTCAAACTTTACTGTCAAACTTTACTGTCAAACTTTACTGTCAAACTTTACTGTCAAACTTCTCTGTCAAACTTCACTGTCAAACTTCACTGTCAAACTTCACTGTCTAACTTCATTGTCAAACTTCACTGTCAAACGTCCCAGTCAAACTTCACTGTCAAACTTCACTGTCAAACTTCACTGTCAAACTTCACTGTCAAACTTCACTGTCAAACTTCACTGTCAAACTTCACTGTCTAACTTCACTGTCATAACTCTCTGTCAAACTTTACTGTCAAACTTCACTGTCAAACTTCACTGTCAAACTTCCATGTCAAACTTCACTGTCTAACTTCATTGTCAAACTTCACTGTCAAACTTCGCTGTCAAACTTCATTGTCAAACTTCGCTGTCAAATTTCACTGTCAAACTTCGCTGTCAAACTTCACTGTCATAACTCTCTGTCAAATATCATTGTCGAATAGGAGAATGTTCTATGATAACTTATTCACCCTATACTAGATTTTGTTATGTACTCAGTCACGCATGAGTAACTACCGCCTACCTAATAATTCCTTATCACAACCTGAATACATTTACTTCCCAGTCTTTACATATTTTATGACTACTAATTACCTAATAATGTCTACAGATAATAACAATTGTATAATAACAATAACCTTGTATGTTCCTATAGATATCACTTCTTTAGTAATAGTTAATGAAACTTCATTATATTGCTTCCTATACATATAGCATTATATACATACAGGTTTATTATTAATAAATTGATATATTAATAAATTTATACAGGTATATAAATTAATTTTTAAATTTCAACACATTTACCAAATTCATAGGAAGAATTATTAATTATAATTAATTATGTAAGGGATTATTATTTATATATTTTTTGATTATTTTTTTTAAAATATTTAATTTTTAAAACAATTTTCACAATATCTAAATCAAATGTTTCATATTTATAACATAAACTCACAATACCTCATTATACACACCTCATATATGTACCTCGATGTACCAATATTCCATTAATATTAATATATATGATAGTAGCATACCTGTAATATAATATAACTTATCCAGGTTGAATATGCATATTGAAATTGTGAATTTTATATTCAAGGCCTTTTGCGTATCATATATCAGCTATACAATTAATATTGTCATGTACTACTTAAATGCCATATACAATACTATAATATATTACAATAGCATTATAGTAAATAATTCAGAAGTATACTATTTTATAATTATGTTATATAACTTTTAAATAATGATCATAAATAATCAATTTTACAAATCTATTCATTAAAGTTACTATTCTTTACAATTATTGATTATTAATTAATCAACTTAATATCCACCTACTTATCCCACACTAGTCCCACACTCTAGCTCGCACACTAGTCCCACACTCTAGCTCGCACACTAGTCCCACACTCTAGCTCGCACACTAGTCCCACACTCTAGCTCGCACACTAGTCCCACACTCTAGCTCGCACACTAGTCACACACTCCATCTCGCACACTAGTCCCACACTCCATCTCGCACACTAGTCCCACACTAGTCTCACACTAGTCCCACACTAGTCCCACACTAGTCACACACTAGTCCCACACTAGTCACACACTAGTCACACACTAGTCACACACTAGTCCCACACTAGTCCCACACTAGTCCCACACTAGTCCCACACTAGTCACACACTAGTCACACACTAGTCCCACACACTAGTCCCACACTAGTCACACACTAGTCCCACACTAGTCACACACTAGTCACACACTAGTCCCACACTAGTCCCACACTAGTCCCACACTAGTCCCACACTAGTCTCACACTAGTCCCACACTCTAGCTCGCACACTAGTCCCACACTAGTCCCACACTAGTCCCACACTAGTCCCACACTAGTCCCACACTAGTCCCACACTCTAGCTCGCACACTAGTCACACACTAGTCCCACACTAGTCCCACACTAGTCCCACACTCTAGCTCGCACACTAGTCACACACTAGTCCCACACTAGTCCCACACTAGTCACACACTAGTCCCACACTAGTCCCACACTAGTCCCACACTAGTCCCACACTAGTCCCACACTAGTCCCACACTAGTCTCACACTAGTCCCACACTAGTCCCACACTAGTCCCACACTAGTCCCACACTAGTCCCACACTAGTCCCACACTAGTCACACACTAGTCCCACACTAGTCCCACACTAGTCCCACACTTGTCCCACACTCTAGCTCGCACACTAGTCCCACACTAGTCACACACTAGTCACACACTAGTCCCACACTAGTCACACACTAGTCCCACACTAGTCCCACACTAGTCACACACTAGTCCCACACTAGTCCCACACTAGTCACACACTAGTCACACACTAGTCACACACTAGTCCCACACTAGTCCCACACTAGTCCCACACTAGTCCCACACTCTAGCTCGCACACTAGTCACACACTAGTCACACACTAGTCACACACTAGTCACACACTAGTCACACACTAGTCACACACTAGTCCCACACTAGTCACACACTAGTCACACACTAGTCCCACACTAGTCACACACTAGTCCCACACTAGTCGCACACTAGTCCCACACTAGTCACACACTAGTCACACACTAGTCCCACACTAGTCCCACACTAGTCCCACACTAGTCCCACACTAGTCCCACACTAGTCACACACTAGTCCCACACTAGTCACACACTAGTCCCACACTAGTCCCACACTAGTCCCACACTAGTCCCACACTAGTCCCACACTAGTCACACACTAGTCACACACTAGTCCCACACTAGTCACACACTAGTCACACACTAGTCCCACACTAGTCCCACACTAGTCCCACACTAGTCACACACTAGTCACACACTAGTCACACACTAGTCCCACACTAGTCCCACACTAGTCCCACACTAGTCCCACACTAGTCACACACTAGTCCCACACTAGTCTCACACTAGTCACACACTAGTCCCACACTCTAGCTCCCACACTAGTCACACACTAGTCACACACTAGTCACACACTAGTCACACACTAGTCACACACTAGTCACACACTAGTCACACACTAGTCACACACTAGTCACACACTAGTCCCACACTAGTCACACACTAGTCACACACTAGTCACACACTAGTCCCACACTAGTCCCACACTAGTCCCACACTAGTCTCACACTAGTCCCACACTAGTCCCACACTAGTCCCACACTAGTCCCACACTAGTCACACACTAGTCCCACACTAGTCCCACACTAGTCACACACTAGTCCCACACTAGTCTCACACTCTAGCTCGCACACTAGTCTCACACTAGTCTCACACTAGTCCCACACTCTAGCTCGCACACTAGTCCCACACTAGTCCCACACTAGTCCCACACTAGTCCCACACTAGTCCCACACTCTAGCTCGCACACTAGTCCCACACTCTAGCTCGCACACTAGTCCCACACTAGTCCCACACTAGTCCCACACTAGTCTCACACTAGTCCCACACTAGTCCCACACTAGTCTCACACTAGTCCCACACTCTAGCTCGCACACTAGTCCCACACTAGTCCCACACTAGTCCCACACTAGTCCCACACTAGTCCCACACTCTAGCTCGCACACTAGTCACACACTAGTCCCACACTAGTCCCACACTAGTCCCACACTAGTCCCACACTAGTCCCACACTAGTCCCACACTAGTCCCACACTAGTCACACACTAGTCACACACTAGTCCCACACTAGTCCCACACTAGTCCCACACTAGTCACACACTAGTCCCACACTAGTCCCACACTAGTCCCACACTAGTCACACACTAGTCCCACACTAGTCCCACACTAGTCCCACACTCTAGCTCGCACACTAGTCACACACTAGTCCCACACTAGTCCCACACTAGTCCCACACTAGTCCCACACTAGTCACACACTAGTCCCACACTAGTCCCACACTAGTCCCACACTAGTCCCACACTAGTCCCACACTAGTCCCACACTAGTCACACACTAGTCACACACTAGTCACACACTAGTCCCACACTAGTCCCACACTAGTCCCACACTAGTCCCACACTCTAGCTCGCACACTAGTCACACACTAGTCACACACTAGTCACACACTAGTCACACACTAGTCACACACTAGTCACACACTAGTCCCACACTAGTCACACACTAGTCACACACTAGTCACACACTAGTCCCACACTAGTCACACACTAGTCCCACACTAGTCGCACACTAGTCCCACACTAGTCACACACTAGTCACACACTAGTCCCACACTAGTCCCACACTAGTCCCACACTAGTCCCACACTAGTCTCACACTCTAGCTCGCACACTAGTCTCACACTAGTCTCACACTAGTCTCACACTAGTCCCACACTAGTCCCACACTAGTCCCACACTCTAGCTCACACACTAGTCACACACTAGTCACACACTAGTCCCACACTAGTCCCACACTAGTCACACACTAGTCCCACACTAGTCCCACACTAGTCCCACACTAGTCCCACACTAGTCCCACACTAGTCCCACACTAGTCCCACACTAGTCACACACTAGTCCCACACTAGTCCCACACTAGTCCCACACTAGTCCCACACTAGTCCCACACTAGTCCCACACTCTAGCTCACACACTAGTCACACACTAGTCACACACTAGTCCCACACTAGTCCCACACTAGTCCCACACTAGTCCCACACTAGTCCCACACTAGTCACACACTAGTCCCACACTAGTCCCACACTAGTCCCACACTAGTCCCACACTAGTCTCACACTCTAGCTCGCACACTAGTCACACACTAGTCCCACACTAGTCACACACTAGTCCCACACTCTAGCTCGCACACTAGTCACACACTAGTCACACACTAGTCCCACACTAGTCCCACACTAGTCCCACACTAGTCACACACTAGTCACACACTAGTCCCACACTAGTCCCACACTAGTCCCACACTAGTCCCACACTAGTCCCACACTAGTCTCACACTCTAGCTCGCACACTAGTCACACACTAGTCCCACACTCTAGCTCGCACACTAGTCACACACTAGTCACACACTAGTCCCACACTAGTCCCACACTAGTCCCACACTAGTCACACACTAGTCACACACTAGTCCCACACTAGTCCCACACTAGTCCCACACTAGTCACACACTAGTCCCACACTAGTCCCACACTAGTCCCACACTAGTCACACACTAGTCCCACACTAGTCCCACACTAGTCCCACACTAGTCCCACACTAGTCCCACACTAGTCACACACTAGTCCCACACTAGTCCCACACTAGTCACACACTAGTCCCACACTAGTCCCACACTAGTCCCACACTAGTCCCACACTAGTCCCACACTAGTCCCACACTAGTCCCACACTAGTCACACACTAGTCCCACACTAGTCACACACTAGTCCCACACACTAGTCCCACACTAGTCACACACTAGTCCCACACTAGTCCCACACTAGTCCCACACTAGTCCCACACTAGTCCCACACTAGTCCCACACTAGTCACACACTAGTCCCACACTAGTCCCACACTAGTCCCACACTAGTCCCACACTAGTCCCACACTAGTCCCACACTAGTCCCACACTAGTCCCACACTAGTCCCACACTAGTCCCACACTAGTCCCACACTAGTCCCACACTAGTCACACACTAGTCCCACACTAGTCACACACTAGTCACACACTAGTCACACACTAGTCCCACACTAGTCACACACTAGTCCCACACTAGTCACACACTAGTCACACACTAGTCCCACACTAGTCACACACTAGTCACACACTAGTCACACACTAGTCCCACACTAGTCACACACTAGTCACACACTAGTCACACACTAGTCACACACTAGTCCCACACACTAGTCCCACACTAGTCCCACACTAGTCCCACACTAGTCCCACACTAGTCACACACTCTAGCTCGCACACTAGTCCCACACTAGTCACACACTAGTCCCACACACTAGTCCCACACTAGTCCCACACTAGTCCCACACTAGTCCCACACTAGTCACACACTAGTCACACACTAGTCACACACTAGTCCCACACTAGTCCCACACTAGTCACACACTAGTCCCACACTAGTCCCACACTAGTCCCACACTAGTCCCACACTCTAGCTCGCACACTAGTCCCACACTAGTCCCACACTAGTCACACACTAGTCCCACACTAGTCACACACTAGTCCCACACTAGTCCCACACTAGTCCCACACTAGTCCCATACTAGTCCCACACTCTAGCTCGCACACTAGTCCCACACTAGTCCCACACTAGTCCCACACTAGTCTCACACTAGTCCCACACTAGTCCCACACTAGTCACACACTAGTCCCACACTAGTCCCACACTAGTCACACACTAGTCCCACACTAGTCACACACTAGTCCCACACTAGTCCCACACTAGTCACACACTAGTCCCACACTAGTCACACACTAGTCCCACACTAGTCCCACACTCTAGCTCGCACACTAGTCCCACACTAGTCACACACTAGTCACACACTAGTCCCACACTAGTCCCACACTCTAGCTCGCACACTAGTCCCACACTAGTCCCACACTAGTCCCACACTAGTCACACACTAGTCCCACACTAGTCCCACACTAGTCCCACACTAGTCCCACACTAGTCCCACACTAGTCCCACACTAGTCCCACACTAGTCCCACACTCTAGCTCGCACACTAGTCACACACTAGTCCCACACTAGTCACACACTAGTCCCACACTCTAGCTCGCACACTAGTCCCACACTAGTCCCACACTAGTCCCACACTAGTCCCACACTAGTCCCACACTAGTCCCACACTAGTCCCACACTAGTCCCACACTAGTACCACACTAGTCCCACACTAGTCCCACACTAGTCCCACACTAGTCACACACTAGTCCCACACTAGTCACACACTAGTCACACACTAGTCCCACACTAGTCACACACTAGTCACACACTAGTCCCACACTAGTCCCACACTAGTCCCACACTAGTCACACACTAGTCCCACACTAGTCCCACACTAGTCACACACTAGTCCCACACTAGTCCCACACTCTAGCTCGCACACTAGTCACACACTAGTCACACACTAGTCACACACTAGTCACACACTAGTCCCACACTAGTCCCACACTAGTCCCACACTAGTCACACACTAGTCCCACACTAGTCCCACACTAGTCACACACTAGTCCCACACTAGTCCCACACTCTAGCTCCCACACTAGTCCCACACTAGTCACACACTAGTCCCACACTAGTCCCACACTAGTCCCACACTAGTCCCACACTAGTCACACACTAGTCACACACTAGTCACACACTAGTCCCACACTAGTCACACACTAGTCACACACTAGTCCCACACTAGTCCCACACTAGTCACACACTAGTCACACACTAGTCCCACACTAGTCCCACACTAGTCCCACACTAGTCCCACACTCTAGCTCGCACACTAGTCCCACACTAGTCCCACACTAGTCTCACACTAGTCACACACTAGTCCCACACTAGTCCCACACTAGTCCCACACTCTAGCTCGCACACTAGTCCCACACTAGTCCCACACTAGTCCCACACTAGTCTCACACTAGTCCCACACTCTAGCTCGCACACTAGTCACACACTAGTCCCACACTAGTCACACACTAGTCCCACACTAGTCCCACACTAGTCCCACACTCTAGCTCGCACACTAGTCCCACACTAGTCACACACTAGTCCCACACTAGTCCCACACTAGTCCCACACTAGTCCCACACTAGTCCCACACTAGTCCCACACTAGTCCCACACTAGTCCCACACTAGTCCCACACTAGTCCCACACTAGTCCCACACTAGTCCCACACTAGTCCCACACTCTAGCTCGCACACTAGTCCCACACTAGTCACACACTAGTCCCACACTAGTCCCACACTAGTCCCACACTAGTCCCACACTAGTCCCACACTAGTCCCACACTAGTCCCACACTAGTCCCACACTAGTCCCACACTAGTCCCACACTAGTCCCACACTAGTCCCACACTAGTCCCACACTAGTCCCACACTAGTCACACACTAGTCCCACACTAGTCACACACTAGTCCCACACTAGTCCCACACTAGTCCCACACTAGTCACACACTAGTCCCACACTAGTCACACACTAGTCACACACTAGTCCCACACTAGTCCCACACTAGTCTCACACTAGTCACACACTAGTCACACACTAGTCCCACACTAGTCACACACTAGTCCCACACTAGTCCCACACTAGTCACACACTAGTCCCACACTAGTCCCACACTCTAGCTCGCACACTAGTCTCACACTCTAGCTCGCACACTAGTCACACACTAGTCACACACTAGTCCCACACTAGTCTCACACTAGTCCCACACTCTAGCTCGCACACTAGTCCCACACTAGTCCCACACTAGTCCCACACTAGTCCCACACTAGTCCCACACTAGTCCCATACTAGTCCCACACTCTAGCTCGCACACTAGTCCCACACTAGTCCCACACTAGTCCCACACTAGTCTCACACTAGTCCCACACTAGTCCCACACTAGTCCCACACTAGTCCCACACTAGTCCCACACTAGTCCCACACTAGTCCCACACTCTAGCTCGCACACTAGTCACACACTAGTCCCACACTAGTCACACACTAGTCCCACACTCTAGCTCGCACACTAGTCCCACACTAGTCCCACACTAGTCCCACACTAGTCCCACACTAGTCCCACACTAGTCCCACACTAGTACCACACTCTAGCTCCCACACTAGTCCCACACTAGTCACACACTAGTCCCACACTAGTCCCACACTAGTCCCACACTCTAGCTCGCACACTAGTCCCACACTAGTCACACACTAGTCACACACTAGTCCCACACTAGTCCCACACTAGTCCCACACTCTAGCTCGCACACTAGTCCCACACTAGTCCCACACTAGTCTCACACTAGTCACACACTAGTCCCACACTAGTCCCACACTAGTCCCACACTCTAGCTCGCACACTAGTCCCACACTAGTCCCACACTAGTCCCACACTAGTCTCACACTAGTCCCACACTCTAGCTCGCACACTAGTCCCACACTAGTCCCACACTAGTCCCACACTAGTCCCACACTAGTCCCACACTAGTCCCACACTAGTCCCACACTAGTCCCACACTAGTCCCACACTAGTCCCACACTAGTCCCACACTAGTCCCACACTCTAGCTCGCACACTAGTCCCACACTAGTCCCACACTAGTCTCACACTAGTCACACACTAGTCCCACACTAGTCCCACACTAGTCCCACACTCTAGCTCGCACACTAGTCCCACACTAGTCCCACACTAGTCCCACACTAGTCTCACACTAGTCCCACACTCTAGCTCGCACACTAGTCCCACACTAGTCCCACACTAGTCACACACTAGTCCCACACTAGTCCCACACTAGTCCCACACTAGTCACACACTAGTCCCACACTAGTCCCACACTAGTCCCACACTAGTCCCACACTAGTCCCATACTAGTCCCACACTCTAGCTCGCACACTAGTCCCACACTAGTCCCACACTAGTCCCACACTAGTCTCACACTAGTCCCACACTAGTCCCACACTAGTCCCACACTAGTCCCATACTAGTCCCACACTCTAGCTCGCACACTAGTCCCACACTAGTCCCACACTAGTCCCACACTAGTCTCACACTAGTCCCACACTCTAGCTCGCACACTAGTCCCACACTAGTCCCACACTAGTCCCACACTAGTCCCACACTAGTCCCATACTAGTCCCACACTCTAGCTCGCACACTAGTCCCACACTAGTCCCACACTAGTCCCACACTAGTCCCACACTAGTCCCATACTAGTCCCACACTCTAGCTCGCACACTAGTCCCACACTAGTCCCACACTAGTCCCACACTAGTCTCACACTAGTCCCACACTCTAGCTCGCACACTAGTCCCACACTAGTCCCACACTAGTCACACACTAGTCTCACACTAGTCCCACACTAGTCCCACACTAGTCCCACACTAGTCCCACACTCTAGCTCGCACACTAGTCCCACACTAGTCCCACACTAGTCCCACACTAGTCTCACACTAGTCCCACACTAGTCCCACACTAGTCACACACTAGTCCCACACTAGTCCCACACTAGTCCCACACTAGTCACACACTAGTCCCACACTCTAGCTCGCACACTAGTCACACACTAGTCCCACACTAGTCCCACACTAGTCCCACACTAGTCCCACACTAGTCCCACACTAGTCCCACACTAGTCCCACACTAGTCTCACACTAGTCCCACACTAGTCCCACACTAGTCCCACACTAGTCACACACTAGTCCCACACTAGTCCCACACTAGTCCCACACTAGTCCCACACTAGTCACACACTAGTCCCACACTAGTCACACACTAGTCCCACACTAGTCCCACACTAGTCCCACACTAGTCCCACACTAGTCCCACACTAGTCCCACACTAGTCCCACACTAGTCCCACACTAGTCCCACACTAGTCACACACTAGTCCCACACTAGTCCCACACTAGTCCCACACTAGTCACACACTAGTCCCACACTAGTCCCACACTAGTCCCACACTAGTCACACACTAGTCCCACACTAGTCCCACACTAGTCCCACACTAGTCCCACACTAGTCCCACACTAGTCCCACACTAGTCCCACACTAGTCCCACACTAGTCACACACTAGTCACACACTAGTCCCACACTAGTCACACACTAGTCACACACTAGTCCCACACTAGTCCCACACTAGTCCCACACTAGTCCCACACTAGTCCCACACTAGTCCCACACTCTAGCTCGCACACTAGTCACACACTAGTCCCACACTAGTCCCACACTAGTCCCACACTAGTCCCACACTCTAGCTCGCACACTAGTCACACACTAGTCCCACACTAGTCCCACACTAGTCCCACACTAGTCCCACACTAGTCCCACACTAGTCACACACTAGTCCCACACTAGTCCCACACTAGTCCCACACTAGTCCCACACTAGTCCCACACTAGTCACACACTAGTCCCACACTCTAGCTCGCACACTAGTCCCACACTAGTCCCACACTAGTCACACACTAGTCACACACTAGTCCCACACTAGTCCCACACTAGTCCCACACTAGTCACACACTAGTCCCACACTAGTCCCACACTAGTCCCACACTAGTCCCACACTAGTCCCACACTAGTCACACACTAGTCCCACACTCTAGCTCGCACACTAGTCCCACACTAGTCCCACACTCTAGCTCGCACACTAGTCACACACTAGTCCCACACTAGTCACACACTAGTCCCACACTCTAGCTCGCACACTAGTCACACACTAGTCCCACACTAGTCCCACACTAGTCCCACACTAGTCCCACACTAGTCCCACACTAGTCCCACACTAGTCCCACACTAGTCCCACACTAGTCCCACACTCTAGCTCGCACACTAGTCACACACTAGTCCCACACTAGTCCCACACTAGTCCCACACTAGTCCCACACTAGTCCCACACTAGTCCCACACTAGTCCCACACTAGTCCCACACTAGTCCCACACTAGTCACACACTAGTCCCACACTAGTCCCACACTAGTCCCACACTAGTCCCACACTAGTCCCACACTAGTCCCACACTAGTCCCACACTAGTCCCACACTAGTCACACACTAGTCACACACTAGTCCCACACTAGTCTCACACTAGTCCCACACTAGTCCCACACTCTAGCTCACACACTAGTCACACACTAGTCACACACTAGTCCCACACTAGTCACACACTAGTCACACACTAGTCCCACACTAGTCACACACTAGTCCCACACTAGTCCCACACTAGTCCCACACTAGTCCCACACTAGTCCCACACTAGTCCCACACTAGTCCCACACTAGTCACACACTAGTCCCACACTCTAGCTCGCACACTAGTCACACACTAGTCCCACACTAGTCCCACACTAGTCCCACACTAGTCCCACACTAGTCCCACACTAGTCCCACACTAGTCCCACACTAGTCCCACACTAGTCCCACACTAGTCACACACTAGTCCCACACTAGTCCCACACTAGTCCCACACTAGTCCCACACTAGTCCCACACTAGTCCCACACTAGTCACACACTAGTCACACACTAGTCCCACACTAGTCACACACTAGTCACACACTAGTCACACACTAGTCCCACACTAGTCCCACACTAGTCCCACACTAGTCCCACACTAGTCCCACACTAGTCACACACTAGTCTCACACTAGTCCCACACTAGTCCCACACTAGTCACACACTAGTCCCACACTAGTCCCACACTAGTCCCACACTCTAGCTCACACACTAGTCACACACTAGTCACACACTAGTCCCACACTAGTCACACACTAGTCACACACTAGTCCCACACTAGTCTCACACTAGTCCCACACTAGTCCCACACACTAGTCCCACACTAGTCACACACTAGTCCCACACTAGTCACACACTAGTCCCACACTAGTCCCACACTAGTCCCACACTAGTCCCACACTAGTCCCACACTAGTCCCACACTAGTCCCACACTAGTCACACACTAGTCTCACACTAGTCCCACACTAGTCCCACACTAGTCACACACTAGTCCCACACTAGTCCCACACTAGTCCCACACTCTAGCTCACACACTAGTCACACACTAGTCACACACTAGTCCCACACTAGTCACACACTAGTCACACACTAGTCACACACTAGTCCCACACTAGTCCCACACTAGTCCCACACTAGTCCCACACTCTAGCTCACACACTAGTCACACACTAGTCACACACTAGTCCCACACTCTAGCTCGCACACTAGTCACACACTAGTCACACACTAGTCACACACTAGTCACACACTAGTCACACACTAGTCCCACACTAGTCACACACTAGTCCCACACTAGTCCCACACTAGTCACACACTAGTCACACACTAGTCCCACACTAGTCACACACTAGTCACACACTAGTCACACACTAGTCCCACACTAGTCCCACACTAGTCACACACTAGTCACACACTAGTCACACACTAGTCCCACACTAGTCACACACTAGTCACACACTAGTCACACACTAGTCACACACTAGTCCCACACTAGTCACACACTAGTCCCACACTAGTCCCACACTAGTCCCACACTAGTCTCACACTAGTCCCACACTAGTCCCACACTAGTCTCACACTAGTCCCACACTAGTCCCACACTAGTCACACACTAGTCCCACACTAGTCCCACACTAGTCCCACACTCTAGCTCACACACTAGTCACACACTAGTCCCACACTAGTCACACACTAGTCACACACTAGTCCCACACTAGTCCCACACTAGTCCCACACTAGTCCCACACTAGTCCCACACTAGTCACACACTAGTCCCACACTAGTCCCACACTAGTCACACACTAGTCCCACACTAGTCCCACACTAGTCCCACACTAGTCCCACACTCTAGCTCGCACACTAGTCACACACTAGTCCCACACTAGTCCCACACTAGTCCCACACTAGTCCCACACTCTAGCTCGCACACTAGTCACACACTAGTCCCACACTAGTCCCACACTAGTCCCACACTAGTCCCACACTAGTCCCACACTAGTCACACACTAGTCCCACACTAGTCACACACTAGTCACACACTAGTCCCACACTAGTCCCACACTAGTCACACACTAGTCCCACACTAGTCCCACACACTAGTCCCGCACTAGTCCCGCACACTAGTACCACACTAGTCCCACACTAGTCCCACACTAGTCCCACACTAGTCCCACACTAGTCACACACTAGTCCCACACTAGTCCCACACTAGTCCCACACTAGTCACACACTAGTCACACACTAGTCACACACTAGTCACACACTAGTCCCACACTCTAGCTCGCACACTAGTCACACACTAGTCACACACTAGTCACACACTAGTCACACACTAGTCACACACTAGTCCCACACTAGTCACACACTAGTCACACACTAGTCCCACACTAGTCCCACACTCTAGCTCGCACACTAGTCACACACTAGTCACACACTAGTCACACACTCTAGCTCGCACACTAGTCCCACACTAGTCCCACACTAGTCCCACACTCTAGCTCGCACACTAGTCACACACTAGTCACACACTAGTCACACACTAGTCCCACACTAGTCACACACTAGTCACACACTAGTCCCACACTAGTCCCACACTAGTCACACACTAGTCACACACTAGTCACACACTAGTCCCACACTAGTCCCACACTAGTCACACACTAGTCCCACACTAGTCCCACACTAGTCACACACTAGTCCCACACTAGTCACACACTAGTCACACACTAGTCCCACACTCTAGCTCGCACACTAGTCCCACACTAGTCCCACACTCTAGCTCGCACACTAGTCCCACACTAGTCCCACACTCTAGCTCGCACACTAGTCACACACTCCATCTCGCACACTAGTCCCACACTAGTCCCACATTAGTCCCACACTCTAGCTCGCACACTAGTCCCACACTAGTCCCACACTAGTCCCACACTAGTCCCACACTAGTCACACACTAGTCACACACACTAGTCCCACACTAGTCCCACACTCTAGCTCGCACACTAGTCACACACTAGTCCCACACTCTAGCTCGCACACTAGTCCCACACTAGTCCCACACTAGTCCCACACTAGTCCCACACTAGTCACACACTAGTCACACACTAGTCACACACTAGTCACACACTAGTCACACACTAGTCACACACTAGTCCCACACTCTAGCTCGCACACTAGTCCCACACTAGTCCCACACTAGTCCCACACTAGTCACACACTAGTCACACACTAGTCACACACTAGTCACACACTAGTCACACACTAGTCACACACTAGTCCCACACTCTAGCTCGCACACTAGTCCCACACTAGTCCCACACTAGTCTCACACTAGTCCCACACTAGTCCCACACTAGTCCCACACTAGTCACACACTAGTCCCACACTAGTCACACACTAGTCACACACTAGTCACACACTAGTCCCACACTCTAGCTCGCACACTAGTCCCACACTAGTCCCACACTCTAGCTCGCACACTAGTCACACACTCCATCTCGCACACTAGTCCCACACTAGTCCCACATTAGTCCCACACTCTAGCTCGCACACTAGTCCCACACTAGTCCCACACTAGTCCCACACTAGTCCCACACTAGTCACACACTAGTCCCACACTAGTCACACACTAGTCCCACACTAGTCTCACACTAGTCACACACTAGTCCCACACTAGTCACACACTAGTCACACACTAGTCCCACACACTAGTCCCACACTAGTCCCACACTAGTCCCACACTAGTCCCACACTAGTCCCACACTAGTCCCACACTAGTCACACACTAGTCCCACACTAGTCACACACTAGTCACACACTAGTCACACACTAGTCACACACTAGTCCCACACTAGTCCCACACTAGTCCCACACTAGTCACACACTAGTCACACACACTAGTCCCACACTAGTCCCACACTCTAGCTCGCACACTAGTCACACACTAGTCCCACACTCTAGCTCGCACACTAGTCCCACACTAGTCCCACACTCTAGCTCGCACACTAGTCCCACACTAGTCCCACACTAGTCCCACACTAGTCCCACACTAGTCCCACACTAGTCCCACACTAGTCCCACACTAGTCCCACACTAGTCCCACACTCTAGCTCGCACACTAGTCCCACACTAGTCCCACACTCTAGCTCGCACACTAGTCCCACACTAGTCCCACACTAGTCCCACACTAGTCCCACACTAGTCACACACTAGTCCCACACTAGTCCCACACTAGTCACACACTAGTCCCACACTAGTCACACACTAGTCACACACTAGTCACACACTAGTCACACACTAGTCCCACACTAGTCACACACTAGTCCCACACTAGTCACACACTAGTCACACACTAGTCACACACTAGTCCCACACTAGTCCCACACTAGTCACACACTAGTCCCACACTAGTCACACACTAGTCCCACACTAGTCCCACACTCTAGCTCGCACACTAGTCCCACACTAGTCCCACACTAGTCCCACACTAGTCCCACACTAGTCACACACTAGTCCCACACTAGTCCCACACTAGTCCCACACTAGTCTCACACTAGTCCCACACTAGTCCCACACTAGTCCCACACTAGTCCCACACTAGTCCCACACTAGTCCCACACTAGTCCCACACTAGTCACACACTAGTCACACACTAGTCACACACTAGTCCCACACTAGTCACACACTAGTCCCACACTAGTCCCACACTAGTCCCACACTAGTCCCACACTAGTCCCACACTAGTCCCACACTAGTCCCACACTCTAGCTCGCACACTAGTCCCACACTAGTCACACACTAGTCCCACACTAGTCCCACACTAGTCCCACACTAGTCACACACTAGTCCCACACTAGTCCCACACTAGTCACACACTAGTCCCACACTAGTCCCACACTAGTCCCACACTAGTCCCACACTAGTCCCACACTAGTCCCACACTAGTCCCACACTAGTCCCACACTAGTCCCACACTAGTCCCACACTAGTCCCACACTAGTCCCACACTAGTCCCACACTAGTCCCACACTAGTCTCACACTAGTCCCACACTAGTCACACACTAGTCCCACACTAGTCCCACACTAGTCACACACTAGTCCCACACTAGTCCCACACTAGTCCCACACTAGTCCCACACTCTAGCTCGCACACTAGTCACACACTAGTCACACACTAGTCACACACTAGTCACACACTAGTCACACACTAGTCACACACTAGTCTCACACTAGTCCCACACTAGTCCCACACTAGTCCCACACTAGTCCCACACTAGTCCCACACACTAGTCCCACACTAGTCACACACTAGTCCCACACTAGTCCCACACTAGTCACACACTAGTCCCACACTAGTCCCACACTAGTCCCACACTAGTCCCACACTCTAGCTCGCACACTAGTCACACACTAGTCACACACTAGTCACACACTAGTCACACACTAGTCACACACTAGTCACACACTAGTCACACACTAGTCCCACACTAGTCCCACACTAGTCCCACACTAGTCCCACACTAGTCTCACACTAGTCCCACACTAGTCACACACTAGTCCCACACTAGTCCCACACTAGTCACACACTAGTCCCACACTAGTCCCACACTAGTCCCACACTAGTCCCACACTCTAGCTCGCACACTAGTCACACACTAGTCACACACTAGTCACACACTAGTCACACACTAGTCACACACTAGTCACACACTAGTCACACACTAGTCACACACTAGTCTCACACTAGTCCCACACTAGTCCCACACTAGTCCCACACTAGTCCCACACTAGTCCCACACTAGTCCCACACTAGTCCCACACTAGTCACACACTAGTCACACACTAGTCACACACTAGTCCCACACTAGTCCCACACTAGTCCTACACTAGTCCCACACTAGTCCCACACTAGTCCCACACACTAGTCCCACACTAGTCACACACTAGTCACACACTAGTCACACACTAGTCCCACACTAGTCCCACACTAGTCACACACTAGTCCCACACTAGTCACACACTAGTCACACACTAGTCACACACTAGTCACACACTAGTCCCACACTAGTCCCACACTAGTCACACACTAGTCCCACACTAGTCACACACTAGTCACACACTAGTCCCACACTAGTCCCACACTAGTCCCACACTAGTCCCACACTAGTCCCACACTAGTCACACACTAGTCACACACTAGTCCCACACACTAGTCACACACTAGTCCCACACTAGTCACACACTAGTCACACACTAGTCCCACACTAGTCACACACTAGTCCCACACTAGTCCCACACTAGTCCCACACTAGTCACACACTAGTCACACACTAGTCACACACTCTAGCTCGCACACTAGTCACACACTAGTCACACACTAGTCCCACACTAGTCCCACACTAGTCACACACTAGTCACACACTAGTCCCACACTAGTCCCACACTCTAGCTCGCACACTAGTCACACACTAGTCACACACTAGTCACACACTAGTCACACACTAGTCCCACACTAGTCCCACACTCTAGCTCGCACACTAGTCACACACTAGTCACACACTAGTCACACACTAGTCCCACACTAGTCCCACACTAGTCCCACACTAGTCACACACTAGTCCCACACTAGTCCCACACTAGTCACACACTAGTCCCACACTAGTCCCACACTAGTCCCACACTAGTCCCACACTAGTCCCACACTAGTCCCACACTAGTCCCACACTAGTCCCACACTAGTCCCACACTAGTCCCACACTAGTCACACACTAGTCACACACTAGTCCCACACTAGTCACACACTAGTCACACACTAGTCCCACACTCTAGCTCGCACACTAGTCACACACTAGTCACACACTAGTCACACACTAGTCACACTCTAGCTCGCACACTAGTCCCACACTAGTCCCACACTAGTCCCACACTAGTCACACACTAGTCACACACTAGTCCCACACTAGTCCCACACTAGTCCCACACTAGTCCCACACTCTAGCTCGCACACTAGTCACACACTAGTCACACACTAGTCACACACTAGTCACACACTAGTCCCACACTAGTCACACACTAGTCACACACTAGTCACACACTAGTCACACACTAGTCCCACACTAGTCACACACTAGTCCCACACTAGTCACACACTAGTCCCACACTAGTCACACACTAGTCCCACACTAGTCACACACTAGTCACACACTAGTCACACACTAGTCACACACTAGTCCCACACTAGTCCCACACTAGTCCCACACTAGTCCCACACTAGTCACACACTAGTCACACACTAGTCCCACACTAGTCACACACTAGTCCCACACTAGTCCCACACTAGTCACACACTAGTCCCACACTAGTCCCACACTAGTCCCACACTAGTCACACACTAGTCCCACACTAGTCCCACACTAGTCCCACACTAGTCCCACACTAGTCCCACACTAGTCCCACACTAGTCCCACACTAGTCCCACACTCTAGCTCGCACACTAGTCACACACTAGTCCCACACTAGTCCCACACTAGTCACACACTAGTCCCACACTAGTCCCACACTAGTCCCACACTCTAGCTCGCACACTAGTACCACACTAGTCCCACACTAGTCCCACACTAGTCCCACACTAGTCCCACACTAGTCCCACACTAGTCCCACACTAGTCCCACACTAGTCCCACACTAGTCCCACACTAGTCCCACACTAGTCACACACTAGTCCCACACTAGTCCCACACTAGTCCCACACTAGTCCCACACTAGTCACACACTAGTCACACACTAGTCCCACACTAGTCACACACTAGTCCCACACTAGTCACACACTAGTCACACACTAGTCCCACACTAGTCCCACACTAGTCACACACTAGTCACACACTAGTCACACACTAGTCCCACACTAGTCCCACACTAGTCACACACTAGTCCCACACTAGTCCCACACTCTAGCTCGCACACTAGTCCCACACTAGTCCCACACTAGTCCCACACTAGTCCCACACTAGTCACACACTAGTCCCACACTAGTCACACACTAGTCCCACACTAGTCCCACACTAGTCCCACACTAGTCCCACACTAGTCCCACACTAGTCCCACACTCTAGCTCGCACACTAGTACCACACTAGTCCCACACTAGTCACACACTAGTCACACACTAGTCCCACACTAGTCCCACACTAGTCACACACTAGTCCCACACTAGTCCCACTCTAGCTCGCACACTAGTCACACACTAGTCACACACTAGTCACACACTAGTCCCACACTAGTCACACACTAGTCCCACACTAGTCCCACACTCTAGCTCGCACATTAGTCCCACACTAGTCCCACACTAGTCCCACACTAGTCCCACACTTGTCCCACACTCTAGCTCGCACACTAGTCACACACTAGTCCCACACTAGTCACACACTAGTCCCACACTAGTCCCACACTAGTCCCACACTAGTCCCACACTAGTCACACACTAGTCACACACTAGTCCCACACTCTAGCTCGCACACTAGTCCCACACTAGTCCCACACTCTAGCTCGCACACTAGTCACACACTCCATCTCGCACACTAGTCCCACACTAGTCCCACACTAGTCCCACACTCTAGCTCGCACACTAGTCCCACACTAGTCCCACACTCTAGCTCGCACACTAGTCCCACACTCTAGCTCGCACACTAGTCCCACACTAGTCCCACACTCTAGCTCGCACACTAGTCCCACACTAGTCCCACACTCTAGCTCGCACACTAGTCACACACTCCATCTCGCACACTAGTCCCACACTAGTCCCACATTAGTCCCACACTCTAGCTCGCACACTAGTCCCACACTCTAGCTCGCACACTAGTCCCACACTCTAGCTCCCACACTAGTCCCACACTCTAGCTCGCACACTAGTCACACACTAGTCCCACACTCTAGCTCGCACATTAGTCCCACACTCTATCTCGCACACTAGTCCCACACTCTAGCTCGCACACTAGTCCCACACTCTAGCTCGCACACTAGTCCCACACTCTAGCTCGCACACTAGTCCCACACTCTAGCTCGCACACTAGTCCCACACTCTAGCTCGCACACTAGTCCCACACTAGTCCCACACTAGTCCCACACTAGTCCCACACTCTAGCTCGCACACTAGTCCCACACTCTAGCTCGCACACTAGTCCCACACTCTAGCTCGCACACTAGTCCCACACTAGTCCCACACTAGTCCCACACTAGTCCCACACTAGTCCCACACACTAGTACCGCACACTAGTACCGCACACTAGTACCGCACACTAGTACCGCACACTAGTACCGCACACTAGTACCACACACTAGTACCGCACACTAGTACCGCACACTAGTACCACACACTAGTACCACACACTAGTACCACACACTAGTACCACACACTAGTACCGCACACTAGTACTACACTAGTACCGCACACTAGTACCGCACACTAGTACCACACACTAGTACCGCACACTAGTACCACACACTAGTACCGCACACTAGTACCGCACACTAGTACCGCACACTAGTACCGCACACTAGTACCACACACTAGTACCACACACTAGTAACGCACACTAGTCCCACACACTAGTACCGCACACTAGTCCCACACACTAGTACTACACTAGTACCGCACACTAGTACCACACACTAGTACCACACACTAGTACCACACACTAGTACCGCACACTAGTACCGCACACTAGTAACGCACACTAGTCCCACACACTAGTACCGCACACTAGTCCCACACACTAGTACTACACTAGTACCGCACACTAGTACCACACACTAGTACCACACACTAGTACCGCACACTAGTACCGCACACTAGTACCGCACACTAGTACCGCACACTAGTACCACACACTAGTACCGCACACTAGTACCACACACTAGTACCGCACACTAGTACCGCACACTAGTACCGCACACTAGTATCGCACACTAGTCCCACACACTAGTACCACACACTAGTACCACACACTAGTACCGCACACTAGTACCGCACACTAGTATCGCACACTAGTACCGCACACTAGTACCGCACACTAGTACCACACACTAGTACCACACACTAGTAACGCACACTAGTCCCACACACTAGTACCGCACACTAGTCCCACACACTAGTCCCACACACTAGTACCACACACTAATACCGCACACTAGTACCGCACACTAGTATCGCACACTAGTCCCACACACTAGTACCACACACTAGTCCCACACACTAGTACCGCACACTAGTACCGCACACTAGTATCGCACACTAGTACCGCACACTAGTACCATACACTAGTACCACACACTAGTACCGCACACTAGTCCCACACACTAGTACCACACACTAGTCCCACACACTAGTACTACACTAGTACCACACACTAGTACCACACACTAATACCGCACACTAGTACCGCACACTAGTATCGCACACTAGTCCCACACACTAGTACCACACACTAGTACCGCACACTAGTACCGCACACTAGTCCCACACACTAGTACCACACACTAGTCCCACACACTAGTACCGCACACTAGTACCGCACACTAGTACCACACACTAGTACCTCACACTAGTACCGCACACTAGTCCCACACACTAGTACCACACACTAGTACCGCACACTAGTACCGCACACTAGTCCCACACACTAGTCCCACACTAGTCCCACACTAGTCCCACACACTAGTACCACACACTAGTACCACACACTAGTCCCACACTAGTCCCACACTAGTACCACACACTAGTATCGCACACTAGTACCACACACTAGTACCACACACTAGCTCGCAGATTCACTCACTCTCTACATGTATATGTTATGATTGACGACTACTTTAATAATAAATAATAACAGTATACATTAGAGATAGGCTTTCCCTACGGTGGGTGGTAAAACCACCTACAACAGAACTAGAGAATGTATTACCGACTGTGATTTAGTGCTCGTGCAGCTGGTAATGTATATTGCCAGTAGTATTATTATTTAGTACCCTATTACATACAATGAATCCAATTGCGATTACGTATAAACTAGTATTCTTTCAACTTGACAACTTTACATAATTGCTAATTATGTTCTGTAATTCATATTCAATTTACTTCCAAGAATTAATGTTACATACTTCTGCCGATGTCTAATTAGTAATTAATCAAGTAATTTCATATTTATTTAGCTGTCTATTTCATCTCCGATCAGTACGTTATTTCATATGTATACACTATCTATATACAATATTATATTTAATATACAATACAGATATTTTATTTAAATTGAAAATTTAATCTGACTGTTTTGAAATTGTTCGTGATTTAGTAATTTTGTATTCTTTATCTACAATATTTTGTATAGTGATTTGTACTAAAATACATGAACAGTTTACAAATTTATATCTTAACACAGGAATATGTACTAGCAATTATATATTTATAAACAAGGGCCAATGTATCTTGAAACATTGTTGTCTTCTAAAGTAACTTATGAGGTAAGGTGTAAGGTAACTTGTAAGGTAACTTATAAAGTAACTTGTAAAGTAACTTGTAAAGTAACTTGTAAAGTATGGTGTAAGGTAACTTATAAAGTAACTTGTAAAGTAACTTGTAAAGTATGGTGTAAGGTAACTTATAAGGTAAGGTGTAAGGTAAGGTGTAAGGTAAGGTGTAATGTAAGGTGTAAGGTAAGGTGTAAGGTAAGGTGTAAGGTAAGGTGTAAAGTAAGGTGTAAGGTAAGGTGTAAGGTGTAAGGTAAGGTATAGTATAAGGTAAGGTGTAAGGTAAGGTGTAAGGTAAGGTGTAAGGTAAGGTGTAAGGTAAGGTAAGGTGTAAGGTAAGGTGTAATGTAAGGTGTAAGGTAAGGTGTAAGGTAAGGTAAGGTGTAAGGCAAGGTGTAAGGTAAGGTGTAAGGTAAGCTGTAAGGTAAGGTGTAAGATAAGGTGTAAGGTAAGGTATAAGATAAAGTGTAAGGTAAGGTGTAAGGTAAGGTGTAAGGTAAGGTGTAAGGTAAGGTGTAAGGTAAGGTGTAAGGTAAGGTGTAAGGTAAGGTGTAAGGTAAGGTGTAAGGTAAGGTGTAAGGTAAGGTGTAAGGTAAGGTGTAAGGTAAGGTGTAAGGTAAGGTGTAAGGTAAGGTGTAAGGTAAGGTGTAAGGTAAGGTGTAAGGTAAGGTAAGGTGTAAGGCAAGGTGTAAGGTAAGGTGTAAGGTAAGCTGTAAGGTAAGCTGTAAGGTAAGGTGTAAGATAAAGTGTAAGGTAAGGTGTAAGGTAAGGTGTAAGGTGTAAGGTAAGGTGTAAGGTAAGGTGTAAGGTAAGGTGTAAGATAAGGTGTAAGGTAAGGTGTAAGATAAGGTGTAAGGTAAGGTGTAAGATAAAGTGTAAGGTAAGGTGTAAGGTAAGGTGTAAGGTAAGGTGTAAGGTAAGGTAAGGTGTAAGGTAAGGTGTAAGGTAAGGTGTAAGATAAAGTGTAAGGTAAGGTGTAAGGTAAGGTGTAAGGTAAGGTGTAAGATAAGGTGTAAGGTAAGGTGTAAGGTAAGGTGTAAGATAAAGTGTAAGGTAAGGTGTAAGGTAAGGTGTAAGGTAAGGTGTAAAGTGTAAGGTAAGGTGTAAGGTAAGGTTTAAGGTAAGGTGTAAGGTAAGGTGTAAGGTAAGGTGTAAGGTAAGGTGTAAGGTAAGGTGTAAGGTAAGGTGTAAGGTAAGGTGTAAGGTAAGGTGTAAGGTAATATGTAAGGTAAGGTGTAAGGTAAGGTGTAAGGTGTAAGGTAAGGTGTAAGGTAAGGTGTAAGGTAAGGTGTAAGGTAAGGTGTAAGGTAAGGTGTAAGGTAAGGTGTAAGGTAAGGTGTAAGGTAAGGTGTAAGGTAAGGTGTAAGGTAAGGTGTAAGGTAAGGTGTAAGGTAAGGTGTAAGGTAAGGTGTAAGGTAAGGTGTAAGGTAAGGTGTAAGGTAAGGTGTAAGGTAAGGTGTAAGGTAAGGTGTAAGGTAAGGTGTAAGGTAAGGTGTAAGGTAAATGTGAACACAGGTAGAATTCTCCTTTCCTAGAAGCTTTTATAGAATTTGTTTGAAATAAATCAGTGCACTGCACTTTCAAAAGTCCACATGTCAAGTTAATACACTGAGTTACGTAAACACTAATTATATAATAACAGGAAACTGCGAATAAACATTGTTTTTATGTATCCTATTCACTACATTCTGTCAACTCACCACTGTACACTGTACAATGTACACTGTACAGTGTACAGTGTACACTGTACACTGCAAACTGTAAGTTATTCTGATATCAATAATCTACTGTCATCTAATGTCAACCTAGTGTCAATCTACTGTCAACCTAGTGTCAACCTAGTGTCAATCTACTGTCAATATACTGTCAACCTAGTGTCGATCTACTGTCAATCTAGTGTCAACCTAGTGTCAATCTACTGTCAACCTAGTGTCAATCTAGTGTCAATCTACTGTCAACCTACTGTCAATCTACTGTCAACCTACTGTCAATCTAATGTCAATCTACTGTCAATCTAGTGTCAATCTACTGTCAATCTAGTGTCAATCTAGTGTCAATCTACTGTCAATCTACTGTCAATCTAGTGTCGATCTACTGTCAATCTACTGTCAACCTACTGTCAATCTACTGTCAACCTAGTGTCAATCTAATGTCAATCTACTGTCAACCTAGTGTCAATCTACTGTCAATCTAGTGTCAATCTAGTGTCGATCTACTGTCAATATACTGTCAACCTAGTGTCAATCTAGTGTCAATCAACTGTCAATCTACTGTCAATCTAGTGTCGATCTACTGTCAATCTAGTGTCAATCTACTGTCAATCTAGTGTCAATCTACTGTCAATCTAGTGTCAATCTAGTGTCAATCTACTGTCAATCTAGTGTCGATCTACTGTCAATCTACTGTCAACCTACTGTCAATCTAATGTCAATCTACTGTCAACCTAGTGTCAATCTACTGTCAATCTAGTGTCAATCTAGTGTCAATCAACTGTCAATCTACTGTCAATCTAGTGTCAATCTACTGTCGATCTAGTGTCGATCTACTGTCAATCTAGTGTCAATCTACTGTCAATCTAGTGTCAATCTACTGTCAATCTAGTGTCAATCTAGTGTCAATCTACTGTCAATCTAGTGTCAACCTAGTGTCAATCTATTGGCAATCTAGTGTCAATCTACTGTCAATCTACTGTCAATCTAGTGTCAATCTAGTGTCAATATAGTGTTAATCTAGTGTCAATATAGTGTCAATCTACTGTTAACCTAGTGTCAATCTACTGTCAACCTACTGCCAATCTAGTGTCAATATATTGTCGACCTAGTGTCAATCTAGTGTCAATATAGTGCCAATCTATTGTCAACCTAGTGTCAATCTACTCTCAATCTAGTGTCAATCTAGTGTCAATATAGTGTTAATCTACTGTCAATCTAGTGTCAACCTAGTGTCAACCTAGTGTCAATCTAATGTCAATCTAGTGTCAACCTACTGCCAATCTAGTGTCAATATATTGTCGACCTAGTATCAATCTAGTGTCGACCTAGTGTCAATCTAGTATCAATATAGTGTTAATCTAGTGTCAATATAGTGTCAACCTACTGTCAATCTACTGTCAATCTAGTGTCAATATAGTGTTAATCTACTGTCAATCTAGTGTCAACCTAGTGTAAATCTACTGTCAATATAGTGTTAATCTACTGTCAATCTAGTGTCAACCTAGTGTCAATCTACTGTCAATATAGTGTTAATCTACTGTCAACCTAGTGTCAACCTACTGTTAAGCTACTGTCAATCTAGTGTCAATCTACTGTCAATCTAGTGTCAATCTAGTGTCAACCTACTGTCAATCTAATGTCAATCTACTGTCAACCTAGTGTCAACCTAGTGTCAATCTACTGTCAATCTAGTGTCAATACTGTCAACCTAGTGTCAACCTACTGTCAACTTAGTGTCAACCTACTGTCAATCTACTGTTAATCTACTGTCAACCTACTGTTAATCTACTGTCAATCTAGTGTCAATCTACTGTCAACTTAGTGTCAACCTACTGTCAATCTACTGTTAATCTACTGTCAATCTAGTGTCAATCTACTGTCAATATAGTGTCAACCTAGTGTCGATCTACTGTCAATATAGTGTTAATCTACTGTCAATCTACTGTCAACCTAGTGTCAACCTAGTGTCAATCTACTGTCAATCTAGTATCAATACTGTAAACCTACTGTCAACCTAGTGTCAATCTACTGTCAACCTACTTTCAATCTACTGTCAACCTACTGTTAGTCTACTGTCAATCTAGTGTTAATCTACTGTCAATCTAGTGTCAATCTACTGTCAACTTAGTGTCAACCTACTGTCAATCTACTGTTAATCTACTGTCAATCTAGTGTTAATCTACTGTCAATCTAGTGTCAATCTACTGTCAACTTAGTGTCAACCTACTGTCAATCTACTGTTAATCTACTGTCAATCTAATGTCAATCTACTGTTAATCTACTGTCAATCTAGTGTCAATCTACTGTCAATATAGTGTTAATCTAGTGTCAATATAGTGTCAACCTACTGTCAATCTACTGTCAATCTAGTGTCAATAGACTGTCAATATAGTGTTAATCTAATGTCAATCTACTGTCAATATAGTGTTAATCTACTGTCAATCTAGTGTCAACCTAGTGTCAATCTACTGTCAATCTACTGTCAATCTATTGTCAATATACTGTCAATCTACTGTCAATATACTGTCAATCTACTGTTATTTAACTTGAAAATATAAGTATCACTCATTTCAAACAAGCAGAAACTCCTTACATTCTACTTCCACTCCCCTTCCACTCCCCTTCCACTCCTTTTCCACTCCCTTTCTACTCTGAGTCTGTATTTTATTTAGTGTTACCTCCTAGCTAAATCACTATTATATCTCTATGTACATTCACTAATTGATTATCTTCAAGCAACCATTACAAATGTGTCTTAGGACCTCTATAGATTACTCATAGAGAATGTGAGACGAACTCTCACCATTACCGTTGCTGACCACCACTGACCACCACTGACCAGTACCGCTATTAGCAAACACTGGTCAATAGTGGTCAACACTTGTATTTACTTATGCTCGGGTCTTAATGTTTATGTGAGTGGACGATTTTATAATGATTGTGGTTTGGTTGGACAACCCATCAGATCTAATGCAGCTTGAAAGAAAAGCATTAGGCCCTTTGTTATATAATTACTGTTTCATTGTTAATTAATCTCTGAACAAATTCATATAGATATTTAAATAATTATCATTTTTTTTATCATTTAATTAAAAAATGAAAATTATGAAATATAGAGATTGTTAATATCATATTAATAAGTATATTAATTATGATGACAATTACCAGTAAATTCTAACCTCCATTTTTTCCAAAAGCAAGACTGCCCGAATGGTCAGTTGACCAGGGAAAAGTTCCTCGAGATCTACACTCAGTTATTTGCCCATGACAATGATGTCACTAATGCCCTGGATTTCTGCGAGCACGTTTTCAGGTCATTTGATACCGATTCCAGTGGTACCATTGATTTTAAGGTTTATATTTGTAAGCATTTTTCCCAAGTACAATGTACTTCCTGTAGCAAATGTTTATGCATTCAATAATTGGACATTTATATGTTTAATATTTATTTTAATATCCAATGAAGGAATTTATGTTGGCTATTGACATCAGTTCAATGGGTTCACCCGAACAAAAACTTAACTGGGCTTTTCGTATGTACGATATTAATGGAGATGGATCTATTCAGCCCTGTGAAATGATTGAAATTATAACGGTATATAGATAAATATGTAGACATTACGTAGACATTACGTAGACACTCTTATGTTCAATATATAAATAACTATATATTATTATAAATACTTTATTTTTTATAAACATATTAATTATATCATATTCTCATTGTTAATTGCAATTAATGCATCGTGAATTTAGGCCATTTTTAAGATGAGAAGAACTGATATTAATAACAAAAATGTTGTAAATGATTTAATTGATCCCGTAAAAAGAACTGCTGATATTTTTGCAAGAATGGATACAGACAAAGACGGTTTAGAAATTAAGTTTAATATTGTTTATTACTTTAATAATATATACTTTTAATGTTACTATTCTATATTAATATTTAGGAAAATTATCGCGTGAAGAATTTATAATTGGTTGTTTAAATGATCCCCAATTGTTTAAAATTACTGTTAGTTTATTATTTATATATATTATATATAATTTTAGCAAATATAATACATTTTGAATTATTACCATTATTTATATAAATATGTAAATATTCTTTAAATATGATTTTAAAGAATTTAAACAATTCCTATGAATTAATATTATTATTTAAAATTGATATTATCTGTATTAGTTCTCCAGTATTATGTAATAAGTATCTAATGACGTTAGTAATAGTATTTACCTTTCTTTTAGATGATGACCAACTCGGCTGGACCTAACAAAGGACGGTCTGATTCCAATTCCAGGCTCAATAACTTATAAGTTATTGCCAAGAAGCGAATATGCAGCTAAATATACTGCGAACTTTATAATAAATAAATTCCAGTAAATCACATTTATATTATTTCATTCTAATCTACAATTATTTATCATATAAGATTATCTTTGTTCCATAATCAACACAACATCAATTTGACTTATTTTGCCTTTTTATGTTGGATAATATTTATATTCAACAAAATTAATATGAATACCTCTTCTATATATATATATGTATATATATATATATATATATATATATATATATATATATATATATATATAAAAATATAGATATATTTAGATAGATATATATATATATATATATAAATATAGATATAAATATAAATATATATATATATATATACATATATAAATATATATTTATATATTACTATATATATAAATATATATTACTTTTACCATTACCATATATTACTATATTGTCATGGTTCATTTGTCTTAATGTTATATGAAATAAAACAAGTTCTAGCAGAAAGTCCGCGTCGTGATTTCCTTCCTTTCCTTGTCTTTTAATGAGAGTACATGCTTAGTCACCTCCCATCAGCGGTCAGCTCCCATCACCGGTCATCGGTGCTAATGCCATGCGATCCATCAACACTCATTTCATACAGACACTTGTAGTGAGAATTACCTCACCATTAACGATGTAACAGCTACTATCTCCCATACGTCGTCCTGTAGTGAGAATTAAATACAAATCTTACCTTCACCAATATACGTTTACCATGAGAACATATGTATAAATATAAATAAGAATTATGTTATGCTATTACATAATTACATGAAATTAACCATTCTATTGATAATGTAATCTCTCCGATTACAATAATTGTTAATCTTTACATGTGGATAAATATCTCATTCACTATCTCTGTGCCTCGATCCTAATTTCAAATTCATTTGTGTCTAGTTTGAAGTATTTCGCTTACTATTGTGTCGATGCTTGTGTTAAACGCTCACTACCTAGAACTACTTATTATATGTATTGGTTTACTTTCACGATTCATTATTAACCTCTTTTAGTAAACATTAGTAAACTTTTAGTAAACATTGGCTGTTTAGTAGACTTGGAAATCTGATTTTCCCATCTTTATTATTATACCTAATGGTAGGTAGGTAGGTAGGTAGGTAGGTAGGTAGGTAGGTAGGTAGGTAGGTAGGTAGGTAGGTAGGTAGGTAGGTAGGTAGGTAGGTAGGTAGGTAGGTAGGTAGGTAGGTACTCATGTATCTAAGTGTCTTGTACTATGATTTTCTAATATATACTGTTTTCATGTAAGTTTATTAATATTAAATAATCTTAAATTAACATTTTTCACATTCACATTAACAGTAAAGAAAAATGATTTTGATTATTTTATTATAATATCTTAACATATTTTGTAAAAATTCTAATACAATATTAAGGACATGCTCTAAAAATAGATTTTTTACATGTAGTGCATAGTACAAATATTGGTCTACTAAAACAATAGTAACTCATCTGAGAATATCTTGAAAGATAATATAATGATCTATAATAATATTAAATTTTAATTATGAAATTCACAGAACACATAATAGCACTATATATAAAATTTGTAATATATTTATCTTTTAAAATATGAAAAGGATAATAATTTAATAATATAGAAAATAATAAAAATAAATTTAATATTATTATGCATTTATATATTATTTATTATTTCTGAAAATTAAATTAGTTTAATTCATTATTAAATGAATTACGAACATTGAAGACATTCTTCTAACATAATATTTTGGTAAATAAATTAATGTTATAGTATATATATATAATATATAATTATATATATATATATATATATAATTGTAATTTTAATTTAGATACAAAATTTGTATTCAATTTATAATTAAATATGTACATTTAAAAGTTCATATTTGATAGAAATACTAGATGTAAAATCTTCTTTCATATATCAATCTAAAGATATCGTTTAATATATATTATTTTTTTATAATGTACTAAAAAAATTAGGCACTTTTTTAGGACATTTTTCACCTTAAATAATATGAATATTATTAGAACATATCACATATATAGAAAATATTTATATTCTTATACTTATGTTCAGTATTAACATATATTATATTTGTTAGAATTATATCAAATTATATATAAACTCTAAAAAAAACTTTCAACTTATTTTGAAAATAAATAAATAAAAATGTCATTGTTAAATAAGACAGCCTGTAAAATGAAAATATTCAATTTGCTAATCTTTTAGTAAATGCTAATTGTATATAAATCTATTATATTTATATATTATCAACTTTAGCTAGTCCATTAATCATAATCATATTATAGAGAAGT
This sequence comes from Osedax frankpressi, assembly GCA_964035775.1. NCBI lineage: Eukaryota > Metazoa > Annelida > Polychaeta > Sabellida > Siboglinidae > Osedax > Osedax frankpressi. Next base: position 1,643,159 of record OZ038312.1, on the reverse strand, counting down.
GTTTTAATGGTAAACTGAATAAATACAAATAAATATCATGCTAAATGCATTGCCTATCAGAGTTTTTAGAATAACATATTACAATTTAATCAATTATAATCAAAAATTAATCTTTTTCTGCAAAAAACAATAATAATTACATTAACATTCTAATTAATATCTCTAATCTGTTTTAAACATGATTAGATATTATCAAAATACCTATACACTTTTATAAATGCTATTTTAGATATATTTTCATTGGATTCTCAATTATATATAATATTTTATTTGCACAATGATAGAATTTGTAAATCGATACAAATTTCAAACATATAAATATAAACATTCAATAAAAGTTATCTTTATATTATTATTATATAAAATAACTCTATATGTAAATCTATATAGAAACATTTGAGGAATTTTGAATACAAATTAATATCTTACATTTCATTCCATAGGTCGTGAGTTTGAATATTTTCAAGTTCTCTCTTCACCTCACCTAAAACATATACTTCAGTAATGGGTAAACAGCAAAGCAAACTCGAACCCAAGGAGTTGGCGGAACTGAGGCTTCATACTGAATTTAATGACGAAGAAATACAAGAATGGTACAAGGGGTTCAGAAAGGTTTATATTCTTTGCAAATTATCTAATTATTAATATAAATGTTTTGATTTCATTCTAATGTCACTATTATTAAAAATGTATGTGGATAGAAATGAATCATTTGCATTTACAAACTAGTTTAACAATTTGCAATTGTTATTTATTTAATCGTGTCTATATTGCCTGCTTACTTCAGGACTGTCCTTCTGGACATCTCTCCGTCGAAGAGTTCAAGAAGATATATGGTAATTTCTTTCCATACGGAGACGCGTCAAGATTTGCGGAACATGTGTTTAGGACATTTGATACAAACGACGATGGTTGGTTGCTATCTTTAGCGTCTATGTTCATATGATTTACAGAATATGTAGAAATTATTAATTGTTATCATTGTATCGGTTATTTAATTAACTGATTAATTACTCCCATACATTATATACCTAATATAATGCATTATAATTTATAATACAGATTTGTAATCAATTTCCATATTTTATTAAATATAATAATTATTACTTGACATTTGTAATTATAGCAACTATAGATTTCCGTGAATTCATTTGTGCTCTCTCCGTGACTTCGCGTGGACAGTTGGAACAGAAGCTTAGATGGGCATTTTCCATGTATGATTTGGATGGTAATGGATACATATCCAGGCAAGAAATGCTTGAAATTGTAACTGTCAGTATTATATTATGGCAAAATGTAGATTAATTATAATTTGTATTCAATTTATTTAAATATAGGATTAATATTAATTCAATAATATTTATTTTACAAAGAATAATTAAAATCTAGTGATAATTAAATTTAATTGAATTTACATAATACCATAAGTATCTTTTTGTGAAAATCACTACATCACTGATTGTTACCTAATCTATCTAACGCCATTTGTATTTATTAACGCAGGCTATTTACAAAATGGTTGGAACCGTAATGAAAATGCCAGAAGATGAATCAACACCAGAAAAACGAACGGACAAAATATTTAAACAAATGGATAAAGATTTAGATGGTTACATAACATTACATAACATTACATTACATTACATTACATTACATTACATAGCATCGCATCGCATCGCATCGCATCGCATCGCATTACATCGCATTACATTACATTACATTGCATTGCATTGCATTGCATTACATTACATTCGATATTAAAGCTTGAATCGACTAAAATATAATTATTCCAGTTTATTTTGCATTTCATTTTATAATTTCAATTCACATTTCAATTCATCGATACAAATTAATTTAGGAAAACTTTCGATAAGTGAATTTATTGAAGGTGCAAAGAGCGATCCGTCGATTGTCCGTCTTTTACAATGCGACCCCAGTCAACAAGGCTAGGAGGAAATCCATCAACATCCCACCAGCATCCCAACAGCATCCCACTAGCATCCCACTAGCATCCCATCAACATCCCATCAGCATCCCAACAGCATCCTACCAGCATCCCAACAGCATCCCACCATCATCCCACCAGCATCCCACCAACATCCCACTAGCATCCCACCAGCATCCCACCATATGTACAGAGAGCGAAATACCCTCCAGCTCAGTGGTCACTCAGATTGTCAACACATCCATTGACCACATTGACCACATTGCACAAAGTTATTCAATACATTATTTCTATACATGTTTATATTGTATTTGCCTATGATCCCCTAACTCCAGCCCCAAAACTTATATTATACTATCCTTTACCTTCTGATTGACTTGTTAATTTATTTAGTACATTACTGATGTTACATAACGTATTAAGGATATTATTCCATAATATTCCGTTGTTTAAAAAAAATCTATGTTTTAAGTTTGAATTGTTATTATTTATAAACTTTGAATTCCTTAGTCTATTTTTTATATAATTCGTGTTTTTACTTATTTACTCATGTGCATTTACAATGGTTATTAAATTTATATAAATATATTCTTCCTTTTTCAATGATAAATTATTAGTTATAATATAATTATAATATGAGTTAAGGGAATGAATGAGGGATTTTACTTTTATTCTAAATATCTCCTCATTGAATATTTAGGGGATTTCTACCAAATGAATTGCAATCCTAATGTATGTTTAATGATGTTATGTATACAAATCTTTATACTCGTATATCATTTCCTAGTAAATATCTTATTACATATAGACATTTACCATTTATATAGTCAAATCACACAGATACTAAGATAATGTATTATCATGTTCATCGCAGACTAGTGGAATATAGTACGATGGAAATAAATAATAAATAATTACTTCAGATAAATTATACAGAAAACCCAAATTTATGTACACATTAATAATATCATTTTTTAGATAATTAAATATAGAATACCGATGATGAGCTAAACATAATTATTACAGTTAGATTATTATTACAGTTATTACCGTTAGAGAAATTGATAAATAATATTTTACAACAAATATAACAATATGAAGTTATATTTAGTCTGCATTGAATAAGAAGTAATCTTGAATAACTAGAATATATTTATACTAAATAACATTATATATATCAAAATAACACACATTTAGCAAGTATCTCAAATTATTCAGATAATCAGATAATCACACATAATTGATGTGTGTACAAAACAACTTTCTAGAAATTAAATATTCTAAAGTAATGCAATTGTAATACAATGTATGTATTGTATAGAATATACACTAGAGTATATCATATTCACACTCGCCTATATTTCACATATTGTACTTATATAATACAATATTATTATGTAATCCCTATTCATATGATGTTGAATCTTTAACACAAAAAATAAAATAATTATAAAATAAAATATTTTACTAATATAAAATATAATGATGATTTAATTGAATATAAATATAAACTGCTTTATCTTGAGTACCTTATTAGAAATGATTATATAATAATGTGTATACAACAGCAAAACTGTACAATATGATATTTGAGATAAATTCACATTATTGCACATATGAAGTGTTATATATTCAGTTTAATTCACACTAGTTACTATAATTGTCAGTCTATTGTTCTAAAGATTATATTAGTGATATTGTCTATTGTTGAATCCATAAGCATAAGTCAATATAGATTTAATCTATAAGCTATGAAATAATGACATGATCTGAATTATTGGGTATATATTCTAAATGATTCAATTTTATTAAAATGTAATTTGTTCTAATTTTGATAACATATTTACTCGTGTGTGTACATACAAAGCCAAGATTACTGTAATAATGGCACAAAGTATATTTTAACTTTAGGCTGAGACAAAATGAATTAATATTGAACTTATAATTAAATTATTATCTATATATAGATATTTATATGTAATTTTATTGTAGTTATTTTAATAATTAAAATAGTATTACCCTTAAATTAAACTAGTATAAAATAATCTATTTAGTTTACTTTTAAGGTCTTGTATTTCTAATAACAATAATTTTTCAGAAATTGCCGACGATTGGCGTAAATTACGCCACATATCTTATAATAAATAATATGTATTACTATTTAAAATAATATATATAATGACTATAAAAATTAAGTTTTTCTTTAAATTTAAGTTAAAATTACTAATGTGGATTATATTATTTAATGATTCAGTTTATCGTTCAATAATTTAAAATTATATATTGAATACGTATTATGAGATGTACTGTCATTATTGGTAAGTTATTATTATTGTATAATTAAAGAGTAAATTAGTAATTTAAAATATGATATCGATAAACATAAAATTATAGAATAATGTATAGAATAGTGTATAGGTTAATTATATGAATATAATACAATTTAAACCGGATGTCTAAATTTGATATTTGACAGTTACTATGGATACGATATTTGACATTTAAATTGTTCTCCACTAGATGTATATATCATTTATTATGCATGTAAATTGTAATAACATTTGAGTAAATTAGTTTATCGATTTTAATAATATTTTTTTAAATTAAAGGTTAATCCATAATTTAAAAAAAAATTATTTAAAAATTAATGTATTCAATTGTTAATAATTGTTAATAAAATTTACATTTTTTTATTAAATTTTAAAACTCGAACTGGGTGTTAATATATTTTGGATTTGATTAATTTGTTTTCAAAATTACAAATAATATTACTTTCTTACTATTACAGTGTCATTCACTCTACTAAATCGCTGTTATAACAAGGAGGCATGAGATTCCAACCTCCTCCCACATTCAGGAAGGTTCCAGTACAAAAGCTTGCTCTCTTTTCTGATGCTAGGAATGCAATTGCTTGCGAAATCTCATCGCAACGACAATTTCTTCTCAAGAAATGCTGACTAGTAAGAGATTTCACTATCTACGATATATTGTAACAATTAAATCTTATTAAGTGCAATAATAATAATAATAATTAATTGTTGTACTAAATTTAATTCTATATTCATAATTTAGTTGTAATTAGATGTTGTTGCGTAGAGAAAATTATTTATGCTTATTAGTAATAATAATTATTAACATACGATTGATATAATTGTAAGCATAAATTACCTCAACATTTTCTTCTTTATCGCAAAAGCCAGAATTGTATAAGAAATTAGAATCAATTGCACCTGCACTAAAGGAAGTAAGTAAGGTAATTAATAATAAGTAAGTAAGTATGGTAATTACAATTGAATAGGAATACATTTAATAATTATATCTCATAATTAACACTGTCAACTAACTTTATAGAATTTACGCGAATATCAAATAGAGCTAATTCTGTAGTAATAAATGAAATTAAATAAATTGATTATATAGTAATTGTACTAAATAAATAATATATTTAAATCAATTTAAATAAATAATGTATTTAAGTCTATATATATATACAATTATATTTAGTATATATTATATTAAGTACACGTATATTTATTATTTAAATAACCCAAAGAAAGACATCTTGTCATATTATCCAGTGCTGCTTTACTCATACAATACAATATACTATCCTTCATCTAATTGAGGGAATACATAATTCACATACAAAAGACATACTTTGCAAATATTATGTATATAATAGAAATCCAAGTTAAATTTTCTCATATGTTAATCTTGCGTGTGAAGATTTTTATTATTTCCAATGCACTAACCGGTCTATCACTTAATAAGGTCGACATGTTTACAATGTTCCCTTTTGTGACCTTTAGGTATGGAATACAGGCTTTCACAAGGCGTAGTATCGATCTAATATGAGAAAAATATATTATTTTATCACTTTTATTTATTTCTAATGTAGTAAATATTCAAACACATAAACATTACAGTTTAATAAACTTACTTCACGTTAAGGTCCATAATTTTGTCGTAATAATCAAATAATTTGTCATCATCTATTTTGACCATCATTCCATTGGCTGCAGTATTAACCTATTTAGATGATATATTGTCCAGATGGGTAATTGCCGTTAGTTATAACAATATGAGTATCAACATTCACTAAAGTATAATTAACCTTTCTAATATTTATTGGCGTATGTTTTAATTTTAAATGATATTTAACGTATCAATAGTCATGAAATAATCATCACTATTTTATAAATACAATTAATAACTTGAAGCAATACAAATATATATTTAAAGTTATATGATACATTTATAGTACTCAAACAATGTACTAACCAAACAGTCTATTTTACCATATATTTGTATAGTTTCTGGTACCAGGCGTGCATTGAATGTATCGTCGGTCATATCTCCAACTAATGTATGCACCTAGTGGTAAAGATTATCTGTAGTTCAATGTTTCCGTTGTTTCAGTTGAAATTGTAAAAGGAAACACCTCTTCTTTTCAGAAGTTAATGTTTAAACCAGATTTTGTTACAAAGACTACCTAATATTATATTAAAATTGTTATAAACAATCAACGTGTACTTTTTGCATTTAAATAGATGATGTGCTTTTTTGAACGTTAGCTAGAATAAAGCTTCTAAATATATCTGTCCTAGCTACTTATGCTGATTTATATTCCATATATCACAATATCCTTATTAAAGGAAGTGGTAATGGTAGTAGTAGTGGTAATGGTAGTAGTAGTGGTAGTGGTGGTGTAATTGGCAGTGGTGGTAATAGTGGTAGTAGTAGTGGTGGTAGTAGTGGTAGTAGTAGTGGTGGTGGTGGTGGTGGTGGTGGTGGTGGTGGTGGTGGTAGTGGTAGTGGTGGTGGTATTGGTAGTAGTTGTTGTGGTGGAAGTGGCAGTAGTGGTAGTGGAGGTGGAAGTGGCAGTGGTGGTAATGGTGGTAGTAGTAGTGGTAGTAGTAGTGGTAGTGGTAGTGGTAATGGTAGTAGTGATGGTGATGGTGGTAGTAGTGGTGGTGGTAGTGGTAATAGTAGTGCTGGTAGTAGTGGTAATGTGGTAGAGGTGGTAGTTGTAGTAATAGTGGTAGTAGTAGTGGTGGTAGTAGTGATAGTAGTGGTGGTAGTAGTAGTGGTAGTGGTAGTGGTGGTGGTGGTGGTGGTAGTGGTGGTGGAAGTGGCAGTGGTGGTAATAGTGGTAGTAGTAGTGGTAGTAGTAGTGGTAGTGGTGGTAGTAGTGGTGTCGGTGGTAGTGGTAGTGGTATTGGTGGTAGTAGTAGTGGTAGCGGTAATAGTAGTGCTGGTAGTAGTGGTAATGTGGTAGAGGTGGTAGTGGTGGTAAATGTGGTAGTAGTAGTATTGTGGTAATTGTGGTAGTGATAGTGGTAGTGATAGTGGTAGTGGTGGTAATAGTAGTAGTAATGTTAGTAGTAATGGTAGTAGTGGTAGTGGTAGTAGTGTTGGAAGTAGTAGTGGTAGTAGAGGAGGTAGTAGTGGTAGTGGTGGTAGTAGTAGTAGTGGTGGTAGTAGTGGTAATGGTGGTAGTAGTGGTAATGGTGGTAGAGGTGGTGGTAGTGGTGGTAATAGTGGTAGTAGTAGTAATGTTAGTAGTAATGGTAGTGGTGGTAGTAGTGGTAGTGGTAATAGTAGTGGTGGTGGTAGTGGTCATGGTCGTGGTAGAGGTAGAGGTAGTAGTAGTAGTAGTAGTAGTAGTAGTAGTAGTAGTAGTAGTAGTAGCAGTAGCAGTAGCAGTATCATTAGTGGTGGTAGTAGTGGTTGTGGTAGTGGTTATAGTTGTGGTAGTGGTAGTGGTAGTGGTAATATTAGTGGTGGTAGTAGTGGTAGTGGTAGTGGTAGTGGTGTTAATAGTGGAGGTAGTAGTGGTAGTTGTGGTGGTAGTAGTAGTGGTGGTAGTAGTGGTAGTGGTGGTAATAGTAGTAGCAGCAGTAGCAGTAGTATCAGCAGTAGTAGTAGTAGCAGTAGTAGTAGCAGTAGCAGTAGCAGTAGTAGTAGTAGTAATAGCTGTTTCAACTCAAGATGTTCTATATTACCTCATATCCCTTCTCGCAAAGAGCCATTGTCTCCACGAGTTCATCTCCACGGCGATCGATTAACAATAGCTTAGCTCCAAGTGAATGGAACAAGAGACTAGTTGCTCTACCTACCCCACCGGCAGCTCCTAGACAATCAAAACGGATGTCTAGTATTGTATATCAGAAATTGTACACATAGAAACGGTATGGTAGCATTATTTACTATAAGCTTAAACTGAACATATTTAAAAAATTTTGATAATAAAATTATAAATTATCACCTTTGATTTTTCTCTATGTTTCGTTAATGCATCTGGTTAAAACACAATATGTTTCGATTATAAATATAATAGTAATATAATGCTTAACACGAGCTTACAATAAAAATACTTGCCAATAAAAACATCATTTGCTTAAGAAATAATAATGCAAAATACCATGATTATCTTGATAAGCCTGGTACTATTAACCGGTTGTTAGGAAGTTTACAAATATTACATAATATTAACCGGTTGCTAGGGAGTTTATAAATATTTCGTAATATTAACCGGTTGCTAGGGAGTTTACAAATACTACGTAATATAAAGCGGTTGCTAGGGAGTTCACAAATATAACATAATATAAAGCGGTTGCTAGGGAGTTTACAAATATTACATAATATTAACCGGTTGCTAAGGAGTTTACAAATACTACGTAATATTAACCAGTTGCTAGGGAGTTTACAAATATTACGTAATATTAACCAGTTGCTAGGGAGTTTACAAATACTACATGATATAAAGCGGTTGCTAGGGAGTTTACAAATACTACATGATATTAACCAGTTATTAAGATGACTTTATCATTAAACTCCAACTCCTGCATAGCAACTGACTTCTAAAAACATCCACTTTTCTACACACACAAGATATCATCAGTAATTGAGAGCAGAGTCTATGTTTATAAGTGTATTTTTAGTCTGCGTAAACAAAACTAGTTATAAACAATGTGGAAGACGAAGTTAGCCAGAAATCTAATGTATAAAGAACTGAATATAAATAAACTATTACAATAAGTGTTAGTATAATAATAAAGAACATAAATATATTGAAATTTATTAATAAATCTGAATTCGTAAAGTAAATGTATAATAATGTATTATTATTAATTACCAGGCATAGCAATTATCTAAGTTTAATTATTAACTAAATCCACAATGACATAGGTTGTAAAATGATAAAAAAAAATTAAATATAACATTCACATCGTACACATTCCTTAATAACATTTACTAACTACCTACATTGTAGAAGGTGATGATTCATTAATCACCACCTCGTACTGAGGCTGCTATAAAGCAGACGTAGCAGTAGGAAGCACACTCTACCGACAATGGGGATGACCTAGTAACGGGGAAAGTAACGGAACCTCAAACAAATGGAATTCGGTTTATTTATTTATTATATTTCGAATTCCAGTTAAATCAATAAAAAAAAGCAAAACAATTTAAATTGAGATTTGTAAAAAGATGATTATCTAGATAAGGGGATATGTAAAAACACAAGTATTCAGTATTCAACTACTCGTACTCGGTGGGTATATAGTAGCTACTCGGAGACTGCTCACTGGTTATTCAGCTGGTACTCTGAGGCTACTCAAGGAGTACTTAGTGGCTACTTAGTTTCTACCCAGTGAGTACTCGATAGGTATTCAGTGAGTATATTGTGGGTACGCAATGTGCACTTAGTGAGTACTCGAAGAGTACTTAATGGCTATACAGTGACTACTCAGCGAGTATTCAACAGGTATTTAATATGTATTCAGTAGACACACAGGAGGTACACAGTGGATCCCAGTATCAACTCAATGGGTATTTAGTACAATAGGTACTCAGCGGGTATTCAATAGGTACTCAGCGGGTATTCAATAGGTACTCAGCGGGTATTCAATAGGTACTCAGTGGGTATTCAATAGGTACTCAGCGGGTATTCAATTGGTACTCAGTGGGTATTCAATAGGTACTCAGTGGGTATTCAATGGGTATTGAGCGGGTATTGAGCAGGTATTCAATAGGTACTCAGTGGGTATTCAATAGGTACTCAGTGGGTATTCAATAGGTATTGAGCAGGTATTTAATAGGTACTCAGTGGGTATTCAATAGGTACTCAGCGGGTATTCAATAGGTACTCAGTGGGTATTCAATAGGTACTCAGCGGGTATTCAATTGGTACTCAGTGGGTATTCAATAGGTACTCAGTGGGTATTCAATGGGTATTGAGCGGGTATTGAGCAGGTATTCAATAGGTACTCAGTGGGTATTCAATAGGTACTCAGTGGGTATTCAATAGGTATTGAGCAGGTATTTAATAGGTACTCAGTGGGTATTCAATAGGTACTCAGCGGGTATTCAATTGGTACTCAGTGGGTATTCAATAGGTACTCAGTGGGTATTCAATAGGTACTCAGCGGGTATTCAATTGGTACTCAGCGGGTATTCAATAGGTACTCAGCGGGTATTCAATTGGTACTCAGCGGGTATTCAATTGGTACTCAGCGGGTATTCAATAGGTACTCAGCGGGTATTCAATAGGTACTCAGTGGGTATTCAATAGGTACTCAGTGGGTATTCAATAGGTACTCAGTGGGTATTCAATAGGTACTCAGCGGGTATTCAATAGGTACTCAGTGGGTATTCAATAGGTACTCAGCGAGTATTCAATTGGTACTCAGTGGGTATTCAATAGGTACTCGGCGGGTATTCAGCGTGTACTTCACATTGGAGAATCAAGTGTATCGAGGATTAAGAGATGTGACCAGACGAAGTTTCTCTTTGAACCGTTTTCTTTGTTCGTGGTACATTTCGGCAGGAGCTGCGCGAGTGTCTTCATCATCAGAAGATGAGTCATCGCTGAAGAGAGGAGAAGAGAGAAGTTACTTAATGCGCAGGAGCTGCGCGAGTGTCGTCGTCATCAGAAGATGAGTCATCATCAGAAGATGAGTCATCGTCAGAAGATGAGTCATCATCAGAAGATGAGTCATCATCAGAAGATGAGTCATCATCAGAAGATGAGTCATCATCAGAAGATGAGTCATCGCTGAAGAGAGGAGAAGAGAGAAGTTACTTAATGCGCAGGAGCTGCGCGAGTGTCGTCGTCATCAGAAGATGAGTCATCATCAGAAGATGAGTCATCGTCAGAAGATGAGTCATCATCAGAAGATGAGTCATCATCAGAAGATGAGTCATCATCAGAAGATGAGTCATCGCTGAAGAGAGGAGAAGAGAGAAGTTACTTAATGCGCAGGAGCTGCGCGAGTGTCGTCGTCATCAGAAGATGAGTCATCATCAGAAGATGAGTCATCGTCAGAAGATGAGTCATCATCAGAAGATGAGTCATCGTCAGAAGATGAGTCATCATCAGAAGATGAGTCATCATCAGAAGATGAGTCATCATCAGAAGATGAGTCATCATCAGAAGATGAGTCATCATCAGAAGATGAGTCATCATCAGAAGATGAGTCATCATCAGAAGATGAGTCATCATCAGAAGATGAGTCATCATCAGAAGATGAGTCATCATCAAAAGATGAGTCATCGCTAAAGAGATGAGAAGAGAGAGGTTACTTAATGCGCAGGAGAAATTGAGGCGCCGTCGGGTGAGGAGGATATGTAAAGAAGTAGGGAGAAAGAGAGGGAGGATGATAGGGGAAGATAAGTAGGGATGAAGGGAGATAGGAGGAGAGAGGAAGATAGGCAGGTGGAAGGGAGGAATATAGGTAGAGATCAAAATAATTAGTTTTTCAAGTTGCCTTAACAATCATGTAAGAGTTTTGTAAAATACTTTGATGAGATAACAACAATAAAAAGTAATATGAAAGAAATCATGGATTGCAAAAAATGAAATGACCTGGATGTTTTGCTGAGGATTCAACTACTTTATAATCATTTAATATACGATATATCTTCTTTGATAGGTCATATACGATATATCATCTTTGATAGGTCATAGAGTTATATCTCAATGGGAAAAATATTTGTGAATGAAATTAAAATTAAGAATTCGGATTACAAGGAATTCAAAATTTTAAGAATATTATAGAATTAAAAGCAATTAATATTGTGTCGGATAGAAAATACATCACATCTCCAACATCTCCAAATTATGAATAAGGAACAATGAACTATTTACTCTTTCTAGTCTCGTTTGATCTTATTCTTTTGAATCTATTTTAATGATATACTTTTTCTAATTTTGCTAACAACCCAAGACACGAGATGATATTATTATTAAATAATTATTTAAAATAAAAATTAAATAATATATTTTTAATTCGAATAAAATATATTTTAACTTATATTATATAACATAAAAACTAAAATAACCTGGAAGGTTTCCTGCGTAGTTATATATAATAATAATATATTAACTATTAAATTGATTTAATCGTATACAGAATTATTATTAGATTAATATTAAAATAGGATAAATTGGCTTCGTTGTAATGATTTTATAAAATAATAATATATGGGCAAGTAACCAGATGATGTAACTATTATACAATCTTATATAATTATTATAATTTAATTCTAATTATTTTAAATACAAAATAAACATAATATATTTAATGCATATAAAATATATATATTACTTTTATTATATAACAAAACAACAAAAATGGCCTGGATAGTTTCTTGCATAACCATTATATTGATTTGCATTAAAATATATTATGTTTATTTGTATTTAAATTAATCATATAAGATTGTCTAATACTTAGATCATCTGCTCTGATAACTAGTCATGGAGATGAAGGGCTAACCTATCGTGGGGTTGTGGAGCTGGTTCCCCGTTGGTCCAGATTGCCGGTACTTGGGGTTCTGGTGGAGGAGGTGGTAGAAATCCTCTGAGGTCAATACGAATGGTCTGGGAGGTGTTCGTACCGGAGTTATGAGTTGAAGGAGGTGGCGGAGTTGCGGAGATGCCAACAGATTTTGTAGTCACGGCTATGCAAAAATATGGAATTGAAACAATAGATTGAGTTTGTATTGTACTTATTGCAATAATGAGAATAAATTAATAATTAATATTCGTAATTAATTCAAAATTAAATGATTTCAAGTATTTGATTTTAATTCTTTTAAGTATTTCATATTAAGTAATATCTATATTGATATATTAATATGTGGTTAATACATTGTAGTCAATTATTTACTTAATTATAAACAAAATATGAACATTTTTTATAATTGAAGGAGAATCTAAAGTTTAAATAAAAATAATTAATAAATTGTAAGAATTATTTTTTAATTCAATTTATTTTAATTAGATATAATAATTTATAGTAATATTTATATATTTATTAATTATTTACTAGTAAAAGTATAACAAAATCTAATAAATAATAAATTACATTTATAATTTTAGAAAGCAATTATTATAAAGTTAATTTTTAACATTTTTACAAATTACGTTTATTGAAAATGTTTGGTTTAAGTTTAAAAATGCCATTTGCAACACAAACGCAGTCTAATTTGACAGTGAGTTGATAATATAACTAGAGCATTATTATATTATTTATATTATTATTAGTACAATACTTTACATAGATATTAAATCTCGCGCAATCTTTTACGGCTTGTATTATATCGTACCCTGGACCAAACTATCCCAAAGCTCGGATAGTTTGGTCCAGGGCACGTCTTTACGGAAATGTAATTACCTGGAGTGCGGGCGGACATTTCGCTGTTGATTTCGTTGAGCTTTCGCACCGATCGTAGCATGTCGTCGGGCCCACTGGCCGTACTGGTCACTCGAGCCCCTGGATCTGCAGGAGACGATGAGTCTTCGCCATGTTTAGTAGCCTTTGCAGGCAGCTGCGAGGTCCTCTTGCTGAAGGCACCAGTTATCGGATCTATTCGGGTTTTCGCGTACTCGGCCTCTCCGAGTGCAATGCGAGCCAAACGCTGCATGATATCGGCTGTAAAAGGGAATAAGCAGACGTTTTCGATTTGTCTATCTCGCTAATATTATAAACAATTGTAAACTGCATTAATAAATAATATTCTTGGGACAAAACTAGATTTTAATCAACATAGATAATTATAATAACTAAACTAAAATAGAGGAGATATATATTTAGAAGTTAATTTTAGAGAATTATTATTTTAATTTATATTAGTGTGAAAAATGTTCATCAAATGATTACAATTCAGTTAGCTAATATCTATAAGATAAGTAAAAAACAACATAATATTGAGCATTCATAATTAACCATCATTATTTGATTTAGTGGAACTCGATGACATGTCTAAATACGAAGTGGTAGGTTCATAGTTCAGTGGAAGTTTGCTGAGAGCGTTGTGAATTTCATCTGAAAAGAATAATCTAGAAAATGCTCGCATAGGAAAATCGCAGAAATGTTCATTCGGATAATTATATTTTTATAATCAAACTCTATAATTTAAATAAAAAGAAGAACTAATTTAATGTTATAAATGTCAATATAATATTGAGATTCTCTTATTCTCAAGATGATAGAAACTTGGTATTACTCGATAAATAATGCAATATGATTCTAATTGTTCATTCTATATTAATGAGGTGAACAATGAGCTGAATAATAAGATGAATAATGAGATGGATAATGAGATAGATAATGAGATGAATAATGAGATGAATAATGAGATAGATAATGAGATGAATAATGAGGTGGATAATGAGATGAATAAGGAGATGAATAATGAGATGAATAATGAGATGGATAATGAGGTGAATAATGAGGTGAATAATGAGTTGAATAATTATATGAATAATAAGATGAATAATGAGATGAATAATGAGGTGAATAATGAGGTGAATAATGAGGTGAATAATGAGGTGAATAATGAGGTGAATAATGAGGTGAATAATGAGGTGAATAATGAGATGAGTAATGAGGTGAATAATGAGATGAATAATGAGATGAATAATTAGGTGAATAATTAGGTGAGTAATGAGATGAGTAATGAGATGAATAATTAGGTGAATAATGAGATGAGTAATGAGATGAGTAACGAGGTGAATAATGAGGTGAATAATGAGGTGAATAATGAGGTGAATAATGAGATGAATAATGAGGTGAATAATGAGATGAATAATGAGATGAATAATGAGATGAGTAATGAGATGAGTAACGAGGTGAATAATGAGGTGAATAATGAGGTGAATAATGAGGTGAATAATGAGGTGAATAATGAGGTGAATAATGAGATGAATAATGAGATGAATAATTAGGTGAATAATTAGGTGAGTAATGAGATGAGTAATGAGATGAATAATTAGGTGAATAATGAGATGAGTAATGAGATGAGTAACGAGGTGAATAATGAGGTGAATAATGAGGTGAATAATGAGGTGAGTAACGAGGTGAATAATTAGGTGAATAATGAGATGAGTAATGAGATGAGTAACGAGGTGAATAATGAGGTGAATAATGAGGTGAATAATTAGGTGAATAATTAGGTGAGTAATGAGATGAGTAATGAGATGAATAATGAGATGAATAATGAGATGATTAACGAGGTGAATAATGAGGTGAATAATGAGATGAATAATGAGGTGAATAATGAGGTGAATAATGAGGTGAATAATGAGGTGAATAATGAGGTGAATAATGAGATGAATAATGAGGTGAATAATGAGATGAGTAATGAGATGAGTAATGAGGTGAATAATGAGGTGAATAATGAGGTGAATAATGAGGTGAATAATGAGATGAGTAATCAGATGAGTAATGAGGTGAATAATTATGTGAATAATGAGGTGAATAATGAGGTGAATAATGAGTTGAATAATGAGATGAATAATGAGGTGAATAATGAGATGAGTAATGAGGTGAATAATGAGGTGAATAATGAGGTGAATAATGAGGTGAATAATGAGGTGAATAATGAGGTGAATAATGAGGTGAATAATGAGATGAATAATGAGGTGAATAATGAGGTGAATAATGAGGTGAATAATGAGGTGAGTAATGAGATGAGTAATGAGGTGAATAATGAGGTGAATAATGAGGTGAATAATTAGGTGAGTAATGAGATGAGTAATGAGATGAATAATGAGGTGAATAATGAGGTGAATAACGAGGTGAATAATGAGGTGAATAATGAGATGAGTAATGAGGTGAATAATGAGATGAGTAATGAGGTGAATAATTAGGTGAATAATGAGGTGAATAATGAGGTGAATAATTAGGTGAGTAATGAGATGAGTAATGAGATGAATAATGAGGTGAATAATGAGGTGAATAACGAGGTGAATAATGAGGTGAATAATGAGATGAGTAATGAGGTGAATAATGAGGTGAATAATGAGATGAATAATGAGGTGAATAAGTTAATTGACTAACCAAGTTGAATATTAGGAAGATTAAGAATTGTGTGATTTTTTAGTTCACTCGGTTTTTGCGTAAAGCATTCGACCTCCTCCTCAGACTTGAAATCAGAAGTAGAAGATGAAGATACTTTACTTGAATCTTTGTAATGATCTTTGTAATGATTTTTATAGTGAGATTAAAGTATTAGTTAAAGTGATCAAATAACAGCACTATATTCATAGTGTAAATATAACAATAATATGTTCATAGTGTAAATATTACTGTACTAGATTCATAGTGTAAATATAACAGTATTATGTTCATAGTGTAAATATTACATTACTATGTCCATAGTGTAAATACAATATTACTAGTTTTTTTGATAAGTTTATACAGATTACATATGTATGTAGTGTGATTTAAAAATTCTTAAATTGATTATATATTACAATAATATTATAACATTATTGCGCAATCTATTATTGTTATATACTGTATGAGAGAGGTAAGTTTATATTTGCAATTCATTAAATATTGATAAATCATTATCATTATCACCGTTTGAATAAGTGATTCAAAGTTATATCAAAAAATATTAAAACCTTCCGTATTTAGTTCTCCAATTGGCTCTATAGGAGAAACAGTCAATGAACTCCGGTCTCCTTCTGGTTCTTCCAAGGAATGCAACGGGAATAAATCTGAACGCTGAAATATTTCAACATCACTGCCATCGTCATCTGAATCCTACATATAATTAATTGCGTTATTTAATTCAACAATAAATGATATAATCAATAAAATGCTTACCTATAATTTAACACTTTATAAATACTAAATTAATTATTAATGATATATAAGTATGCATAAAGGTTTATTATAATTATTAATGATATATAGGTAATTTAATAAAACAAACATACCCAAAGATAGTGTATGGAATTATTTGGGAATATATCAAGGATTTAATATGTTTTACATAAATTACAATACAAATAATTACAGCACTATGTTTATAATTATAATTCACTAATTATAATTACTATAGATATGTATTTTATGTTCATTCAAATATAAGTTTGTTTGAAATATATTTTTAAATAATGGAATTTTTATAGTATTATACAATCTGCCTGTTAACATAAAATAGATGTAATGAATAATTTAAAATACATGTTTGCCAATTAACTTCAGAGCTATCT
The DNA here is from genome assembly GCA_964035775.1 of Osedax frankpressi. Lineage (NCBI taxonomy): Eukaryota > Metazoa > Annelida > Polychaeta > Sabellida > Siboglinidae > Osedax > Osedax frankpressi. Next base: position 1,625,697 of record OZ038312.1, on the reverse strand, counting down.
TCGAAATCCATCATTGGTAAATTTGCAGCGACATCTTTGAGAATTCCATCTAATCTAACACCAATATCATCATGGTTGTATCCATGTTGTATATCTTCACTGTTATCCATTTTAGTTTAATTTAGATTATTATAGATATGAATAAATTCTAAATTATGTTTACACATGAAAATAAACTAATTGTAAAGCGTCTTTAGAAACCAAAAGCCTCCTATCGAATGAATTTATAATATAGGAAAAATTAATTATAAATAGAATATGAAACATAGATTTGTAATTTTTAAATTTGTAAATCTATGATATCAAAACATAGTTTTGATACGTTTTAATATTTTAAATATTTATTTATGAAATTTATTATTATTTATAATATATATAAAAATTTATTATTTAATAAACATATTATACAATATGATATTGAAATAGTAAATTGTACACGGTGATTAACAATAAAACAATTAAAAAATAAAGTAGATTGCAGGGGAGCTCCCTTGTGATCAGTCACTCCTAACTAGTAAATAAAAAAGACGATATATAATTTATTTATACTAGTCTATTTTTATTTAGGCAAGCTGTATAAAATGCAGACTATAATGTTCATTTAATACTTACACATTGTTATGTACAATATCATAATCAATATTGTATGTAATTTCAAACTAATAAATAAGTAGACGAGAATATTCGAGTTTTTGGTTTTAATAATAATATATATATTTAATCTATTTATATCGATATAATCATAGATTTAAAATCTTATAAAATTGTAAATATTAAGTTGTTTTTAACAATATCTTAGATTCATGCAGCCTATGGTATTCAGTAGTGGCAAAAATTAATAAAAAATCTATTGTTGAAAACGATTCTTGGGCTCTATATGACACTGCAGTATCTTCCACGACAATATAATAAAGATCTCATTGTGTAAACAATTTGGAAGTCATTCGGGTGGACACTTTCTATTCCAAAAGTTAATTCGACTTGCCCAATCAAAAGTAACATATAAAAAATAATAATATTCCTCTAAATATTTATACTAAAATAGCTGGATTACAAATGTGTATGTTATAACCTCTACCACTCTTATATAACTTTTTTTAGAACACAAAGTAATATGAAATATTGTTTGAATTGATTTGTATGCCACTATATTAGTTGATGGCTTTTCGGTCATACAGATTTTAAAACTAAGATTGACGGTATACTAATATTTCATATCACATTGTCATTATATGGATATATCTCCATAATAGATATAATAATATATAGATTATGCTATAATATATTATATTATTTTATTTCTAAACACAAGTTAATATAAATTGTGTAAAATTTGAAATGAAGATGAAATTAGGTTTATGATATAACTTTATATCATATAACATTTTATTGTCTTATTTCTTTACGTATTTCTATAGAAACTATAAATAATAACTAGTCTCTAGATCATTATAATGATATATCCATATATGGATATATACATTATTATATTAAAAATAAATTTTATTTGAATAAGTTATTTAAGTAACACATTAATATGTACATAAATATTTTATTTGATATATTACAAAGTATAAATTTCATTACGATAGTAATACTATCTCGCATATTAATATGTATACAACCCCTATTAGAAATATAAATACCCACCAAGTAATATTCAGTCTATATAACTGGTAATACGTTATAATACAGTTATATATATACTATATCTACAGTTACCTAAATTACATTGGAAACGATTATCTTCGAATAAACTGATTTAGAAAACCACCCTCCATTAAGATATCCGCTATCCGTCTAATAAATATTCTTCATTCCTATGTAGCCGATAAACTTGAACTCGTCCGTAATCGGAGAACGTCGATCCAACCGGTAGCAGACTGGCATTGCAATCTTTTCTCTTTTGGTCGCGAATTCTTCAACTAGGCGTAATAATTTCCTGCGGATAGTGCTGTCGTTCCTACAATTCGAATTTCATGAACGCTTCTCAAAGTCTAGCAATAGTTTAATCAATATTTGATGTCATCTATTATTTGGGTTTTCCAATTTTATTACTTTAGTTTTTATAATTCGAATACATTTATAAATATCTATAAAGAATATTTATAAGTAGTAAATTAATTGTTTGACTTTTCTATTTATATCAATATTATTGTAGTTATCATTGTAGTTATAATTGTAGTTAATATTGTAGTTATTATTGTAGTTATTATTGTAGTTATTATTGTAGTTATTATTGTAGTTATTATTGTAGTTATTATTGTAGTTATTATTGTAGTTATTATTGTAGTTATTATTGTAGTTAATATTGTAGTTATTATTGTAGTTATTATTGTAGTTATTATTGTAGTTATTATTGTAGTTATTATTGTAGTTATTATTGTAGTTATTATTGTAGTTATTATTGTAGTTATTATTGTAGTTATTATTGTAGTTATTATTGTAGTTATTATTGTAGTTATTATTGTAATTATTATTGTAGTTATTATTGTAGTTATTATTGTAATTATTATTGTAGTTATTATTGTAGTTATTATTGTAGTTATTATTGTAGTTATTATTGTAGTTATTATTGTAGTTATTATTGTAGTTATTATTGTAGTTATTATTGTAGTTATTATTGTAGTTATTATTGTAGTTATTATTGTAGTTATTATTGTAGTTATTATTGTAGTTATTATTGTAGTTATTATTGTAGTTATTATTGTAGTTATTATTGTAGTTATTATTGTAGTTATTATTGTAGTTATTATTGTAGTTATTATTGTAGTTATTATTGTAGTTATTATTGTAGTTATTATTGTAGTTATTATTGTAGTTATTATTGTAGTTATTATTGTAGTTATTATTGTAGTTATTATTGTAGTTATTATTGTAGTTATTATTGTAGTTATTATTGTAGTTATTATTGTAGTTATTATTGTAGTTATTATTGTAGTTATTATTGTAGTTATTATTGTAGTTATTATTGTAGTTATTATTGTAGTTATTATTGTAGTTATTATTGTAGTTATTATTGTAGTTATTATTGTAGTTATTATTGTAGTTATTATTGTAGTTATTATTGTAGTTATTATTGTAGTTATTATTGTAGTTATTATTGTAGTTATTATTGTAGTTATTATTGTAGTTATTATTGTAGTTATTATTGTAGTTATTATTGTAGTTATTATTGTAGTTATTATTGTAGTTATTATTGTAGTTATTATTGTAGTTATTATTGTAGTTATTATTGTAGTTATTATTGTAGTTATTATTGTAGTTATTATTGTAGTTATTATTGTAGTTATTATTGTAGTTATTATTGTAGTTATTATTGTAGTTATTATTGTAGTTATTATTGTAGTTATTATTGTAGTTATTATTGTAGTTATTATTGTAGTTATTATTGTAGTTATTATTGTAGTTATTATTGTAGTTATTATTGTAGTTATTATTGTAGTTATTATTGTAGTTATTATTGTAGTTATTATTGTAGTTATTATTGTAGTTATTATTGTAGTTATTATTGTAGTTATTATTGTAGTTATTATTGTAGTTATTATTGTAGTTATTATTGTAGTTATTATTGTAGTTATTATTGTAGTTATTATTGTAGTTATTATTGTAGTTATTATTGTAGTTATTATTGTAGTTATTATTGTAGTTATTATTGTAGTTATTATTGTAGTTATTATTGTAGTTATTATTGTAGTTATTATTGTAGTTATTATTGTAGTTATTATTGTAGTTATTATTGTAGTTATTATTGTAGTTATTATTGTAGTTATTATTGTAGTTATTATTGTAGTTATTATTGTAGTTATTATTGTAGTTATTATTGTAGTTATTATTGTAGTTATTATTGTAGTTATTATTGTAGTTATTATTGTAGTTATTATTGTAGTTATTATTGTAGTTATTATTGTAGTTATTATTGTAGTTATTATTGTAGTTATTATTGTAGTTATTATTGTAGTTATTATTGTAGTTATTATTGTAGTTATTATTGTAGTTATTATTGTAGTTATTATTGTAGTTATTATTGTAGTTATTATTGTAGTTATTATTGTAGTTATTATTGTAGTTATTATTGTAGTTATTATTGTAGTTATTATTGTAGTTATTATTGTAGTTATTATTGTAGTTATTATTGTAGTTATTATTGTAGTTATTATTGTAGTTATTATTGTAGTTATTATTGTAGTTATTATTGTAGTTATTATTGTAGTTATTATTGTAGTTATTATTGTAGTTATTATTGTAGTTATTATTGTAGTTATTATTGTAGTTATTATTGTAGTTATTATTGTAGTTATTATTGTAGTTATTATTGTAGTTATTATTGTAGTTATTATTGTAGTTATTATTGTAGTTATTATTGTAGTTATTATTGTAGTTATTATTGTAGTTATTATTGTAGTTATTATTGTAGTTATTATTGTAGTTATTATTGTAGTTATTATTGTAGTTATTATTGTAGTTATTATTGTAGTTATTATTGTAGTTATTATTGTAGTTATTATTGTAGTTATTATTGTAGTTATTATTGTAGTTATTATTGTAGTTATTATTGTAGTTATTATTGTAGTTATTATTGTAGTTATTATTGTAGTTATTATTGTAGTTATTATTGTAGTTATTATTGTAGTTATTATTGTAGTTATTATTGTAGTTATTATTGTAGTTATTATTGTAGTTATTATTGTAGTTATTATTGTAGTTATTATTGTAGTTATTATTGTAGTTATTATTGTAGTTATTATTGTAGTTATTATTGTAGTTATTATTGTAGTTATTATTGTAGTTATTATTGTAGTTATTATTGTAGTTATTATTGTAGTTATTATTGTAGTTATTATTGTAGTTATTATTGTAGTTATTATTGTAGTTATTATTGTAGTTATTATTGTAGTTATTATTGTAGTTATTATTGTAGTTATTATTGTAGTTATTATTGTAGTTATTATTGTAGTTATTATTGTAGTTATTATTGTAGTTATTATTGTAGTTATTATTGTAGTTATTATTGTAGTTATTATTGTAGTTATTATTGTAGTTATTATTGTAGTTATTATTGTAGTTATTATTGTAGTTATTATTGTAGTTATTATTGTAGTTATTATTGTAGTTATTATTGTAGTTATTATTGTAGTTATTATTGTAGTTATTATTGTAGTTATTATTGTAGTTATTATTGTAGTTATTATTGTAGTTATTATTGTAGTTATTATTGTAGTTATTATTGTAGTTATTATTGTAGTTATTATTGTAGTTATTATTGTAGTTATTATTGTAGTTATTATTGTAGTTATTATTGTAGTTATTATTGTAGTTATTATTGTAGTTATTATTGTAGTTATTATTGTAGTTATTATTGTAGTTATTATTGTAGTTATTATTGTAGTTATTATTGTAGTTATTATTGTAGTTATTATTGTAGTTATTATTGTAGTTATTATTGTAGTTATTATTGTAGTTATTATTGTAGTTATTATTGTAGTTATTATTGTAGTTATTATTGTAGTTATTATTGTAGTTATTATTGTAGTTATTATTGTAGTTAATATTGTAATTATTATTGTAGTTATTATTGTAGTTATTATTGCAGTTAATATTGTAATTATTATTATAGTTAATATTGTAGTTAATTGTCTTTATCATTATCCCAATTATTATATATAACTTACAATTAATACTTGATATCATCTAACCCAGCAAATATAACGGCATCTTTAAGCGTATTCCTCATTTTATACCACTGACATTTGGTACTGTTGTTGTAAATAATGTGTCTTGTATGTTTGATCTATATTATAGGAATTTAATGTGAAATGTATGTATGGTAAATAATATCTTAGAACATATATACATACACACACACACACATATATATATATATATACATACACACATATATCTATATATATATATATATATATATATATATATATATAGATATATATATATATATATATATATATATATATATATATATATACTACCCAGCGATGTAAACTTTAATTTTAAAAGAAATATATGAGTAATTATAAATCATAATTTCACTTACTAAGACTTCGGCCATTGCTAGTTCACGGTCCATTGACTTTGCGTCCAATAAAATTGCTAACCCTTTCAACAAAGCATCGAGAAATACTTCTGTAATACATTATAAATTAACAATCCTTATACAGACAAAGGATTACGGTATACCTAGTAAATGTTAGCGACATACAGCTGAACATCTATGTAAATAATCAGTATGGTAATATAATATGTATCACCTATGAAAGTAATTGTGCAGATATTTATATATGATATATGATATATGATATATATTGTATAGTCCAATCATTGAAGATGATATATTTCTTTATTTCAGAGGTGGTTCAGATGTTCGGTCTTATCAATGATATATTAATTATGACATATTCATAACATGTATCTAATACCTAGTTACCCTGGATAGTGGTCAGTTGCTACTCACTTTGTTTTATTAAAGCTGGGTCCACTTGACAATAGAATTCCAACATCGTGAATAAAATAGCGGTAACTATGTCCAGTACATTACTTGAAGGGTTGGCTACGAAATAAACTGTGGGGGGGGGGGGGGTAAGTTATTTATAGTTGTTTCATTGATGATCATACATAATGGAGTATATCAATATATATATGTATATATATATGTATATATATATATATATATATATATATATATATCATTATTTGTATGATTTCTGTATTGTATGTATATAACATATGTATGTCATACGAGCATATCATATATGTTATATTATAATGAAATATGTACAACATACGACGTTTGTGTGTGTGTGTGTGTGTATGTGTGTACATGTGTGTGTATGTCTGTGTGCGCGTGTATATATATATATATATATGTGTATGTGTTCGCGTACATATGTATGTGTGTGCGTGTGTATGTGTATATATGTGTGTGTATGTCTGTATGTGTGTGTGTTTGTATGTATGCATTTGTATATGTGTGTGCGTGCGCGTATGTATGTGTGTGCGCGTGTATGTGTGTGGGTGTATCTGTGCGGGTGTATGTGTGTGGGTGTATGTGCGTGTGTATATTAGTGTGCGCGTGTTCATGTGTGTGTGCGTGTGTGTCCGCGTGTGCGCGCGAGCTACCGTTAGCCTTTTCGTTGATGAACTCCGTAAAGACTTTCAGAAGTGGTTGGGGCTTGTCGGATTCATTGGATAACAGCATATGGACCACGCCCACAAAGAATCTCGCGTAACTCTTCTCGTAAATTGTTTTTAGAAACATGCAGTCAACTAAAATCTGTAAATTTGGAATGCATGCGTATGCATAGGAATGTGTACTTCGATTGTAATTTCTACGTAGGCAACCGCGACAACTATAATAAATATATTGTGAATTAAGGACACCCACGAAACACGAATAAATAGAATGATAGTGAGTCGACAATAATATTGTGAGACGTGAGAATATATTATTTATATTTAAAATCAAATAATGTACCGATATGTACAGTGTACAGTGTACAGTGTACAGTAGGGTGGATCACTTTTTTCAGAATTAACTGGCTCACTCAGCATATAAACTTTAAGGCATATAAAAATTAATCATATAATTAAAAAAAAATTATTTGCAATATTAAGTTATCGCCAGAAGTCTGAATTTATCGACTTTTTCAAAATTATAAGTATTTTTAAGAAAAATTTCCCATTAAAAATAAATAAATACTTGTTTTCCCTATTATTTCCACCATTTTATTATTCTTTGTTTATGCTATATATTTAAAATATTTTTATTTTTCACAATGAATTTACGCAATAAATCTCCATTTTATACTTTATTTACACCAAGAATGATGAGTAATCGTCAGCTTCCAACATATTTAGACATTATACATATATATCGGACAATTTAGTACAACAAAGAGACGCAAAAATGCAGACGATTGAAAAAATAATAGAAATCTGGATTTCAGCATCGATCCCAGTGATATCATTGAAATCAATATCTAACAAACTAGATAAATACATTATGATAATTTCAAAATTAAAGAAGTCAGAGCACAAATTGTATTTTTCCAAATCTGTAAATGAACATATTAAAAAGTATAAAATATTATTTGAAATATGTACATGTAAATGCAAACATGATTGCCTTTGTTCTTGAGAACGACAGGTACCTCGATGTGAAAGAATTTTTTTAATAGATAAGAGAAATAATAGACAGATGTTTATTAACATATTTTTTAATATACAATATTATATTTGGTTGATTTGTTTACTTCATATGAATGAGCTGCCTCTTAGAAAGATATTCGCAATGCTGGATGGAGAAACAAAAGGCCCTGATTTACATAATGGTCCGATTGGTTTAAATCTTTCTAAATGTGAAGAAGCAGATGTTGCTGGATTTATTCCAATTGAAATTGATCAAATATTCAAAAGATATCTAGAGAATTGTCAAGATTTAGGATCTGATCAGCAATATCTTCGAGATATAGTCTTATCAATCAATTATGGAGTTAATAATTCTCTTAAAAGACGTTCACCAGGAAAACTCGGGAATGCATGCTGGTTAACGACAGCAAATAGGATTCTTCGGTATTATACGAGTCAAAATAATCCTACACTTAATCTTGTTTATTTAGTAAGATTTGTTATAAAAGTTTATGCTCGAAATTGGTTCGCGATTAAATATCAACCAAGATTTACCAATCCGCCAAAGCATATATTTAATTTTATAGAAAATATACACGAGTTAGATTGCGAATTAATTAGAGATGAATGTTTTCGGACGATATCACACAATTCATTTTTATTACATACAGAATCGATTTTAATTGGAATGCTTTCTGATACCAATCCAAGTGTAAGGATTGAAGCTGTAAAACGTATTTTACAAAATAGAGTAATGCTGAAAAAGATGGAAACGATATTTCCGTTTACCAAAAATTGATTTTAATGCGACACATTATTATAATCTCGTTTTATATGTTGATGATTGGCTCGAACCAATTCTAACTCGTAGCTATTCAACAGAAGACCTGAGAACATACACAGTTGAAAATATTGATATATTTGATTTTCCAGATATACCGTGTCATTCCCAGCATGTCAAAAGAACGATAAGACTGGTTTCTGAAACAGCTACCAAATTAGCAGACCCCAAAGAACGTGACCAGAGAATACGAATGACAATACATTTCAGAAAATGTATGCAACATTTTAATTCTAAACAAAATTTTACAATGTAATTTTAATAAAATTATTTAAAGATTCAAAATCCTCTTACATTTTAACTATGCAGTAATATTCTTTTTATATATTTTCTATCTCAATTAAATTGTATGTAATTGTCAATTAGATTGCCTTATAGTTAAGTTATTTCATAGCTATAAATACAATTTATAATTTTGCAATTTTTATTGTAAAAAGTGTAATATATGTTTATGTATACATCTTACTTAATAATTACTCATTAATAATAACTACTGATTTACTATTATTTCTAGGTTTAATATTAATTATTAATGTTTATAATTTTTTAAATTCTAGAATTTCTTGGAATATTTTTAATATTCTAATATTAATAAATTATCAATAATATTACTATAAGATATTAAAATTAACTTATATTTACTATTAACTATATTCAATGATAGCTAATATTACATAGTTATAACTATTAAAAAATAAATCATATTTCGTAAAAATTTACTTTGTCGTACATTTCTGCATATAATTTAATAAGTTTTGCTTTTTTTTATTTCAACGATGAATATAGCATTACATATAGTTTATTTTATCGCATAGTAAGTATATTTTTAAAAAAATTTTATTTCTAAATAAAATATTTGGATTATTTGAAATTTCAATTTTTTTCCTGAAAAACACTTATAAATCCAAATTAAATTAAAATTTTTAATATTTTTTTATCATTATCCATTTCATAGGGATCAAATATAACTAATGTTGAATTGCTTATAAATTTAACAATATTTTAAGAAAAAAAAATGCCAAAAATATACAAAAAATTATAAAATTTTTATTTTCCTGGAATTTCTTGGTAACAATTTTTTAAAAAATTATTTAAATATGTTTTTATTTAATAATATATCATATAAAGCTCATAGTCATTTTTCATTATTAAAAAATCATTATTACCATTCAATTTTATAATTTTAATATTGCTCCTATGCTTTGCATGTTAAATATTGTATCTCTCCCATGTTAAATTTGAATGGGGTGGCGCTCAGTCATAATTTAAAAAAAAAATTAAAATTTATATATATTCATTATAAGTCATATATTTGCTATATATAATAGATGAGCCAATAAATAATATTGAAAAAAGTATCAAAGTGATCCACCCTAGTGTACAGTGTACAGCTAGTGTATTATAGTTGGGTGGTTCTCTGCCCAACTCACAAGTACTATGTACGTGGTCAGTTTACTACAAACCAAGCTGGTTTCAGCGGTCAAAACGCTGGTGGCGTTTGTATCTCTGCACATCTGGATAACACCCCCAACGATCTTACTGAACACCAAATCAGAAGTATCTCCGGAATCTATTAGTTTCAAAAGTACTTCCAACTGTTAGATTTATAAATCATATATATATATATATATATATATATATATATATATATATATATATATATAGCTATATATAAATTTATCAAATGTAAACTTTAATATAATCTACATATCACCTACAAATAGTGTATACTATATATCAGATTTAACAACTGTAATAAATAAAATGTTTAATGAATTTATAATGTGTTTGTTGAAATCATAAATATATAAATAATATAGCAATATATAATATATGAATATATATATATATATATATATATATATATATATATATATATGTATATTATTAAATACACATAGGCATACCTTTTTAGACACATTAATACGTTTTTTTACTGAATTAGACATGATAAACTATTCAGAATAAAAACGAATTTAATATTTTCGAGATATTCAATATATTTTTTATAAACAAATTATTGCTTAGCAACGTATTTAAAATAAAATAATTAATTTAATTTATTAAAATAATGGGAATTATTTAATTAAAACAAATTCTATTCATAGATTATATTATATTCGTAGATAGTTATCATTATATTATATGAAATATAAAATATACATATGTCGATAGTATCCATATGGCATCCTAAAGGTATTATATACTCATGAATTGATCATATATATTCTGTATGAAAATGATCAAAGTCTCATGCAACAACCGATTATAGATAGAAGTAAATAGAAGCAAATTATACATATTTATATATAAACATATAGTTTAAATAGTATATCATATCTTATTTTAATAAGTGTGGATATATGTGGTATTACATATTACCTTGTTTGAGGTCGAAATATTATTTTATACTATAAATGCAATAAAAAAGTATAAATAAAAGCGAATACAATTTTGATTTTGTGAATAACGAGTTGATATTTACGAATATCCATTTAAAATAAATTGATAGATTGCGTCGTTGTTATTGTATAGTAAATATCTAATTGGTTTATAGATCCCAGTAAGTTATAGTTGTTAGTCGGGATCTATGTAAGTTAGTCTTATCTATAGACATCTATTGCCTTGAGCCCATTAGTTTCGTTATTCTATCTTATATGTAGACAATGGCAATAGTCGAGTCTATATACTGCAACAATAAGTAATATTCAAAATAACCACTCGGTGATTAACATATTTGTTTAGTTATATTATTTACTATAGTTTATAGCATGGTGATGGCGTAATCTTTCTATTGTTCAGAGATTATTCCAGGTGGCATGTCCATTGGCTATTTCCCAGTCTATATATAGTCTGGGATAAATAAATATATATATATATATGTGTGTGTGTGTGTGTGTGTGTGTGTGTGTGTGTGTGTATATATGTATGTGTGTTAGTGTGTGTGTATGTGTATATATATATATATATGTGTGTGTGTGTGTGTGTGTGTGTGTGTGTGTGTGTGTGTGTGTGTGTGTGTGTGTGTGTGTGTGTGTGTGAGTTAATGTGTGTGTGTATGTGGGTGGGTGTATGTGTGTGTGTGTGTGTGAGTTAGTGTGTGTGTGTATGTGTGTGTGTGTGTGTAAGTTAGTGTGTGTATGTGGGTGGGTGGGTGTGTGTGTGTGTGTGTGTGTGTGTGTGTGTGTGTGTGTGTGTGTGTGTGTGTGTGTATGTGTGTGTGTGTGTGTGTGTGTGTGCATATGTGTGTGTGTGTGTGTGTGTGCGTATGTGTGTGTTGAAAACAATGTCGATATTGGTTTATATTAGTTTCATTTATTTTTAATATCAGAAATTCTGATATTTGTCTATAAATTGAGGTCAGAAAACGTATTAAAAACGACTAATTGATATTTTGGACAAGAAAACCTACAATCAAACCAATACGTAAATGTCGTGCATTTGTTATGAACCCTGTAATTAATACTATACCTACACGATGGCAGTTTTTCGCTGTGAAACAATATTATATCGCGACTACAATAATAGTTATATTATTAAAGATTTAAATTAGATTTCTATTATTTTGAATTAATAATAAAATATAGAAGAGCGGATATTGGCAAAATTGTCTAATTATTATATAATTATATTTTACAATCATTTTCGTCATACTAAAAGTAAACTAAATTAGAATATAAAGGATAATAAATAAACATCGTTTGTAATTGGGTAGGTTTAGATTTAGATCACTTTAATGTTGACTTAAATGGCGCGAATTATGTGATATCCTTTAGACAATGGCAATTACACATTATTTTATACATTTTGCATACATTTTCTAAAAATAGATGTCTACTAAATTTTGTAAATTAGTAACAGAAAATAAAATACCCAGATAAAGATTTAATATTCAATTACTTTCATAGTTTAAATTTTAAATACAAAATATAATATACCAGTGCATGAACAAGTAATGTATTATTTGAGAAGTCAATAATAGATGACCCATTGGGCAACCAATGATTCGTTTAAACAAATACTTACAATTACTAGGAGTAATTATAAATCATTATATATACTTAGAGTACACGTGTACTAGGGGTTAATAAATATTAATATGTATTAATTCAATATCGCAGGAGGAATGAATAGTTCATATGTCCGTAAAGATAGTATATTCATGTGTGGGTTTGGGTTTGGTTACACAACTCAGACAAGTTATCCAATATTTCCGGTAGTCGTTGTTCATGGTCAATATCGTATTCATCGTGGTCAACATGTTATGCAATATGGTCAACATGTTATGCAATATGGTCAACATTATACGGAATATTAGCTATAACTACGGCGGAAATAACAATTTGTTCAAATTAAAAATCCATCAATATTCTTTATTAGATTTTTCAATAACTTAGTTTTTCACTATCCCTTTAAAATACGTAAATTAGTGCATTTATATCGCATTTATATCGCGTTTTATAAATTAAATATGTATAAATCTAAATTTCAAATAAAATAAAAATAAGTAAATATTTTTTTTTAATTATTATTCTTGACTGCAACTTCCCTGGATATGTTATGATTATGGATATCAAAACCATCTATAAATATATATATATGCATGTCATTAATAAAGTCAGTTATTTGGATGTTATCCAAGATAATCAAGGTATTCGGTTGCCTAGTCTTGTCCGAATAGCATACGTGTAATTTACGCCTACAGGATAATAAACTTATTTTTTATATTGAAATATCGTATAGAGAATTTTATGATATTTGATAATTAATGATTACCAAATAAAAATATTTTAAAATCTGCCAACAATTTTGATGATATATTTAATAAAATATATTATAATATAAAAACATGTAATTAAATATGTATTATATTTGAATTTTAAAGCATATCTCCAGGGTATTAGCAAATAGTACATTAGGATACGTATTGTGCAAAGAACATCTCTTAGCATCGGGTATCTTGTTAAAGGATTATTCTCGTCAGTAATTTCAGTTATGATATAAGATTATTCGCAGTTAAAAATAGTTCAAAGAATATTTCCTTTTGGAAAACTTAGTTTGTTAATAGAATTGATTAGTAAGTGAGTTTGAGTGTATAGTTGTGTATAATATATATATATATATATATATATATATATATATATAAATATATATATATATATATACATGTATGTATATCAATTAAACTGGTATGCATAACTTATATTTATATTGTTGATTTACAAAAGAGTTCAACGAATTCGTTTTAAATCTTATAATCAGAATTAACGTAACGCCCATTAAGTAACCCATGTAATCATATACTACACCGGGTACACTGTACATTGCGGTATATTCAATATTCACAATACGAGGATTGTAAATTACATTCCGAGATCTATTATTTACCAGCTATATATCTATTAACCATCTATATGTGGGTGGCGGAGAGGGAGAGGGAGAGGGAGGGAGGGAGGGAGGGAGGGAGAGGGATAGGGAGGGAGGGAGAGGGAGTGGGATGGGAAGGGGGAGGGGGAGATAGAGGGAGAGGGGGGAGAGGAGAGAGAGAGGGATATATAGAGGGAGATGGAGAGATAGAGGGAGAGATAGAGGGAGATGGAGATGGAGAGATAGAGGGAGATATAGAGGGAGAGGGAGATGGAGAGATAAAGGGAGATGGAGAGATAGAGGGAGAGGGAGTGGGAAAGGGATAGGGAGAGGGAGATGGAGAGATAGAGGGAGAGGGAGAGGGAGAGAGAGATAGAGGGAGAGGGAGATGGAGAGATAGAGGGAGATGGAGAGATAGAGGGAGAGATAGAGGGAGAGGGAGATGGAGAGATAGAGGGAGAGGGAGATGGAGAGATAGAGGGAGATGGAGAGATAGAGGGAGAGGAGTGTGAGAGGGATAGGGAGAGGGAGATGGAGAGATAGAGGGAGAGGGAGAGGGAGAGGGAGAGAGAGATAGAGGGAGAGGGAGATGGAGAGATAGAGGGAGATGAGAGATAGAGATAGAGATAGATAGAGGAGAGGAGAGGGAGAGGGAGAGGGATATAGAAGGAGAGGGAGATATAGAGGGAGAAGGAGATGGAGATATAGAGGGAGAGGAGAGATATAGGGAGATATAGAGGGAGATGGAGAGATAGAGGTAGAGATAGAGGGAGATGGAGAGATAGAGGAGAAGGAGAGGATAGAGGGAGAGAGTGAGGGAGAGGTGTGGTGTGGTGTGGGTGTGGTGTGTGGTGTGTTGTGTTGTTGTGTTGTTGTTGTGTGTGTTTGGGTT
>OZ038312.1:1536267-1608767 GCA_964035775.1 Osedax frankpressi | reverse complement strand
AGGTGAGAAGATTGTAGTTGTCTGTAGTTTTCTTTCATATTTAGTACTTGTCTTAATTTGTGTGGTTGGTCATAAGTTAGGGTTTTATTTAATATGGTTAGTAGTTTATAGTCGATGGAGTTAGCAGTTGTCATCCAGTTTAGTCTTAATCGTAAATCCGTAATGCTTGTAGTATAGTCATATTGTTTGAGTTTGTAAATTACTCGGATACTTCTGTGTGTGTAGGCATGGGTGTGTGTAGGCGTTTGTGGTATGTGTAGGCATGGGTGTGTAGGCGTATGTAGTTGTGTGTAGGTGTGTGTGATGTGTGTAGGCATGGGTGTGTGATGTGTGTAGGCGTATGTAGTTGTGTGTAGGTGTGTGTGATGTGTGTAGGCATGGGTGTGTGATGTGTGTAGTGTGTGTAGGTGTGTGTGTAGGTATGGGTGTGTGTAGGCGTGTGTGGTGTGTGTAGGTGTGTGTAGGCATGGGTGGTTGTAGGCGTGTGTGGTGTGTGTAGGTGTCTGTAGGCGTGTGTGGTGTGTGTAGGCGTGTGTGGTGTATGTGGTGTGTGTAGGCGGATATGGTGTGTGTAGGTGTGTGTAGGCGTGTGTGGTGTGTATGTAGGCGTGTGTGATGTGTGTAGGCATGGGTGTGTGTAGGCGTGTGTGGTGTGTGTAGGCATGGGTGGTTGTAGGCGTGTGTGGTGTGTGTAGGTGTCTGTAGGCGTGTGTGGTGTGTGTGGTGTGTGTAGGCGGATATGGTGTGTGTAGGTGTGTGTAGGCGTGTGTGGTGTGTATGTAGGCGTGTGTGATGTGTGTAGGCATGGGTGTGTGTAGGCGTGTGTGGTGTGTGTAGGTGTGTGTAGGCATGGGTGTGTAGACGTGTGTGGTGTGTGTAAATGTGTGTGTAGGCATGGGTGTGTGTAGACGTGTGTGGTGTGTGTAAATGTGTGTGTAGGCATGGGTGTGAGTAGACGTGTGTGGTGTGTGTAGACGTATGTGGTGTGTGTGGTGTGTGTAGGCGGGTATGGTGTGTGTAGGTGTGTGTAGGCGTGTGTGGTGTGTATGTAGGCGTGTGTGATGTGTGTAGGCATGGGTGGGTTGTGTAGGCGTGTGTGGTGTGTGTAGGTGTGTATAGGCATGGGTGTGTAGACGTGTGTGGTGTGTGTAAAATGTGTGTGGTGTGTGTAAATGTGTGTGTAGGCATGGGTGTGAGTAGACGTGTGTGGTGTGTGTAGACGTGTGTGGTGTGTGTAGGTGTGTGTGTAGGTGTGTGTAGGCATGGGTGTGTGTAGGCATGAGTGTGTAGGCGTGTGTGGTGTGTGTAGGTGTGTGTAGGTGTGTGTAGGCATGGGTGTGTGTAGGCATGGGTGTGTGTAGGCGTGTGTGGTGTGTGTAGGTGTGTGTAGGCATGGGTGTGTAGACGTGTGTGGTGTGTGTAAATGTGTGTGTAGGCATGGGTGTGTGTAGACGTGTGTGGTGTGTGTAAATGTGTGTGTAGGCATGGGTGTGAGTAGACGTGTGTGGTGTGTGTAGACGTGTGTGGTGTGTGTAGGTGTGTGTGTAGGTGTGTGTAGGCATGGGTGTGTGTAGGCATGGGTGTGTAGGCGTGTGTGGTGTGTGTAGGTGTGTGTGTAGGTGTGTGTAGGCATGGGTGTGTGTAGGCATGGGTGTGTAGGTGTGTGTGGTGTGTGTGGCGTGTGTAGGCATGGATGTGTAGGCGTGTGTGGTGTGTGTAGGTGTCTGTAGGCGTGTGTGGTGTGTGTGGTGTGTGTAGGCGGGTATGGTGTGTGTAGGCGTGTGTGGTGTGTATGTAGGCGTGTGTGATGTGTAGGCATGGGTGTGTGTAGGCGTGTGTGGTGTGTGTAGGTGTGTGTAGGCATGGGTGTGTAGACGTGTGTGGTGTGTGTAAATGTGTGTGTAGGCATGGGTGTGTGTAGACGTGTGTGGTGTGTGTAAATGTGTGTGTAGGCATGGGTGTGAGTAGACGTGTGTGGTGTGTGTAGACGTGTGTGGTGTGTGTAGGTGTGTGTGTAGGTGTGTGTAGGCATGGGTGTGTGTAGGCATGGGTGTGTAGGCGTGTGTGGTGTGTGTAGGTGTGTGTGTAGGTGTGTGTAGGCATGGGTGTGTGTAGGCATGGGTGTGTGTAGGCGTGTGTGGTGTGTGTAGGTGTGTGTAGGCATGGGTGTGTAGACGTGTGTGGTGTGTTAAATATGTGTGTAGGCATGGGTGTGTGTAGACGTGTGTGGTGTGTGTAAATGTGTGTGTAGGCATGGGTGTGAGTAGACGTGTGTGGTGTGTGTAGACGTGTGTGGTGTGTGTAGGTGTGTGTGTAGGTGTGTGTAGGCATGGGTGTGTGTAGGCATGGGTGTGTAGGCGTGTGTGGTGTGTGTAGGTGTGTGTGTAGGTGTGTGTAGGCATGGGTGTGTGTAGGCATGGGTGTGTAGGTGTGTGTGGTGTGTGTGGCGTGTGTAGGCATGGGTGTGTAGGCGTGTGTGGTATGTGTAGGTGTGCTAATGAATCTGTGTAATAGTGCAAAATAGCATCTGTATCACCGCGTTTAAATTATATAGTGTACAGTGTACAGTGTACAATGTACAATGTACAGTGTACAGTGTACAATGTACAATGTACAGTGTACAGTGTACAGTGTACAATGTACATCGTACAGTGTACAGTGTACAGTGTACAGTGTATAGTGTATAGTGTACAGTGTACAGTATACAGTGTACAGTGTACATCGTACACTGTACACTGTACACTGTATAGTGTACAGTGTACATCGTACAGTGTACAGTGTACAGTGTACAGTGTAGTTTATGTAGTCCCCGGCTCAACTTATGAAGTATACGTGGCTACCGTGTAATGCCATTAACGATAGAGATTAATACGGTACGGAGAACTATCTGAGTGGGGGGGAGCTATCTGAGTGGGGGGGGGGCTATCTGAGTGGGGGGGGGGCTATCTGAGTGGGGGGGGCTATCTGAGTGGGGGGGGGGGCTATCTGAGTGGGGGGGCTATCTGAGTGGGGGGGGCTATCTGAGTGGAGTGGGGGCTATCTGAGTGGGGGGGGCTAACTGAGTGGAGTGGGGCTATCTGAGTGGGGGGCTATCTGAGTGTGGGGGGGGGCTATCAGAGTGTGATGGGGCTATCTGAGTGGGGGGCTATCTGAGTGTGGTGGGGGCTATCTGAGTGGAGTGGGGCTATCTGAGTGTGGTGGGGGCTATCTGAGTGTGGTGGGGGCTATCTGAGTGGGGGGGGCTATCTGAGTGGGGGGGGGGGCTATCTGAGTGGGGGGGGCTATCTGAGTGGGGGGGGGCTATCTGAGTGGGGGGGCTATCTGAGTGGGGGGGGCTAACTGAGTGGAGTGGGGCTATCTGAGTGGGGGGGCTATCTGAGTGGAGTGGGGCTATCTGAGTGGTGGGGCTATCTGAGTGGAGTGGGGCTATCTGAGTGGTGGGGCTATCTGAGTGGAGTGGGGCTATCTGAGTGTGGTGGGGGCTATCTGAGTGGAGTGGGGCCTGCAATCGATTTCTACGGCGAGTGTAATGGCGACGAATAATATCCACATATAAAACAATGCATTGATTATGTAATCTATCGACGATTCAACGAAAGCGGGGAGCGATGGTAACATCGTAGGAAACGTTGAACGGAAGGGAGGTGGGAAGGATGTCTCGGGATAGGGTTTGGATCGCGTGCAGTACATTACATAAGCATGAGTTATGTAATGACTGGGCAATTAAACCAACCGCCAACTACTCACTTACTCACTAGCCAATAACCACCCATTGACAAATACATTTTATAACCTTTGGGAGTTATCTAGCATTGCCAGAGTCCCACACATATATATATATATATATATATATATATATATATATATATATATATATTATTAGCATCGCATCATTCTAGAAGAATAAATATCTCTATGTGAAAATCAGTAGAAAACCAGTTGGAGGTAGAATACATTAAATATGTATGCCCATCAATAATATGTAATTTAACTGAATGTGTCCAGGGAAATAACTACAATAAAATGGTACAAATAGAATATATGAACTTAAAGATGAGCAAAATCATTATGTAAGATTTTAAATAGTAATCTTTTTTAACTTAATAATAAAATATATGTTTCGGTTTATTATATAATACAATCAATAAAATGACTTGGATGTAACTTGGTAGAGAACAGCATATGTATAACAATAGTACTGTGACTCGAAACAAAAAACACAATGTAAACTGGATAACTGGATTATTTGTTAAGAATTTTAAAATTAGTAAACAATCCAGATAATCTATTTTTAGCATTTCATAATTACTTTTATATTAACTCATTTTCTGCAATACATGTAAGATTTTATACAATTATTACATAACTCTGCTACATTAATAATTATGAATCAAAAAATAAATTATATCTAAAATAAATAATATTTACATTATTTTTTGAATAATAAAATTACAATTAAACCAAAATCTAGTTTCAGTGGAAATTTAGACTTTAATACTTTTTTAAACTTAGGAATCAAGTAATACAATTTAAATGAAATATAATATATTATAGTACATTATAGTACAATATTATAGATCATTAATATTTAGTATATATTCAATATATAATTGTAGTTATTAATTATAATTTTCCAAAATAACATTAAAGAAATTATATTATGTAATAATAATATTCAATATATATTTACATTAAAATATAGTTTATTTATTATATAAAATTATTCTATAAGATTGTATTATAGTTACCTCATATAATTTCTTAGGATGATGTAACTATTATATAATCTTATATAATTATTAAAAGTAAACATAATATATTTGTAATGCAATTAAATTATATTTTCATTGTCATTATATAACAAAACAACTAAAATGACCTGGAGGGTTTTGTGGGGAGTTACAAAAATTATTGTTCAACATAAAAGGAATTATGCTAAACAATAATGAAATCACCTGGATTGTTTGCTGGGATTAATTTCTATTTTTATATTATTATTTTTTATGTACACACCAACGAATTTTTCCTTATAAATACTCTTCTTAGAAAATAACAATATAAATTGTGAGAATAAATGAATTAATATAAATTAAATAAGAAAATCAAAAGTAACTACTTAGAAAACTACCAACCCAGTAAACCATCTAGGACATTTTGTATAAAAAAATTATATAAAATTATATAATAATTACATTATCTAGTTTCTTGGCCAGCAAGGCAGTAAACTAAGTTATGTAATAGTTTTATGAATCTTATATGAAATAGATGCAATATATATGATACATTGATTGATTGATACCACACATTGATTATTGAATGCATATACCAGTCATATACAAATATAAACATGATACATAAATCTGTAGTATAAAACATGTACATAACAATTGATGATGTTATTATATAATATAAAGGGTTTATACCTTATTTAACAATAGTTCCCTAGAATAATTAACTATTTAAATGTCTGATATAAATATAATATAATAATTTAATAAATTGTTGTATAATCTATAATACTTATAAAAACTATAAAAATATGATAGTTATTATTATTAACTCTTATTATAAAGTATATGTATAGATAAATAATTAATATTAAATATAAATATTAATTTAATTAGCCTACAATATGTTATACATTCGTTAACATATTTTTCATAAATGATAATTAAATATAAATAAATATCTTCAGAAGAACATTTTCACATATTAAAATAATAATAACAATTATTAGTTCAACTTCACGATATGTCTCGTTAAATTATATTAAATATATAATAATTAATTATATAACTCTTAGGCTATATATATCATATATAATAACTTAATAATAAGTTAAGGAGCTATATGATATATATCTATATTGATATACTATACTGTATAGTATTAGTTATATTATTATAATATATCAATATATAATATATAACATTTTTAAAACGATATATATCATATATAATAACTTAATAAGAGTTATACGTATACCGTATAGGATATATGCCTACCATAATAATGAATTATAATAAACTTAATAGTTTAAAGTTTATATTATAAATTATACGAATATAATTATATTAATAAAATATTTAAATATTAAATATTGATGAGTAAATATTTAAATTTATATAACAATGAAAGCGTATTATTTAATATAAGAATATGTATTATTATCAATTTAGATATGAGAATAATCATATGTTTATTTTTATATATACTATAGTTTTATGTTATTCAATAAAAATAACAAAAATACACATTACATTAAGTAATTAAATAAATTCAAAAGTTCCATGAAATATCGTATATTTTAAATTATTCAAATAAAATTTGAAATACAATTATACTTTTTAGTATTATGAGATTACAATCTATTATTATGTGGTATACGAATAATTCATATATTGCAGCATATAATTATCTCATTAAACTAAACCATGCATTTTCAATAAACTAACCGATGTGAACACAAGAAGAAGACTATATAAAAATTATATTTTATATATAGAACAAATTTATTTTTACTGACAACTTCTTACTATTTAAAAATAAAGGTGGCGCTGAATATTCTCAAATTTCTAGGAATGTATTCATACACATCAAACATAGATTTATTATAATAAATAAATATACACATATATATATATATATATATATATATATATATATATATGTGAATATATCTATGTATATATATTAAACTCATAGATTATAATCATATATATCATATATTTAATAATTCACAATATTATCTTAGGTAGTATTAGCGAAAATAAGGTAAGGCTAATTATATTGTCTATTATATATATATATATATATATATATATATATATATATATATATAATTTATCAAATAGTAATTAATATTTATAAAAAGTAAAATATTCCCCGATTTAAATATAATATTATATTAATATCCTCAGAACGAAGATTGCGTTTATTATTGCTTCTTTAATTGCTAAATATAACAGAAGAATAAAAGAATACTATTACAGTTAAATATTAGCACTAAGGTAATCTTAAGATAGTTAATTGACTATACTATTTTAGAATATAATGAAACAGTAGAGTACTCCAGTGATAAATTTATTGGAATACTATTCCAACTATCGGTGTGATTTTATGGTAATGATATAATTAAATATAACATACGTTATGGCTTATGTAACAGCATAATGCATAATCGAAATCAAGATGAAAATAATTATTACATAAATAAATAAATATAAACTCAAAATAAATCATTACGATTTAGATTTAAAATTAATAATACACTTAATGTGCACTGCATGTTATATATATATGTATATATATATGTATGTATATATTCAACTATATATATATATATATATATATATATATATAGCAAACTAGAAATCATCGTTACTATCGATCAAAGACAATGGGATTATACAAATTTAACTAAGTATGGAGTATATATTTCGTATTACAATGCCACCTCATATTGAATATTTAATTCTACTATTGTTTACATTAATTACAACATTTACGACTATCATAAGAAGTATCACATCTTGTCACGTGTTACAAAAATGATAAAATATCATCATTTGTTATATTTAATAATTAATAATTAGTTAAAATGCAACACCTTGTCTACTAAGACATTACGTTACTTAATACAATTAATAAGACTTAATACAATTAACAAATGTATTATTATAAGTATAGATTATCTAGGTAATCGAACTAATCGTATGCGAAAGTAGAACGATTGTGTACATTTTGAGGTTTAGATTAGCAATTTTAAGGTTTAGAATAACATTTTAGATGTATGAATTAACCTTGAATCTAATAGATATTGTCCAAACAATTGTATATTAATAAATTAAAAGGCTACTAAGATGACACTAGAAACTAATTCTACGTGATTATATTGCGATTGAAGTAATTGAATCTAAGATATAGTTGATATTTTTAATGTTTATCTTATATTTGAATAAATCCATTTTAAATTTCTTACTCAATATCTAATTTCATATTACATTGTATAAGATCTCATAAAATTAACAATTTTAAAGTTTTTAAATCTAAAATACTTTAATTAGAATGTATATATATTATAAAAGACTTGCATATAAATATCTTAATTATCATATCGGAATTGTGAAAATGTTCTCGTATTGCTTACTAAGTAACAAATAAATGTTCTTATAAAGTAAACTATTGTTTCTTCATGATATGAGATAACAAGTGGTATTCTATCTGAAATCAATAAGTACGTGCATATGTATGTGGCAGTTATTCTATGTTTTAATTAGTAACAATTTGTATACAAATACATATTTCACTAGTCGGATTGTAAATGTAAGCATTTTAGTGGTGCATTCATAGAAGTGTAGACAATAGTAATGTTTACAGCACTATAATGAATTAATACGATAATTTAGATGCTGTATTATGTAAAATGTATATTATACACTGTATAATATACATTTTACATAATATAATACATATATATAATATACAGGTGTAAAATATTATTGTTTTATACTCATTTTTATTTCTAATATTTTCAAGGCATGTATAAATCACTATATATATAGT
Organism: Osedax frankpressi; assembly: GCA_964035775.1. Taxonomy (NCBI): domain Eukaryota; kingdom Metazoa; phylum Annelida; class Polychaeta; order Sabellida; family Siboglinidae; genus Osedax; species Osedax frankpressi. The sequence goes on along the minus strand of OZ038312.1, from coordinate 1,600,202 downwards.
TATATGATATGTATAGCTATATCTCCAGGATTACCAAACTACTCCTGGGTATATACTATATCCTATATATCATTATACATAAATATTCATTCATACTCGTCATTTTATTTATTTCGTTCATTTCTTACGTATATAGCAGTCTATGTAACCAATCGCATTAAACTATTTCTTTTTATCAATTATATATTTTATGTACCGTAGATTGTAAGATCCACTCTACGTTGGTACTATAAATAATTTAAAACTTTTGCTATATAACGGCCTGAATCGATATATTCCTTATTCGATTTAAAATATTAATATATTATATACGCATATATTATATTCTTCTGTTTGATTCGACGCCGACAGATCGTGCGTACCGTATAAATAACAATGCTTATTGTTTTAATATTTCAGTCACTTTAATTTCGTTTTAAGAATATATAATTCAGACCTTACATTTGGTTTAAAATCGTGATTAAACAAACATTGATCATTCCTTTTGTTAATAATTGTCTTATAATTATTGAACTCACTTTCTATATATCTTTTATTTGATAACAAACTGCTTATAGAATGGTAAATCATAAAACTATCGCGAAAGTGAATTATCTTGCTGAAGTTGGATAACGTATGTGTGTAAAGGAATACAATCCCATGTCTATTGTAAATTTATATTTTTACTAATCCAAATATTGTAATATAAGATTTTTATTTCACAAAACGCTTTCACTAAAGATTACTTATTATTGCAATTCGTAGAAGTAGATAATTCTATTTTTTAATTCTTTTCGATAAATATCAAAGCGCATCATAAATTGATAATAGTAACTATAAAAGTGATTATTACATGCTAAAGGATTACATTAGAAAGACATATACTTAATTTGTTGTTTCAAAAATCGCACTCTCATCATTAGAAAGTAATACAATTTCTAAGATATGATCTAATCAATGGTGGCTTATGACTGTCGGATATATAAATGTACGATAAAGTGGATGCAATTTGGAATTTATAGTAAAATCGGTTTTCATACAATTTTGCTTTGAACTATAATTAATAGTTCAATTGAAAATAAATGTGTATAGTTATTATATAAAAGTTAGATGTATTTTATTATTAGAACTCGACTAAGAAATAATCATATATTACTAACAAATATTTGCATAAATCATATCTATTATTAGTTACAAATTGTAACTAATAAGATAGTATGCGATTGAATTAAGTTTATATCTTTTATATAATAAATTAGTATCTATATTAGATTGATATTAATTATTAAAAATAATAATTTACAATTACAATACAATGCATAATATTCATTTTATAATAAAATTAACTATATTTTATTTGTTTAAATCAAATTAAAGATCATTAAATATAATGAATACACCGAGATCATTTGATTGAAAATCAATAATTACTTACAACATATTTAAAATAATAATTTATAATTACTACAATGCGTTTACATTTAATTAAGATATTTCCTTGGCCGTAAACACGGCCAAGATATTTAGCAACTAAAACATCTTAATTAAATGTCAGTACAAATGTTTATATATTAAATAGGTTTAGTATTCAAATTGATGAGAATTCAATATATTTATAACATCCTAATCAAATATTCTTTGCTTATCAAATAAATGTCATATTAAGTCGTATTTAATTAGCACCTTTTCTATAACAGTTTTCATATAAATCTAGTCAAGATTATCTAGGTAATCTGGGATTCCAAGTTTGAAATTGAATACAGCCAATTTTTGAGAGCGATGAGTTAATTGGATGCCAATTACGACAATTATACGGATAACAAAGCTTATAAGATGTTTTGTTCATTTTGGTAGGAAGACATACAGAAAGTACCCATAAACTATTTAGAATATGTTCTAAATTTTGTATATAATAGACTGATATACGATCATATTTCAATTGTTTACAGCAATCTCTATAAATGTTATATTTATATATAAATCTAAATAATTAAATTCAATTGATTATAATTATTATCATGAAATGTATAATTCTAAAGAAATCATATGAAATTGCAGTTATTGAAATTACATGTTATATATTTTATTTATGATATTTATATTATGATGTGGGATATCAATTGACGAGGACATGGCTAGAGGACATGACCAGAGGACATGGCTAGAGGACATGGCCAGGTGTCTACGCAGAGAGACCTTTCATCTTGAGGAAAGCTTCCTGGTTGGGTTCGCGACCCAAGAAGTTGTAGAGCATTTCAGTAGCATCCTGTGAGTACACGTAAAGGAATCAGATATAGGAATGCAAATGATAAATGTGTTGGAGGAATGGCATCCAATAGAGCAATGCAAAACTATTTTAAAACACTGTACATTGTACACTGTACAATGTACAATGTACAATGTTTATAATATTTAAACATCTTCAAGAAATAACAGTTTTAATGAAGTAATTATGTATCTTTATAAAACGATTTTAAAAATTAATTTTAATATTTTTAAATCCCAATTTCCCTATAAAACGAACACACATAAGATATGTTAGTAAGATATGCCGTAAGTTATTATTTATATGAATTACCTTCTTATAATCAATTTTGATCTATTTCATAATTAATAATTATACCTTTACCAGCTAGTAGAATATTATAATAAAATAGTTTCAAAAGAAAGTAAATGTATTGTTATGCCAATATATCAAATTAATCTTATTTTTAATATTTAGTTAGATTAAACTTTAATATCTAAATTGAATTGTAACTTCTTTTATAAATTGTACTAACATTATAGTTATTATAGATATATAGGTAATAAAATCATAATTTCTTCAATATTATTTATAATTTATTAGAACTACTTAATGGTTGATTAATAGTTATAAATTAATGTCTATTAAATATGCAATAATTGTTAAATAAGTAATTTACAACATAAGGTAATTAACAATAATAATTATATATGTATATGTATACATATATATATATATATATATACACATACATACATATATATATATATATATATATATATATATATATATATATATATATGCATACATATATCTATATATATAATTGGCTTACTTTTATTTATAACAATAATTATTATTATTGTAAATTTATAAAATTTAGTTACAATTTGTAGACTTTATTATTTCATTTCATTATGCACACGAAATTCCTCTTTATATTTTACATAATTCCGATTATAAAAATTATTTTTTTAATGTTTATATATTTATTTTTTCTAATAGTGATCTTTTTTTTTAATTAATTGACTTTTTTCTACGATTTATTTACGACATTTATACCCTTTAAAATATGTTATTAAATTTTTTTAAATTTGGACAAATTTTATCAATGTAATAATAATTTTAAATTTAACATGAACAATTAACAGATACTTTTAATTTTAATATAAATCCATTTTTAACATACTTATAATTAATTATTATCTGAAATTTGAATGACTAATAATTACATATTTAATGAATATAAAAAAAATTAAATTTGTTTCTCTATAATTTACTAGGCAAAATATTAATTATTTTTCATATATTTCTTGATAATTCTTTGAAATTGTAATTTAGTATTTTTTTAATGTTATAAATATATATTTTAAAGAAATGTAATAATCATTTATCATTACAAATATTTAATGATAAGTATATAAGTTTTTATAGTTTTTACTAGAAATGCCTATATTTATAAGCTTAATATAATTCTTAGAATTCTTTTATTTTAATATAATTATTTTATTAAAATAATTTTAATTTTATATTGTACAAAATCTAATATATTAGAAAAGTTGATCTAAATTGCTCAAATAATGGATTTTACAATCTAATCAGGATCTAAAGTTTATGAAAAAAAAAAAAATTTTAAATACAGAAAATTTATATTTAAATTTAACAAATTAAATGAAATTATAATAAAACGTTGTAAATAAAACTCAAATTGCCGATATATATCAATAAATATTAGAAATGGTTTAAAAGATATACGTTGTGGTGTAAAATATTCAATTAGTTGTCTTTTAATACGTTTATGCATGAATATAATATTTGTATGTAAAAAAAGAATACAGTAAATTGGTTTAAATTATAATAATTTACTAAAAATAAAATATTTTAAAATTAGGATCTTATAATTTATATTTAACAAATATCTGTACCTGAACTGAACTGTGAGATAATGGTACACTGTACGCTGTACACTGTACGCTGTAAACTGTACGCTGTACGCTGTACACTGTACGCCTTACAGTGCTAATAAGTATTGTTAAGTAGATGATAAAATGAACTAAAAATAAAATTTTGCGAACATAGAACATTTCCATTAGGTTGATCCAAGTGTAAGGTGGTTTAGAAATAGAGGTAGAAATGTACTGGAGAGGGAAGGAGAAGGGAAAGCGAAGGGAAGGAGAAGGGAAGGAGAAGGGAAGGAGAAGGGAAGGAGAAGGGAAGGAGAAGGGAAGGAGAAGGGAAGGAGAAGGGAAGGAGAAGGGAAGGAGAAGGGAAGGAGAAGGGAAAGAGAAGGAAGGAGAAGGGAAGGAGAAGGAAGGAGAAGGGAAGGAGAAGGGAAGGAGAAGGGAAGGAGAAGGAAGGAGAAGGGAAGGAGAAGGGAAGGAGAAGGGAAAGAGAAGGGAAGGAGAGGGGAAGGAGAAGGGAAGGAGAAGGGAAGGAGAAGGGAAAGAGAAGGAAGGAGAAGGGAAGGAGAAGGGAAGGAGAAGGGAAGGAGAAGGGAAGGAGAAGGGAAGGAGAAGGGAAGGAGAAGGGAAGGAGAAGGGAAGGAGAAGGGAAAGAGAAGGAAGGAGAAGGGAAGGAGAAGGAAGGAGAAGGGAAGGAGAAGGGAAGGAGAAGGGAAGGAGAAGGAAGGAGAAGGGAAGGAGAAGGGAAGGAGAAGGGAAAGAGAAGGGAAGGAGAGGGGAAGGAGAAGGGAAGGAGAAGGGAAGGAGAAGGGAAAGAGAAGGAAGGAGAAGGGAAGGAGAAGGAAGGAGAAGGGAAGGAGAAGGGAAGGAGAAGGGAAGGAGAAGGGAAGGAGAAGGGAAAGAGAAGGGAAGGAGAGGGGAAGGAGAAGGGAAGGAGAAGGGAAGGAGAAGGGAAAGAGAAGGAAGGAGAAGGGAAGGAGAAGGGAAGGAGAAGGGAAGGAGAAGGAAGGAGAAGGGAAGGAGTAGGGAAGGAGAAGGGAAGGAGAAGGGAAAGAGAAGGAGTTACGTACCTTAGACCCGCCAGGTGACAAGATACACTTCCTGTAAGATGCTCCAACCTCCGCACTAAGGATATTTTCGCTGAACCGTGTCATGAACATATCGCAGCTGAATACCTCAGACCACTGGAGGAGAAGGGGTGTGGCTAATGAGGGGCGTGGCTAATGAGGGGCGTGGCTAATGAGGGGCGAGGCTAATGAGGGGCGTGGCTAATGAGGGATGTGGCTAATGAGGGGCGTGGCTAATGATGGGCGTGGCTAATGAGGGGCGTGGCTAATGAGGGATGTGGCTAATGAGGGGCGTGGCTAATGATGGGCGTGGCTAATGAGGGGCGTGGCTAACGAGGGACAAATAATTAAAGGCAGAGAGCGAATTGAAGGGTAAATAATTAGAGTGAAGGCTAAAATAAGTAAAAAAAATCACAAAACATTTTGATGACATAAATCATTTTCTAATTTTTCTAAGTGCAGAAATCGAGTGCATTCATGCATGACTGACCAAGTAACCATAGTACTGGGCGTCGTAACCGTTCGCCAGGTGGCCAAACGAAGCAGCCATGTTGGTTCCCTTCGAACACTCGATGCCGAGAAGTTGCTGACTCAATTTATTGAAAATAGCTACGGTGTCGACCTGTAAAGGATGTGACGGGAGTTCACGAGGCACCATAGGGCGTGGCTAGGGGGCGTAAGACCTAGAAGAGGGGCACATTTACCTCGTCTTCATCGGAACTATGAATTTGCTGATCAAAAGTACTAAGGAGAATCTGTCGCAGGTTAAATAGTCCTGCGTTTGCTTCTCTAGAGTTCAAAAGCGAGTCTAGGAGCGGTTTTGGGATGGGGCTATCTGTGTGTAGGGTTGAGATTTTAATAAGAGGGGTTTTGGGATGGGACTATCTGTGTGTAGGGTTGAGATTTTAATAGGAAGTCTAAGAGGGGTTTTGGGATGGGGCTATCTGTGTGTAGGGTTGAGATTTTAATATGAAGTCTAAGAGGGGTTTTGGGATGGGGTTACTTGTGTGTAGGGTTGAGATTTTAATAGGAAGTCTAAGAGGGGTTTTGGGATGGGACTATCTGTGTGTAGGGTTGAGATTTTAATAGGAAGTCTAGGAGCGGTTTTGGGATGGGGTCCTACACCACTACCCAATACAGATTGAGTATGCAACAAACCATCTATGTAATGCCCAGACATAAGTCTCAAGGCCTCTTCATGCCAAACCCAGTTTTCTAACATCTGAGATGGAGCTTCTACGAAATCTCTCTCCACAGAAGTGCCGCTGTATTGGTAGTCACTTATAGGAGCAGGGGCAGGGGGTAGGGGAGTAGGGGAGTAGGGGCAGGGGGAGGGAGTAGCGGAGTAGGGGCAGGGGCAGGGGGTAGGGGAGTAGGGGCAGGGGGGCAGGAGGAGGGGGTAGCGGAGTAGGGGCAGGGGGGCAGGGGGAGGGGGTAGCGGAGTAGGGGAAGGGGCAGGGGGTAGGGGAGTAGGGGCAGGAGGGCAGGGGAAGGGGGTAGCGGAGTTGGGGCAGGAGGGCAGGGGGTAGGGGAGTAGGGGCAGGGGGATAGAGGGGTATGTGAGTAGGGGTAGGGATAGAGGGGTATGGGAGTAGGGGCAGGGGGAGGGGGGTAGGGGCAGGACGCATAGATATGCGGGTCTTCGATGGCGAAAGAAATTATTATGCAACGGTCTACGGGATGTAGTCGGGTAGAGGAGGGCGGCAACTAGGGTGCAACAGGGTATTCGGCGGAGTAGATCGGGGTTTAGGGTTGAACGCAAGTTAAAGCAGGTTTATAAGTTCTAAATAACGGGGGTGGGTTCTAGGGGTGGCGAAGAAACCCATCGCAGGAGTGACCTGAACTGCACGAAGTCGGCCTTAGAGCAGATCTGATGCATGATGTGACCAAACTCGTGGAAGTAGGTCTCCACCTATAAAATGGCGGGGTCGAGGTTTGTAAGGATTCGGAGTTGACGAAACGACTTATTCGACCTCGGGTCACCGAGTTCAATCGTTTGTTGCGAAATAATGAACTAGAGTGGTGTCGGAGGTCGGGGGTCGATGGGAGGTGGAGATAGGTTATAGAGCTGACCTCGTCGTGAGCCAGTAAACTCGGCATCTCATCGGTGGGCTTCGAGAAGTTGGCAACCATTGCCGAGACGGAAATCTGACGACTTCCATCAGCAGTCTTACAACTCGGCTATTTGAAGTTAAGAGATGTTTTAATGCAAAGAAACCAGTACATAAGATAATACTGTCGTGTAGTAAATAATGGTTAAATAATGTTTAAATAAAGGTTAAATAAAGGTTAAATAAAGGTTCAATAAAGGTTCAATAAAGGTTCAATAAAGGTTCAATAAAGGTTCAATAAAGGTTCAATAAAGGTTCAATAAAGGTTCAATAAAGGTTCAATAAAGGTTCAATAAAGGTTCAATATCGCTACTAATAAAGGTTCAATATCGCTACCAATAAAGGTTCAATATCGCTACCAATGATGTAACCATCTTAAACTGAGTAATATTCTACGAGAGAATTTCACCTTATTTCTATTTTATTAAATCGGGAGCTGAATGTTACAAATCCTGTAAAGATCTCAGCGGAGTGGTCAAGTAATAAACCTGAAGTCCAAAACAAGCGGAATGGTCAAGTAATAAACCTGAAGTCCAAAACAAGCAGCGTGACTATATTTGCCTTCCCGAGGGAATATGTCTAAATAGAAATAGCCAATCAACTGAGAGCTGGTACTGTCCTGGACGCTGTACTGAGGGATGACGGGGGAGGGGGTTAAGGTGCGTGTTTAGGGGGCTTGTTTAGGGGGCGTGTTTAGGGGTTGTAGCAAGAAGACTTAATTGTTTGAGATAAGCTAACGACATTCTATACATTTAGCTAATCTATTGTTATATTTATTACTAAATATTGAATCTCTCTGTAGATGAAATTCAAGTGCCAACCAAAATAACATCCTTGTGCCAAATCTCTGGATCTTCAATTTTAGTGAAAATCAACCCCAAGAGATTCTACAATAATTATGAATATACGTTAAATGATCTTTTAATAGCGAATATAGAATGTAAAAAGTGAGGGAGAGTGAGATGAAGAGGAGTGGGGAGTGGTGGGAGTGGGAGATAGAATGAAAGGGGTGGAGGAAATGGAGGGGATGGAAGAGAGAGGGGAGGATGAGGAAGGGATGGAAGAGAGAGGGGAGGAGGAGGAAGGGATAGAAGAGAGAGGGGAGGAGGAGGAATGGATAGAAGAGAGAGGGGAGGAGGAGGAAGGGATGTAAGAGAGAGGGGAGGAGGAAGGGATGGAAGAGAGAGGGGAGGAGGAGAGGGGAGGAGGAGTGGAGAGGAGGAGAGGGGAGGAGGAGAGGGATGGAAGAGAGAGAGGAGAGGGGAGAAGGAGAGGGGAGGAGGAGAGGGGAGGAGGAGGAAGGGATGGAGGAGAGAGGGAAGGAGGAGGAAGGGATAGAAGAGAGAGGGGAGGAGGAGGAAGGGATGGAAGAGAGAGGGGAGGAGGAGGAAGGGATGGAAGAGAGAGGGGAGGAGGAGAGGGGAAGAGAGAGGGAAGGAGGAGAGGGGAGGAGGAGAGGGATGGAAGAGAGAGAGGAGAGGGGAGAAGGAGAGGGGAGGAGGAGAGGGGAGGAGGAGTAAGGGATGGAAGAGAGAGGGAAGGAGGAGGAAGGGATAGAAGAGAGAGGGGAGGAGGAGGAAGGGATGGAAGAGAGAGGGGAGGAGGAGGAAGGGATGGAAGAGAGAGGGGAGGAGGAGGAAGGGATGGAAGAGAGAGGGGAGGAAGAGGAAGGGATGGAAGAGAGGGGAGGAGGAGGAAGGGATGGAAGAGAGAGGGGAGGAGGAGAGGGGAGGAGGAGTGGAGAGGAGGAGAGGGGAGGAGGAGAGGGATGGAAGAGAGAGAGGAGAGGGGAGAAGGAGAGGGGAGGAGGAGAGGGATGGAAGAGAGAGAGGAGAGGGGAGAAGGAGAGGGGAGGAGGAGAGGGGAGGAGGAGGAAGGGATGGAAGAGAGAGGGAAGGAGGAGGAAGGGATAGAAGAGAGAGGGGAGGAGGAGGAAGGGATGGAAGAGAGAGGGGAGGAGGAGGAAGGGATGGAAGAGAGAGGGGAGGAGGAGAGGGGAGAAGGAGAGGGGAGGAGGAGAGGGGAGGAGGAGGAAGGGATGGAAGAGAGAGGGAAGGAGGAGGAAGGGATAGAAGAGAGAGGGGAGGAGGAGGAAGGGATGGAAGAGAGAGGGGAGGAGGAGGAAGGGATGGAAGAGAGAGGGGAGGAGGAGGAAGGGATGGAAGAGAGAGGGAATGAGGAGGAAGGGATAGAAGAGAGAGGGGAGGAGGAGGAAGGGATGGAAGAAAGAGGGGAGGAGGAGGAAGGGATGGAAGAGAGAGGGGAGGAGGAGAGGGGAGGAGGAGAGGGGAAGAGAGAGGGGAGGAGGAGATGAAACCTGGTAAATTTTCAGTAGTCCTTCAGTAACAGTTTTTAGAGGAAAGTATTCCTTTAACTCTAGCTGATCAAATGCATATTCCTTTTCTTCAATACGAGTCATGTAATAACGGTAATCAGACATCAATAGCTTACCATCATAGGGGTAATTGTATTTGGCATGCTGTAGTGGGGGGGGGTAGGGGGTGTAGTGGGGGGTAGAGGGTAGTGGGGGTAGGGGGTAGTGGGGGGTAGGGGATGTAGTGAGGCTAGTGGGTGGTAGGGGGTAGTAGGGTGTAGTGGGGGGTAGGATGTAGTGGGGGTTAGGGGTGTAGTGAGGCTAGTGGGTGGTAGGGGGTAGTGGGGTGTAGTGGGTAGTGGGGTGTAGAGGGTGTAGTGGGGGGTAGGGGGTGTAGTGAGGCTAATGGGTGGTAGGGGGTAGTAGGGTGTAGTGGGGGGTAGGGTGTAGTGGGGGTTAGGGGTGTAGTGAGGCTAGTGGGTGGTAGGGGGTAGTGGGGGTAGGGGATGTAGTGGGGCTAGTGGGTGGTAGGGGGTAGTGGGGTGTAGTAGGTGTAGTGGGGGTAAGGGATGTAGTGAGGCTAGTGGGTGATAGGGGATAGTGGGGTGTAGTAGGTATAGTGGGAGTATGGGGGGGAGTTGAGTGGGTAGTGAGGTGTAGTAAGGCTAGTGGGGTGTAGTAGGTGTAGTGGGGGTAGGGGTTGTAGTGAGGGTAGGGGGAGTTATGGGGTAGTGTGGTGTAGTAGGTGTAGTGGGGTGTAGTGGGAGTAAGGGGGAGTTAAGTGGGTAGTGGGGTGTAGTAGGTGTAGGGGGGAGTTGTGGGGATATTGGGGTGTAGTAGTTGTAGTGGGGTCTTAGGGGATGTAGTGGGGTTTTGTGGGTTTAGTGGGTGTAATGGATATAGTGGATGTAGTAGGTATAGTGAATTCAGTGGGGTTTTGTGGGAGTGTAGTAGGTGTAGTGTGTCTAGTGGGATTTATGGGTTTAGTGGGTGTAGTTGATGCAGTTGGGTGTTGTAGCTGGTAGTAGGTGTAGTGGGTGTTGTGGGATGTAGTAGGTGTAGTGGGTGTAGTGGGTCTAGTGGGGGTATTGTGGGTGTAGTGAGGGTGTGGTGTATGTAATGGGGTGTAGTGGGAGTAGTAAAGGGTAGGGGAAGTTGTGTGGGTAGTGGGGTGTAGTAGGTGTAGGAGGGAGTTGTGGGATATAGTGGGGTTTTGTGGGTGTAGTGGATGTAGTAGTTGTAGTGAATCGAGTGGTGTTTTGTGGATGTAGTAGGTGTAGTGGGGTGTTGGCGGATGTAGTAGGTGTAATGGGGTATTGTAGGATGTAGTGGATGTAGTAAGTGTAGTAAGTATAGTGAATGGAGTGAAGTGTAGTGGGGTGTAGTAGATAGAGGGGTGTTGTGGGGGATAATATGTGTAGAGGTGTGTTGTAGCGGGTAGTAGGTGTAATGGGGTGTAGTGGTTGTAGTGAGGTGTAGTGGGATGTAGTGGATCTAGTGGGGTGTAATGGTTGTAGTGAGGTGTAGTGGGGTGTATGGCAAACACGGGGCAGGCAATGAACTTCCTTAACCTCAGCCTTCTTGTACTCTAAGAAACTTGCTACCTCTTTCTCCTTTAGAGGTTGTAATTTCTGAGTCAACTCGCTGAGAAACTTGGAGACAGTCTTGAAATTGAAATGCAAGATGAAAGTTTGAGAAGTAAAATAATAAATAATAATAAACAATAATAAATAATAATAAGCAATATTAAACAATAATAAGCAATATTAAACAATAATAAGCAATTATAAACAATAATAAGCAATATTAAGCAATAATAAACAATAATAAACAATAATAAACAATAATAAACAATAATAAACAATAATAAACAATAATAAACAATAATAAACAATAATAAACAATAATAAACAATAATAAACAATGATTAACATGCAATCAACAAATCTTATTTGCTTTTGCTGCAGAAATTCTAATATATTTCACACATTGTTTGCTGACATAATAAACAATATTATATTAAATACAGAATTAGCACTTGATAAGATTATTATTTATTGATATGATCAAGTTATCTTACAAAAGATACAAAAGTGCATATATAACTATTACCTAGCTACTCGTGTGATTTACATTAAACATTTCACTAAAGTCGCAAACTCTACACCCTTCAACTCACTAGGGGCTCACTGCAAATGAACTAATTCCTAGCTAAAGGCTAGACTACCTCTTTATCTTTTGCCATTTTCATCTCGAGGATGAGGTCGGAGTGCGACTTAAATCCGAGCAGTTGGGCTTTCTACGGAACGGAAAGGAGTTACTAGGAGATATAGAGGTTGTTGGATGGCAGAAAACCTTTTTGCGAAGGCTGATTAATTCTTCGAGGATCTTTGTATTGTCTTCTATGCACCTGTAACAATTGAAAACGCTTATTCCTAATATATTACATAGCTGCGAGATCTTTGCATGTTTCTCTATTGGTCACTTTAATTCGCATTCTCCTCCTTCACCTTCACAACGACTACATTACACATCTACCCAAATCAAACTCCAATCCTTCTCGACATCGTTAACCCTATCCTGCGACTCCTCCTTCCCAAACCCGCCTATCCGTGTTCCTTTTCCTTCCCATTATTCCCAGCTGAACTAACCGGGAGTTGAATGCAATTTCAAGTTTTTTTCTCACCTCGGGATCGCGAATAAACTTCTGACATGGAAAGTAGTCGGGATATTTGAGGCTGACCTTGAATAAACCAGCCTCCGTCTTGTCAAGACCCTTTATAAAGGATTTTGGGAGGCCCACTGCAAGAAGAGGTGTGAATACTGAATAATCCGTTCCAGATACTATTTCATATTATACTCAATAAAGGGATGAGAAGACCATGGGGGTATGTTAGGGGGTGAAAAGACCATGGGGGTATGTCAAGGGTTGTGAATAAACACGGTGTGTGTGTCAAGGGGTGAGCAGAACATGGGGGGTATGTTAGGGGGTGTGTCAAGGGGTATAAGAAGAACACGGGGGTGTGTCAAGGGGTATAAGAAGAACATGGGGGTAAGAAGAAAATGGGGGTGTGTCAAGGGGTGTGAAAATAACACGGGGGTGTGTCAAGGGGGGTAAGAAGAACACGGGGGTGTGTCAAGGGGGGTAAGAAGAACACGGGGGTAAGAAGAAAATGGGGGTGTGTCAAGGGGTGAGAAGAACATGGGGGTGTGTCAAGGGGTGTGAGAAGAACATGGGGGTGTGTCAAGGGGTGTGAGAAGAACATGGGGGTGTGTCAAGGGGGGTAAGAAGAACACGGGGGTGTGTCAAGGGGGGTAAGAAGAACACGGGGGTGTGTCAAGGGGGGTAAGAAGAACACGGGGGTGTGTCAAGGGGTGTGAGAAGAACACGGGGGTGTGTCAAGGGGTGTGAGAAGAACATGCAGGTGTGTCAAGGGGTGAGAGAAGAACATGGGGGTGTGTCAAGGGGTGAGAAGAACATGGGGGTGTGTCAAGGGGTGTGAGAAGAACATGGGGGTGTGTCAAGGGGTGAGAAGAACATGAGGGTGTGTCAAGGGGTGTATCAAGGGGTGTGAGAAGAACACGGGGGTGTGTCAAGGGGGGTAAGAAGAACACGGGGGTGTGTCAAGGGGTGAAAAGAACACGGGGGTGTGTCAAGGGGGGTAAGAAGAACACGGGGGTGTGTCAAGGGGTGTGAGAAGAACATGCAGGTGTGTCAAGGGGTGTGAGAAGAACATGCAGGTGTGTCAAGGGGTGTGAGAAGAACACGGGGGTGTGTCAAGGGGTGTGAGAAGAACATGGGGGTGTGTCAAGGGGGGTAAGAAGAACACGGGGGTGTGTCAAGGGGTGTGAGAAGAACACGGGGGTGTGTCAAGGGGTGAGAAGAACATGGGGGTGTGTCAAGGGGTGTGAGAAGAACATGGGGGTGTGTCAAGGGGTGTGAGAAGAACATGCAGGTGTGTCAAGGGGTGTGAGAAGAACATGGGGGTGTGTCAAGGGGTGTGAGAAGAACACGGGGGTGTGTCAAGGGGTGTGAGAAGAACACGGGGGTGTGTCAAGGGGTGTGAGAAGAACATGCAGGTGTGTCAAGGGGTGTGAGAAGAACATGGGGGTGAGTCAAGGGGGGTAAGAAGAACACGGGGGTGTGTCAAGGGGGGTAAGAAGAACACGGGGGTGTGTCAAGGGGTGTGAGAAGAACACGGGGGTGTGTCAAGGGGTGTGAGAAGAACATGCAGGTGTGTCAAGGGGTGTGAGAAGAACATGGGGGTGTGTCAAGGGGTGTGAGAAGAACACGGGGGTGTGTCAAGGGGGGTAAGAAGAACACGGGGGTGTGTCAAGGGGTGTGAGAAGAACACGGGGGTGTGTCAAGGGGTGTGAGAAGAACATGCAGGTGTGTCAAGGGGTGTGAGAAGAACATGGGGGTGTGTCAAGGGGGGTAAGAAGAACACGGGGGTGTGTCAAGGGGTGTGAGAAGAACACGGGGGTGTGTCAAGGGGTGTGAGAAGAACATGGGGGTGTGTCAAGGGGTGAGAGAAGAACATGGGGGTGAGTCAAGGGGTGAGAGAAGAACATGGGGGTGTGTCAAGGGGTGTGAGAAGAACACGGGGGTGTGTCAAGGGGGGTAAGAAGAACATGGGGGTGTGTCAAGGGGTGTGAGAAGAACACGGGGGTGTGTCAAGGGGGGTAAGAAGAACACGGGGGTGTGTCAAGGGGTGTGAGAAGAACACGGGGGTGTGTCAAGGGGTGTGAGAAGAACATGGGGGTGTGTCAAGGGGTGTGAGAAGAACACGGGGGTGTGTCAAGGGGTGTGAGAAGAACATGGGGGTGTGTCAAGGGGTGAGAGAAGAACATGGGGGTGAGTCAAGGGGTGAGAGAAGAACATGGGGGTGTGTCAAGGGGTGTGAGAAGAACATGCAGGTGTGTCAAGGGGTGTGAGAAGAACACGGGGGTGTGTCAAGAGGTGTGAGAAGAACACGGGGTGTGTCAAGGGGTGTGAGAAGAACATGGGGGTGTGTCAAGGGGTGAGAGAAGAACATGGGGGTGAGTCAAGGGGTGAGAGAAGAACATGGGGGTGTGTCAAGGGGTGTGAGAAGAACACGGGGGTGTGTCAAGGGGTGTGAGAAGAACATGCAGGTGTGTCAAGGGGTGTGAGAAGAACACGGGGGTGTGTCAAGAGGTGTGAGAAGAACACGGGGTGTGTCAAGGGGTGTGTCAATAACATGGGGGTGTGTCAAGGGGTGTGAGAAGAACACGGGGGTGTGTCAAGGGGTGAAAAGAACATGGGGGTGTGTCAAGAGGTGTGAGAAGAACACGGGGGTGTGTCAAGGGGGGTAAGAAGAACATGGGGGTGTGTCAAGGGGTGTGAGAAGAACATGGGGGTGTGTCAAGGGGTGTGAGAAGAACATGGGGGTGTGTCAAGGGGTGTGAGAAGAACACGGGGGTGTGTCAAGGGGTGTGAGAAGAACATGCAGGTGTGTCAAGGGGTGTGAGAAGAACACGGGGGTGTGTCAAGAGGTGTGAGAAGAACACGGGGTGTGTCAAGGGGTGTGAGAAGAACATGGAGGTGTGTCAAGGGGTGAGAAGAACATGGGGGTGTGTCAAGGGGTGTGAGAAGAACACGGGGGTGTGTCAAGGGGTGTGAGAAGAACATGCAGGTGTGTCAAGGGGTGTGAGAAGAACATGGGGGTGTGTCAAGGGGTGAGAAGAACATGGGGGTGTGTCAAGGGGTGTGAGAAGAACACGGGGGTGTGTCAAGGGGTGTGAGAAGAACATGGGGGTGTGTCAAGGGGTGAGAAGAACATGGGGGTGTGTCAAGGGGTGTGAGAAGAACATGGGGGTGTGTCAAGGGATGTGAGAAGAACACGGGGGTGTGTCAGGGGGTGAAAAGAACATGGGGGTGTGTCAAGGGGTGTGAGAAGAACATGGGGGTGTGTCAAGGGGGGTAAGAAGAACACGGGGGTGTGTCAAGGGGGGTAAGAAGAACATGGGGGTGTGTCAAGGGGTGTGAGAAGAACACGGGGGTGTGTCAAGGGGTGAAAAGAACATGGGGGTGTGTCAAGGGGTGAGAAGAATACGGGGGTGTGTCAAGGGGTGTGAGAAGAACATGGGGGGTATGTTAGGGGTGTGAGAAGAACATGGTGGGTATGTTAGGGGGTGTGTCAAGGGGTCAGCAGAACATGGGGGGTATGTTAGGGGGTGTGGCTAACTTATCTTCCCAATTACAATATTCTACCCATTAAAGGAATGAGATATAGTGCAAAATGGTAACAAAATATATTTTCTACATTTTTTTTTGTTCAATAAAAATCTTTAGATTGATATAAGAAACTTATTATTACTTTGAGCATTATTATTAAAAATAAAGATTGTTTATTTATTTAGACAATAAGGGGCGTGCCAGGGGTGTGTCTGACCTAACTCTTCATCAGACAGCTCCAGGATAGTGTTTTCCTTGTTTAGGTTACAAGAGAAGTCAATTCCAAGATTACAGATTCTTTTTTTAATAGTTTTGATTTGGTCTTGGATTTTTTTTGGCAGATGTAGTCCTGTTGTGGTTCACGGAGGTGACAAGTGGAATGAATACATCTATTATAAATCTAAATCTATTATAAATCTAAATCTATTATAAATCTAAATCTATTATAAATATAAATCTATTATAAATATAAATACACAATAAAATCTTCTATAAAAATAAATCTATAAATTAATTTTCCTAATATGGGTTTATATATTTATATTTAGATTAATAATATAGCTATATTGCCGCAGTGCTGAGTTATAGCCAATGAAATAAAAGCTAGTTTTATTTGCTAATTGATGCTATCTTTTCTTTCATTATTCATATTTTATCTGTTGATAGTTCAGAAAAATTTGTAATATTTTTTATAAATATTTTGAACATTTTGACGAATTTTTATGCAATTTTCAGAATAAATCTAGTCAATCTATTCTATCGTATCTATATATAATATATATCTGATAATATACATGTACATTTTTAAAGTTAAATATATAGTATATAAAAATCTCATAAAATAAAAATATTTTAATTTTTTTAATTTATTTTTTTTAACAATTTCATATCCTTTAACTGTTAGTTATGAAATGTCATTATCATAAAAGTAAATATATACATACTTATGAATATATATATATGAATATAATTTAAATAGTAAATGTGTATTTTTAAATCAATCTCAGATAAGATAGAGTTTATTTAGTGGACTGCTTTTCCCCATCTTTTACATGTAAACTTCACATGGGTTAACCATCCCTTATATTAAGTATTGGAATAAAGTTAATTAAAAATAAATATTCTATAAAGGAAAGGATGTTCTATAATAAAACATATTTCATTTTTATTTAATAAAATAAAAACTAGAAATATTTCTTCAGCGAAATTGTAATTTGTTTTAACCGTTACGATGACCGAACTTGATTAAACGTTTGATATACCTTCTTTCTTCAGGCTGCCAATCCCTCTCCAACTTTTCGGCCAACAGAATATTCTGGAATACATCTTCGCGCATGCTACAGGTGATTGTGGGAAATATATTAAAGAATCAATATTGTAACATAAATGAAGTTATTCTCTCTGAAATTTCATATAATTACTGCAGAATAATATAATAACTACAAAGGAACGATGATATTTATTCACTTTATTGAGTTAAAGTAATAATATAATTATCTATAATCTACGGGTTTATTTATTATTTAATGATCTTCTTTTTTATCAAAACCCAATAAATAAATATTTTTGATTTTCAATTATTTTTAAATGCACAAATTAAATATCATAGAGAAATATTGATTCCATAAATATTCCAATATTTAATTTAATGATTTATTTAATGGCGTAAAAACTGGCGATATATATATAATTTAGTCACTGCAACAAGCAAAAGATTATAAATCCACACATATACTTATTGGCTCTAACATACAGAGATCATTTCACTGATCATTCAACACTAAATCTATATTAAGTTTAATTTCGCTGCCCAGGATTACAGAATGGGGTGTTATAATGAAGGTTTACTTCACATTTTGTGTATGTATGTATGTGCTAGTGTGTGTGCGTGTGTGTGTAAATATGTGTGCGTGTGTGTGTAAATATGTGTGCGTGTGTGTGAAGAATTTATTATACAAAGAATTTAACATATTAATAAATGTTCTACAATGTGTAACCATACGAATAAAAATGAAGAATATAGTAAAATAAAAAATAAAAGTAATGTAGCGTGTCAAGGTATGTGTAAGTGTTATAAAATAAAATATAGGGAAGGTGATTAGTCTCACTTAAGCAGGAAGCTTTTTAGATTGTGCTTAAACATGTTAATAGTGACAGTGGGGGATAATAGTATTTTAGGAAGGTTCCATTTGTTTGGAGCTAGGTGGCGGAAACTTTTGTTTCCAACCAAATTTAATGGCATGGGAGGTAGTGAGAGGGTTATGAGGTGAGAAGATCGTAGTTGTCTGTAGTTTTCTTTCATATTTAGTACTTGTCTTAAGTTGTGTGGTTAGTCATAAGTTAGGGTTTTATTTAATATGGTTAGTAGTTTATAGTCGATGGAGTTAGCAGTTGTCATCCAGTTTAGTCTTAATCGTAAGTCCGTAATGCTTGTAGAATAGTCATATTGTTTGAGTTTGTAAATTAGTCGGATACTTCTGTTAATAATTGCGTCAAACATTTTAAGTGTAGTCTTAGTCTATCAAGTGAGTAAAGTATTACAATAGTTTAGTCAAGGTAGTATTAGCGAATGTGTAAGTAAAATGGCAGTGTTTTTATTTATGTAAGATCGGAGTTTATATAAGTTGTATAAATGGTAAGAAGTTGTCTGTTTCAGTGAAAGAATGTGTTAGTCAAAGTTTAATTTGTTGTCAAATTTGACTCCAAGATATTTTGTCGAGTGAGATGATTTTATTGAAAATCATTGAAAATCTTTGGGAAAGCGGGTTCTATATTTAATTTAGCATTTTAATTGATATATTGATGAGTTATGTTATAGTAGAGTTCAGTAGTAAGTCATTTGTTGTCAGCCAGTTATGTAAGTCAGTAAGACAGTATGACAGTTCTGTAGTTGATCTGCTGAGTCTATGTTAGAGTGTAATTCAATAGAGATTATAATTTACATCTGGATATTTATTAAATATATGTTGAATGGGAGTCAAAAAAATGGCACATATTATGGGGGGAAAGCACGGATCCTTGCGGAACTCCATGCTTTATTGGATTTTAAACTGATGATATTGAATTACTAATTTTGATGGTAAAAATTCTATTGAATAAAAAGTTCTTGAACATGAGAGGAATATCTTTTAGTCCTATATTTTGTAATCTATCTATAATAGTGTTAAATTCAAGTGTATCGAACGCAGAGGATAAGTCAAGTAGTATTAGCTGTTGAGATTTGTTATTGGCCAGTGAAGTGTATAAGTCGTCAAAAAGTGAAAGTAGAGTAATTTCAGTACTATGTCCTTGTCGGAAGCTGTTTTGTTTATTATCAAGTAAGTTATATTTAGTCAAGTATGAAATAAGTTGTTTGTAAACTATCTTTTCTAATATTTTAGCTAGAAGAGGTATCTGAGAAATAGGCCTATAATTGTAGAGATCAGATTTATCGAGTTTAGGTTTTTTTTAGCAGTGGAGTGATTAATGAAAGTTTTAGTAAGTCAGGTATTATTCCGTAAGTCAATGATTCATCAATTATTATTTTAAATAAAGAAGCTAATGTTGATACAATTAATTTAGTTATTGTCAAGGGTAATGGGTCAGGTAAAGGAGAGGAATTCTTGGCTGTAACAATTAAGTTGTATATTTCAGTTATAGTCATGAGGTCAAATTAGATAATACAGCATTTGTAGTCATATATGTCTTTTTAGTGAAGTTTATTAGTTTAGTCTTCTTTATGGTCAATTTATTATATATTTTGTCAATTTTATCAATGAAGTAATTTGCAGTTTTATTATCAGTAATTTCTCGTAATTCATATTAATTAGTATGTTTGTTGAATATTGCTTTATGGTTAGATATTGAGTTAGTTTTAACAGCATAATAGACAATTTTACCATATTTGATTGCATCTAAAGATAAATGATTTCTTATGAATAAATGCTTGTAATCTGTATTTTGTAAATCTGAATTAGTATATAAAAATTTCTTCTTGGAATATTCAGTAGTCAAAATTATCAAAAATTGATTGTTTTGTTATATATATTGTTAGAATAAATTTATAAGTTCTATAAGATATTTTTTGTTATGCTGGTCAGTTTTAACATTATCAATTACAATAACATTTGGGTTGTAGTCGAGTAGTTTAGTATTGTCATTCTTAGATTGCTGGTGCATGTTTGAAGTAGGTGAGTTAGAGACAGTTTTAGCATAAGAGTGTATGTCGTTTTGTTGTGTATTGGTTTCAGTTAGTTTAGATTTGAATACGTCGATTGATAATGAATGTTCATTGAGTCTGTTAAGTATTGTGTCCAGTTTGGATGAAAGTAGAGATGTGGTGTTTTGTGAGATATCTCCATTTCTGCAAGATTTACATGTATATGTAAAGCAATGAGAGTGCATAACAGATATCCCAGGGCAGAAGGTTTACCATTGTTACCCCATGATTTTCTAATCTCATTGCCAAAAGGAACACATTCTTTATGAATAGTTTTCTTGCAGCTTTTGCAAGTTAGAAATTGATCAACCGACTTCTCAGTTGGTTCCTTGCAGTTGTAGCAACTTCCAACCATAATCATCTGATGCAAGTAAAGTTCAAAGGTGTGTGTGAATATTGGTGTGCTAGTGCGGAGTGTAGTGTGTGTGAATATGTGTGTGTGATTATTGGTGTGTGTGTGTGTGTGAATATTGGTGTGTGTGTGTTAATATGTGTGTGAAGATGTGTGTGAGTGTTTGAATATGTGCGTGTGAGTGTGTTAATATGTGTGAGTGTGTGAGTATGTTAATATGTGTGAGTGTGTGAATATGTGTGTGAGTGTGTTAATATGCGTGTGAGTGTGTGAATATGTGCGTGTGAGTGTGTTAATATGCGTGTGAGTGTGTGAATATGCGTGTGAGTGTGTGAATATGTGTGTGAGTGTGTTAATATGTGTGACGGTGTTAATATGTGTGAGTGTGTGAGTATGTTAATATGTGTTAGTGTGTGAATATGTGTGTGAGTGTGTTAATATGCGTGTGAGTGTGTGAATATGTGCGTGTGAGTGTGTTAATATGCGTGTGAGTGTGTGAATATGCGTGTGAGTGTGTGAATATGTGTGTGTGAGTGTGTGAATATGCGTGTAAGTGTGTGAATATGTATGTGTGTTAATATGTATGAGTGTGTGAGTGTGTTAATATGCGTGTGAGTGTGTGAATATGTGTGTGAGTGTGTGAATATGTGTGTGAGTGTGTGAATATGTGTGTGCGAGTGTGTTAATATGTGTGAGTGTGTTAATATGCGTGTGAGTGTGTGAATATGTGTGTGTGAATGTGTTAATATCAGTGAGTGTATGAATATGTGTGTGTGAGTATGTTAATATGTGTGAGTGTGTGAATATGTGTGTGAGTGTGTTAATATGCGTGTGAGTGTGTGAATATGTGCGTGTGAGTGTGTTAATATGCGTGTGAGTGTGTGAATATGCGTGTGAGTGTGTGAATATGTGTGTGTGAGTGTGTGAATATGCGTGTAAGTGTGTGAATATGTGTGTGTGAGTGTGTTAATATGTGTGTGTGAGTGTGTTAATATGTGTGAGTGTGTGAATATGTGTGAGTGTGTGAATATGTGTGAGTGTGTTAATATGTGTGTGAGTGTGAGTGTGTGAGTATGTTAATCTGTGTGAGTGTGTGAATATGTGTGAGTGTGTGAATATGTGTGAGTGTGTGAATATGTGTGAGTGTGTTAATATGTGTGTGAGTGTGAGTGTGTGAGTATGTTAATCTGTGTGAGTGTGTGAATATGTGTGTGTGAGTGTGTTAATATGTGTGAGTGTGTGAGTGTGTGAGTGTGTATTTAAGCCCCCAAGTTGTCAAAATGAGTTACATTTGACGCTCACCTCATTTCTACTTCGAAGTTGGACAGCTTCTTGTCGGATTCGACGCTGATTGCTCGTATCTCTGCGTCAGTGCTGACATGCTGCAGGAAATCCAAACAGTTTCGCTTCACCATTAATTCGGTGTCATGGTCGGCAAGCACCTACGTTAACGTTGGTAAGTATCGAATACAATTCGAATGCGAAAGGCCAGAATAAGAAATGTGAAAAAATAAAGAATTATTGCAAAGAAAATTAATAAAAATTCATATTAATTATGAATTGAATCGCAGTAAAAAGCTAGGCTGAAATATAATACACAGGAGACAATGTGCCAAGAATAATTGAGAGAAAATTGTGACATTTATTGTTTTCAACATTTTAAGAATAATTAATAAGTCAACAATAAACACAATTTATGAATAATTTAGATAATTATGATAATTTTCTATATTGAATTATTAAATTCAATTCTATTTCTATATTAAATTATTATTGTTGATAAATATAATACTGGTGTACGAAATAATTGATATTTAAAATAAATTTGAATATGAAAATTACTTTAAAAATAAAACAATGTTAATGTTGACATTTTAAAAACCCAATATTAGATATAATATTAGCAACATAATGATATAAAAATATTCAAGTAGTTTGATAATATATCCACTTCATCTCGATATACTCACGAGTATATTTAATGTATCAATAATAAGCAATATAATATTGCATACTAAATAGATATAATAATATCCACGAAACAAATGTCAGTCTTGTTTTCTGAATAATATCAATTAGCATTTAGCATTTTGCATAGCTAATGTTTTACTGAGGGGTAATATTGACATGCAAATAGGTGTACCTATGTTCTATATGCCATTGTTATTATAATATTATACAATAATAGTAATTGTATGGTTAAATTACTATAAAATATAGTAATACACGAAATAATATATATATAAGTGTCGTTATATAATAATGGATTATATAATAAATGTATATATGCTCAATGTATAAATTTATGTTCTAAAAATAATTATTTTTATTTATTTATTTACAAACAGAAATAAACGATTGGCCAATTGGATCTTAAAAAGTAAACGTTGCAAGTTTTTAGTAATTGAGAGACGTCGAGGCATACAAATTTATAGCATAAACTTGTCACACGTGGAAAATATTTACATTAAAATATATATTTATATGATGAATATATTAAAACTAAAGTAATATATTCGTATTTAAGTAAAATTGATTGAAAATAGATACATATTTATATTTTATTCTTGAATAATTTTGAAATACTTAATACAGTATTACTTATTATGCGAGTAGTATTTAGAAGAGTAAAAACCTTTATAGTGTTCTCAAAAGTAATCTCGGACTGTTTAAGAGAACCGACGGAATCGAAAACCGATTTAGATAAATTTATAAGCTCTTTCGTCTTAAGTGGAAGGTCCTCTTTGGTAAGATTGAAACGCAATAGAATGCCAGGACTTGCCATGTTTATTTTACTGGAATATTTCGATATTTATTACAAATTTGAAATGTACAAATTATTATATTAAAGTAATATTTTAAATTAATTGTTATTATATTATTTACAACTATCTAATAAGAAGCATAACTATGATTATTAATTTAATATTTATTTCATTTATAAATTAATTAATTATAATAATTACAAATGTATTAATTAAATATATGTGCCCCAATGATATTTATAAATAATAATATATATTTTTTAAATATTTAAAATACAATATAAATTCAGATCATAGACTATTTTATGTGACCACATTAGATTTCCTATTGTATTGGAATGCTCGTGTGAAGTCACCTTAAAACTATTACAATGTGTTAAATAGTATA
Source organism: Osedax frankpressi (assembly GCA_964035775.1). Lineage (NCBI taxonomy): Eukaryota > Metazoa > Annelida > Polychaeta > Sabellida > Siboglinidae > Osedax > Osedax frankpressi. Next base: position 1,576,686 of record OZ038312.1, on the reverse strand, counting down.
TGCATCCGATATATAATATATATTGATAATAGAAACGTACAGTGTACGTGTATATTAGTTGACGATTAGTCTTTCTTATTTACCAATATAAAAAGCATATTAACTAGCTATATTTCAAAGAATACCATGCGCTAAAATTCTAATGTCGAAAATATTGTTGGCGCTATCTATTGTTATCGCATAATTATTATAAATTTAATTATTTGGAGGCTGTTGTAAATTTGAAATATATTTATATAAATCTATATTTATCATTAAAAATGAATAAAATTGAACATTATCAATTTAACAATACTGTATAATATGTCATAATATACGATTTAAATGTTAAAATATCTTATATATAGGAAAAATAAGCATACAGTACAGTGTACTGAGTACACTTACGTGCAAGTCTGTTGATTATTGAAACTGTTGCTATTTGAGAAATTACGAGAAAACGTGTTAAAAAAATGGTTGAATTTTTGAATATTTGAAAATCTAACTGCAATAAATGTTATGAAATATCTCATTATAATATTAATTATTAAAGTATAAATTAAAGTATGCAATTAATCATAAAATTCGTGGCAATTATGAATATTATAAAAATTATAATCGCGGCATTGGCTAGATAGGCTGTGAAACATGTTATATTGTTTACAAATAATTTTATGAAGACATTGGCCAGATAGGCAGTGTACTGTTCTACATTATTTACAAATAATGTTATGAATTATTTTTATAATGTTCATGTCTTTGTAGTTCATACATAGATAGTCAACTATCTAGGGTTCATACATGATTTATTTCCAAGCCCTGTCACTCTCGTATTTTTGCGTATATAAATAAATAATATAATGTAAACATCACATGATTGCTTCGATAATTTTTCTCGGCAAATTAAATAAATATTTTAATAAATTATAATTTTTAAATTAATAATTTAAACCGAGTAAGGGATGCATATGTTCGGCTATTAATTGAAATGGTTATTCTGCTATAAGTGAATACACATTTCACAGATTTCCATCCAACGAATAAAGGTAAAGTAATTGAACTAATATAATAAATAATGTCAATAAAATATAAATTTATAATTATATTAATCAAACTTATACTATATAATGTTATTTAAATACAACTGTACAAATAAATACATATATATATATATATATATATATATATATATGTAGTACAGGTTATAACATATACATAATTATTGTATAATGATATATGTTTATATAATTTAAATATAAGTAATATAAATTTAAATAATTCATAATACCTCATACAATTGAATAATTATATATATTAATTTATTAAATATATTTAATGTTTATAATATTTATATATCATACTATTATTAGATGTACAAAGTGGGCCTTAAATACACGTACTTTAGTGTTAATACAACGTGTAAAACATAATGGACCAAATGATTAACGAAATCATTGAATTTGAGGCAAAATTTTTAAAGTCTCACAATACACTAATGGAGAAAGGTATATTATTTTATATATATGCATCTAATTACATTATATAAACCATCCTATGTATCTAATTTATAAATTAGAAAAAGATTCAATACTGATGCTTATCCCATGAAATTTGAAATTCCAAATCCTCCAACAGCTATAAAAATAGACGTATCATAATAAAAAAAACTCACCGAATAAAGTTATATGTATATCTACAGATATTAATTTATTAATATGAACTATATAATAATATATACGATAACATTATTCAATTGCAGATTTATCTTATAATGAAGAAACTGATACACGTGAAGACAATAATTGTATTTAAAACAATGATGATGATATCTGTATAGCACTGAATATCCTTATTCAAGTGAAGATAATTGGTTATCTATCTGCAAGTGATTCATATAAATTAAAAGTAGAAAATAAAAATGCAGAAATATCTATATTAACATAAGATGTAAGAAAATTAAATATAATTAAAAATGATGTAATTATATTAGCTGAGGAAATTGGATTACATGTACTATATAAATATCCATGTTAATACTGCCTATTACTATTATTTAAAGAAACAATTGCAAAAGTATTTGGATGAAAACTGGTTTATACGATGAATTTTAAAAAGAATAATGCAAACAATAACATACCGACTTCAAATTGTATAGAATATATAAGAAAATTAGAAACTGTTTATCATAATAATATTTTTAATATATTACATAGAAAAGAAGTATGCAACATATTTGTCAATATTGTACACTCTAATAATATTAATTTAAATTTCTGTTGTTATTGTAATAATACTAATGATTAGGTTATTTGTTTATTTTTAAATTATCAATTTAAACATTTCTTATAGAAAGAAAATTTAATTTAAGATGATAAAGAGAACAAATGTAGACAATTATTAATAATAAAACATATATAAATAATAGTTAAAATACCTTATTTGTTTAATTATTAGGTCAATTATATATATAATAAAAAGTATATATAATATAAAGTATTTATATAATGATAATTTTTAAAAACCTATAATTAGTCATTAAAAGTTCGTATAAAGAAATTTTAATTATATATATGAATTTAAATAACTACAATAATGATATTATTAAATATGTAATAAGTTTTCTGATATAATACATACCTTTAATTGTTAGTTTCATAGGTTCATTTTATCCAAATAATTGAAAATTAAATCTAAATAAAAAATCATCTAAGCTATATATATATATATATATATATATGATAAATAAGTAAATAAACAACAAATTATAATAATATTTAATATGTATGTATAGTAGAATTTTAAAATGGAAAAGGTATATAATACATTTGTAATAATTATAATTATCTAGTAATTAAATTTCTCAATACATACTTAAAACGTTGATGGTTAGATATATTGCAAAGTTCACTAGGGAGTCCATCCCAAAGTATTTGAGCCAAGTTTGACAAAACTCTGCTACCACAGCGCTTGATTTTCGATCTCCTGATCTGTAGCATCATTTTATCTTTCATAGATCTCAGTTTAGGGTTGGCTTTTCTGAAAGATAATTTCTTCTTCGAGTAACATGGACGTTTAAATTCAATAACTTTATGTACACTTGTAAGAAGACGATAACCCGATCTCATTTTGAAGTCCATGATGTTCAGATGTCTCATTATTTCAGTATTCTTCATTCTCATGCTGCTAGAGTCAGAAATTAAGAGTATTAACAATATTTGTTACTTTTGTATCAAAGTATTCAGCAAAATTCTCACATCGATTAGTGTGATTCCCACCAGGAAGACAATCATTATTCGATGTTACCATTAATTTATTTGTTAGTATATCCCAATTACATTCCTTAATTTGTTATGATATTATTATTTTTAACATATTTTTTAGCTTTAATAATTGATTCTATAAAGTTACGTCTTGCATTAATGAATTCAATTAAAGTAGTCTGAGTTCTAGTTTTTCTATACAATCTTTCTTTGCTTCGAAGTATTATTTTTGAAGAAAGATTGCTCTCGTAACCAGTCTCTCTCATTTCTAACTAATTTAGTTTTTAGAGGTGTATTTAAAAGTTACATCAAAGTTTCAATTAGAGTTATCTTAGTCACATTTCTATCGCATATTGAGGATCTAAATTATTGTTATTATTATTATTATTATTATTATTATTATTACTATTACTATTACTATTACTATTACTATTACTATTACTATTACTATTACTATTACTATTACTATTACTATTACTATTACTATTACTATTACTATTACTATTACTATTACTATTACTATTACTATTACTATTACTATTACTATTACTATTACTATTACTATTACTATTACTATTACTATTACTATTACTATTACTATTACTATTACTATTACTATTACTATTACTATTACTATTACTATTACTATTACTATTACTATTACTATTACTATTACTATTACTATTACTATTACTATTACTATTACTATTACTATTACTATTACTATTACTATTACTATTACTATTACTATTACTATTACTATTACTATTACTATTACTATTACTATTACTATTACTATTACTATTACTATTACTATTACTATTACTATTACTATTACTATTACTATTACTATTACTATTACTATTACTATTACTATTACTATTACTATTACTATTACTATTACTATTACTATTACTATTACTATTACTATTACTATTACTATTACTATTACTATTACTATTACTATTACTATTACTATTACTATTACTATTACTATTACTATTACTATTACTATTACTATTACTATTACTATTACTATTACTATTACTATTACTATTACTATTACTATTACTATTACTATTACTATTACTATTACTATTACTATTACTATTACTATTACTATTACTATTACTATTACTATTACTATTACTATTACTATTACTATTACTATTACTATTACTATTACTATTACTATTACTATTACTATTACTATTACTATTACTATTACTATTACTATTACTATTACTATTACTATTACTATTACTATTACTATTACTATTACTATTACTATTACTATTACTATTACTATTACTATTACTATTACTATTACTATTACTATTACTATTACTATTACTATTACTATTACTATTACTATTACTATTACTATTACTATTACTATTACTATTACTATTACTATTACTATTACTATTACTATTACTATTACTATTACTATTACTATTACTATTACTATTACTATTACTATTACTATTACTATTACTATTACTATTACTATTACTATTACTATTACTATTACTATTACTATTACTATTACTATTACTATTACTATTACTATTACTATTACTATTACTATTACTATTACTATTACTATTACTATTACTATTACTATTACTATTACTATTACTATTACTATTACTATTACTATTACTATTACTATTACTATTACTATTACTATTACTATTACTATTACTATTACTATTACTATTACTATTACTATTACTATTACTATTACTATTACTATTACTATTACTATTACTATTACTATTACTATTACTATTACTATTACTATTACTATTATTTTTATTATTATTATTATTATTATTATTATTATTAGATACTACTGCATTAGTTGATGCAAATGTATTAGCACAATGTTAACGAGTATTTAATTATATTGTAACAATAATTGTATCTGTATAGCAAATTGGTTATTATTACTTAATACAGTGGACTCGGAATCGAGATGTAACGGAAACTCTTGACATACCTCAGTTCATTCGAAGATATTAATTTATAACGACACCATATCACATTTATAAATAGCCTTGAAATAAGTTGTATACTATTTATGTATGGATTTGATGATTAACACATTAATGACATATTTTAGCATAACATCCACTATGTGTATGTGTGTGTGTGCGTGTACGCCGTACATTTTACGGCTTATCAAAGTAAAGGGCATGTTTCTGAATATAATACTGGATACTAATAACACATCCATAATTGTAAATACTTCTCTATTGAAATATCCCGATAATCGAATTTCATCTAAATTGGATTTTATTTGAGTTTTTTAGCAGTTACGTAAGTAAACGGGCTTAATAGAAAATGAACGTTAAATAATGACATTATATAACTCGTAGAAAAGAAGCGATCGTCGAGGCACCGGATTACGCAATAAAAATCTAAATGAGATAATCGACTTTATAGGATAATACTTGTATGACATATACGATACGAATACAAATACTAGTTATGACGTAATATTATTACGTAAGATGATTATGTACGTTATATATTATACATTATACATTGTGAATTATACTTAGTACTGTCAACATTGTAATTAGTACTGTCTACATTGTACTTATAAGTCCTGTGTACTTACAGAGTACTATAGTACTCTGTACGTTGTACTTAGTACTGTGTACATTGTACTGTATAAACATAATTACTTTGCATAAACATAATAAGTAAATATCATACATAAACGTCGTAGTGGATAAGAGGTGACACTTCGCAGACACCTACGTGACACTTCGTTAATACATATATGTGACACTTCATTGACACATAAGTGACACTTCGTTAACACATATATGACACTTCGGTGACATGTATGTGACACTTCATTGACACATACGTGACACTTCGTTAACAAATATATGACATATATGTGACACTTCATTGGCACATAAGTGACGCTTCGTTAACACATATATGACACTTCGGTGACATATATGTGATACATACGTGACACTTCGTTAACAAATAGATGACATATACGTGACACATAAGTGACACTTCGTCAACACATATATGACACTTCGCTGTCACCTGTATTAATAATCAGAAGGCTACATCAAGGCTACATCATTAGACCCGCAGTAGTAGCCTGTGTGAGATTCCAATATACATTTATCTGGACTAACTACCTCACTACTTACACCCACACACTGCACTCCCTCACCGCCTACACCCACACACTGCACTCCCTCACTACTTACACCTACACACTGCACTCCCTCACCGCCTACACCTACACACTGCACTACCTCACCGCCTACACCTACACACTGCACTCCCTCACCGCCTACACCCACATACTGCACTCCCTCACCGCCTACACCTACACACTGCACTCCCTCACCGCCTACACCTACACACTGCACTCCCTCACCGCCTACACCTACATACTGCACTCCCTCACCGCCTACACCTACACACTGCACTACCTCACCGCCTACACCCACACACTGCACTACCTCACCGCCTACACCCACACACTGCACTCCCTCACCGCCTACACCTACACACTGCACTCCCTCACCGCCTACACCTACACACTGCACTCCCTCACCGCCTACACCTACACACTGCACTCCCTCACCGCCTACACCTACACACTGCACTACCTCACTACTTACACCCACACACTGCACTCCCTCACCGCCTACACCTACACACTGCACTCCCTCACCGCCTTCACCCACACACTGCACTACCTCACCGCCTACACCCACACACTGCACTCCCTCACCGCCTACACCTACACACTGCACTCCCTCACCGCCTACACCTACACACTGCACTACCTCACTACTTACACCAACGTACTGCACTTCCTCATCTAGGCCTCTAGGCACTCCATCATCAAATCTCTTATCCAGGCCCGGTCCTCCTGTAAGATATCTATCTAGTCCTGGTCCTTCTCGCGACTCCGATGGTCTTTTGAAAACCTGCTCGGCTTCACTTGATGAAGATGTGATGGAGTCTTTCGTTTGCTGCGATGCCTTTTTAATTGGAGATTCTTCCGAAGCCGTGCCACTAATTACGCCTTTTTCATCTAGGTACACACTGTCGTACGCCACGCCCCCTTCGTCTACGCCCACGTCGTACGCCACGCCCCCTTCGTCTACGCCCACGTCGTATGCCGCGCCCCTTTCTTCTACGCCCACATCGTATGCCGCGCCCCTTTCTTCTACGCCCACGTCGTATGCCGCGCCCCTTTCGTCTACGCCCACATCGTACGCCACGCCCCCTTCGTCTACGCCCACTTCACATCCCGTGCCACTTTCGTCTCCGTCATCTAAGCAAATGGTTTCCATGCTGTAGGCGCGTCCACCTGTCTCAACGCAGAGGCTCTCTCCTGCACTGTTGACATTATCTAGGCATTCTCCAGGCATGTCCACTTTGTTCGAATTCAGTACCGGTGGGTCAGGGTGCAGATCGACTACAGGTGTTGATCATGCGATGTAATAATGCAGATTACAAGATAAAATTCACTTTTTATCTCATAATGAGGAATGTTTAATTAATAAATATATTTGCTTAGATTTCTTAATTAAGTCAATAATATTTAATGACAGATTATAGTTATATAAATATATAAATATATACATATATGTATATATATATATATATGTATATATATATATATATATATATATATATATATATAAATATATATATATATATATATATATACATTAATATATATATTAATATATATAGTAATAATTTAGTATCGAGTGTAAAGCCTAAGCTATATGCTATAGTCATTACATATATAATAGTTTATATAGTATATTAGTCATATAACATATATCGTTACTGTTTGACATTCTTGCATTAATCAAAGCATGCTTTTCTCAATAATAATCTATAATAATCACATAATAATCTAGTCATATCCTATATTGGGATATAACGTCTTCCTTATATTGGGATATAACGTATTCCTATATTGGGATATAACGTCTTCCTATATTGGGATATAACGTCTTCCTTATATTAAGACATATGCGTACGAGGTGTATTGTGATTACATCATCACTGTATTCTCTTACTTCTTAATTTTTAATTTCAAAATATAATTAAAAAATAAAACATTAAATTCACACTAATTATTTTTACAGAAATAAGTCTAACAAATATTCCATAGTAAAATATTAATGAAATGAAATGTTCATTTGTATCTAATTAATCTGGTACCATAAAGTTTTCCCTAGTACAGGTTTACCATCGACTCATCGCGATCTATAAAATCTGAGATATGGCTAACCCACAATGGGCGTATCTAAACCGAACTGGGCGTGGCTAACCCGAAATGGGCGTAGCTACACATTTCGCCGCCAGTTCCCTGCAATTGGTCAACAGACGGAGTAGGTAACATTCGATCTCACTACAATCTCGGAGCAATGCGTCGTAGGTCTCACGATGGGCGTGGCTTGACCAATCATTACGTAATCCGTCTAGAGTATGTTATTAGTAATGGTGTAGTAGTGATGGGTGTAATAGCGAAGGTGATGGAAGTAGAAATGGGAGTAGTGTTGGTGGTAGTAATTGTGGTTGAGGCGGTGGAGGGTAGAGTAGTTAGAGGTGGTAGAAACAATGATTGTGATGGTTGTGTTAGTAGTAATTATAGTTATAATGTGGTAGTTATAGAAGTGACGGTGTTTGTAATCACGGTGTTGCCATTGGTTACCTAATGGTTTAGGCAATATCATCAACTTCATTCTTGAAATAGTATTTAAGCGTGTGCGTATACAGAAATTAGGTGGGTGTTTAGCTTAGATTTAAAGGTGGCAGTTTATTTTCTAGCTCGTATTGTATTGGTTGATAGCTTATTACATATATTTGGAGCATGAATGGAAAATGATTTATATTGTGTTGAGGTGAAGTAAGACTTAGGTTTTTAATTGAAATTGATTTACTGTTAAATTGTGGATATTTATATTAGGATGGAGGAGATAAGAAATAAGTTTAGACGATATTAGTAATGGTGATGAAATGATTGCGGTGTTGGAGGAGATGACGGAGGGGGAGATAGTGGTATTTGTGAGTGTGGTAGTGGTAATTGTAGGGGTGAACGCAATAGTGGAGGGGGAGATAGTGGTATTTGTGAGTGTGGTAGTGGTAATTGTAGGGGTGAACGCAATAGTGGAGGGGGAGATAGTGGTATTTGTGAGTGTGGTAGTGGTAATTGTAGGGGTGAACGCAATAGTGGAGGGGGAGATAGTGGTATTTGTGAGTGTGGTAGTGGTAATTGTAGGGGTGAACGCAATAGTGGAGGGGGAGATAGTGGTCTTTGTGAGTGTGGTAGTGGTAATTGTAGGGGTGAACGCAATAGTGGAGGGGGAGATAGTGGTATTTGTGAGTGTGGTAGTGGTAATTGTAGGGGTGAACGCAATAGTGGAGGGGGAGATAGTGGTATTTGTGAGTGTGGTAGTGGTAATTGTAGGGGTGAACGCAATAGTGGAGGGGGAGATAGTGGTATTTGTGAGTGTGGTAGTGGTAATTGTAGGGGTGAACGCAATAGTGGAGGGGGAGATAGTGGTATTTGTGAGTGTGGTAGTGGTAATTGTAGGGGTGAACGTAATAGTGGCGATGGTTATGGTAGAGGTGGAAGTAGTGCGAGTGATAGTGAATGCCGTGATTGTGTTGTTGGTGGTGACAATGATTGTTGTGTTGGGAGTGGAGACAATGAGTGTTGTGTTGGGAGTGGTGACAATGATTGCTGTGTTGTTGGTGGTAACAATGATTGCTGTGTTGGGAGTGGTGACAATGATTGTTGTGTTGGGAGTGGTGACAATGATTGTTGTGTTGGGAGTGGTGACAATGATTGTTGTTGGTGGTGACAATGAGTATTGTGTTGTTGGTGGTTGTTGTTTTGATGAAGATAGAAATGTTTATTCCATTTGCTCATAATTTTTATTTTTATTTTTATCTCCCGAAATCAAGTTCCTAATTATTAAAATTCTAGCGAGATGAAATTATAATTATAAATATAAATATAAATATATTTAGAATAACTCGTATTCTGACTAATATTAATTATATAATTTATAAAATATATCATTGCATTTATTCGAATCTAGTTAATATAATATTCTATTGATTTAATATAAAATACATCGCAATCTAATATTTGAACTACTATAGATTTAATAAAACCGACCAGAATTAGATTACTACGGAAATATCCTCGTTTCCATCACTCGTACGAATTAGTTGCTAACCGAGTTTCCTGTAGAAATTCTCAAGTTCTTTTGGGTCGAAGTACTTGGTAGAGTCGACGAGAAGAGGATTAGTTGATTCGGAGCGTCGTGAATTCGAGGACAGTGTTTCACAAACCTAAACATGTAAATGTAACACTTAATCGGCAGATATGAAGAATGTATTACGAACGCGTAGGTTATACGTTGTACACTGTACATTGTACACTGTACATTGTACACTGTACATTGTACACTGTACATTGTACACTGTACATTGTACACTGTACATTGTACACTGTACATTGTACACTGTACATTGTACATTGTACACTGTACATTGTACACTGTACATTGTACATTGTACACTGTACATTGTACATTGTACACTGTACATTGTACACTGTACATTGTACACTGTACATTGTACACTGTACATTGTACACTGTACATTGTACACTGTACATTGTACACTGTACATTGTACACTGTACATTGTACACTGTACATTGTACACTGTACATTGTACACTGTACATTGTACACTGTACATTGTACACTGTACATTGTACACTGTACATTGTACACTGTACATTGTACACTGTACATTGTACACTGTACATTGTACTCTGTACATTGTATATACATCGTATAGTGTATAGTGTACATAGTATAGTGTACAGTGTGCACAGTAGTGTACATTGTACGGCGTAAGCTGTAGAGACGTTTTTTTGTATTTTCATTGAAACATCCATATTCAATTCTATAACAACATAATTACACATTTGGCATAGCACATTTACATGCAAATGACCTCAGAATTGTTTGACATGCAATTTACAAATGCATTCGGAATCTATGTTTACGATTTTGTTTATTCAAATAATCTCTCACTGTCGCAAGCCATTCATTATTCGACGACATTTCATCGCGTTTCTACATAAAAATGTGAAATAGTATTGCAGTTCCGACCTGTACAGCTTGATCAAGGGCCTGTCTTCTTTGTCTGTTAAGCTTGTCAACTATTGTGCAGACGAGATCATGGTCAGCCTTCATATTCTATTTGAAATGGAATTTATAGACACATTTACTACGGCCGTAATAATCGTTATACTAGACGTACTTATTTGGGAAATCGTAATAAGTAATTATATTATGCGTACTTATTTGGGAAATCGTAATAAGTAATTATATTTTACGTACTTATTTGGGAAATGGTAATAAGTAATTATATTATACGTACTTATTTGGGAAATAGTGATAAGTAATTATATTATACGTACTTATTTGGGAAATCGTAATAAGTAATTATATTATACGTACTTATTTGGGAAATAGTGATAAGTAATTATATTATACGTACTTATTTGGGAAATCGTAATAAGTAATTATATTATACGTACTTATTTGGGAAATCGTAATAAGTAATTATATTATACGTACTTATTTGGGAAATCGTAATAAGTAATTATATTATACGTACTTATTTGGGAAATCGTAATAAGTAATTATATTATACGTACTTATTTGGGAAATCGTAATAAGTAATTATATTATACGTACTTATTTGGGAAATCGTAATAAGTAATTATATTTTACGTACTTATTTGGGAAAGTGATTATACATAATTCTATTATGAAGAACTCGAGTGTTATGTAAACCAGCATTTCGACAACATCTGTGATGTTTTTCCTATAATCACCAACGGCTTCGCAAGAAACTTCTTTGGTCCTAACAGAACGTTGAACGAGTCTGTTATTAATAATGCCGTTGGAATTATTGTTGTTGTTGTTGTTCACGAGGATTGTTTTAATTTGTCGAAATGATCGTCTTAGGTGTTCGACAGCATCGATATCGGAGTTAACGATTTTAGCAGCCGAGGATTTTCTTCTATCGTTAATAATATGATTTATATTAAAATCACTTTCTTCTGGTAGATTGAATGCATTGTTTTTCATTATTTCCATTTTGCCATCAATGCCCTCTTCGTTATTAGATAATAACGCTTCATTTTCGTCTAAAATCGATTAATTACATAAATAGAGAATACGAATTAAGTGAGGCAATATTTTATAGCACGAGAATTTAAGTCGCACAACATAATTCTGGGTTTGTTGAGTTTGCGTTTATTAGAATAAGATATAGATTAATAACTCATTAAGATTGACCACGATAATATATATATTATATTATAAATAAATGATATAATGGGCAATTACTTTACCATTATTTTCTACTTCTAGAAACATTTGTCCGTCCTCTTCAATCGTATAACACTTTTCGTAGGCGATTCGATCTTTGTGACGATGTCTTTTACGTTCTAGAATACGATACAATGTTTACGCTGGTGGTGCTACTCGCTATATCAACACTTTAATTTCATAGAGGGATAAACGATATGATTAAATAAGTGACCTTATGACCTTCCTGCACTTGCATATACATCCAATCTTATGATTAATATTAAATATTATTGATTATTTACGAGCTACTAATCATTAAATTATTAGCATTATGTAATGTCCATTTCGAATTACAACATCGAAACTTATTTTCACGATTGTGGGTAATGTTTAAAAATATAGAATTTATTTTTAGAACTCGATTTATTTGATCGAACCTAAATATATGGCTTTCATTCTGCTATCCTCGAGCATCAACGTAATAGAATGATCGGAATGTTTACCGTTAGAAGCGTACCAAGACGCCATGTGACCTTGGGAAGAGGCGAATTGGCTTATTTTCGAATTCCTTGTAGTTACGCAATGCTAAGGTAAATTACATCTTCTTACATCTTCTTTATAGTGGAATTACAAATTAATATCCAATAAATTTACTAATTGCAACAGAGGAGATTTGGTACAATTTATAATTACTTATATAGGGCCAAGCAAATTATTATCAAATTTGGAAAATAATAATTGTATTGAAATAACTTTGTAGAATGGTCTGACTTATATACTAATATTATAATTAAGGGAGTAATAACTGTCTTATATAACCTATATTAATTTGCTTATTATATACAAAATTAACTTGAAAACAATTTACAAAAATTACAATCAATTAAATTACAATTTTTTTTTCTATTCTTATCTCAAATCATACAGGAACTAAATTCTATATTATTTAGAAATCTCCAACAAAATATAATATATTAAGTTAATACGAAGATAGGAACTCTACGATCTCTGCAAATAGAATGATATAATAGTCTTAAAATACTTTAATGTTTCCACAAAAATTAAAATATAAACGATATTTCTCAATACTATATTTCCCGGGAGGGCCAGGATAAACTCAGACATGGGTTAATATGAATACTATATTCCCAATAAATATATCAATTATGGCGTCAGTTGGAAGACTATCATTATCGCTAATTACGTCGTACAAAGTAGAATTTAACCATGGCTAATTATAGCAAAATATACAAATTCGAATCTAATTCGTAATTTAAAAATTTCAATTGAAATCTATATTATTATTATTAAAGCAATAGATAAAAATACATACTATTTATTAATGATATATATTTATTATTCTCATATTTAGCATATGAAATTATCCAGAATGTTTATTTTTTATAAAAGATAAATTATAGATTTTTAGCATGAAAATAAATATTATTGAGATAAAATATATTGATATTATAATTAACATATCTATGTATACTAATTATATCTTGAATGTGGAAATAAATAAATAAAAATAAAAAGAAATGACCCCAAAGAATGTTGATTATTCTTATTAGTTGAAACAATAGTCGATTAATATTCGTATTGGTTATTTTACAATTTGAAAAGTTTCTTGTTCTAAAATACTGCCAACCAATAATTACATAATACATCAAAATAGACCAATATATATATATATATATATATATATATATATATATATATATATATATATATATATATATATATATATGCCTTGTATATATAAACATGTTGAACCTTGAATATCGATGAGGGAAGGATCAGCTCCATGTTTAATGAGGATCTCACAGATTTCAGAATTTCCGAATTCCGCCGCTAAGATTAATGCACTCCTTGTGGAAAATGTTGTTATAAAGTGATTCTAACGATGTAATCAGTTTTACTGAACTCATTTTATAGGGTAAAGGTAACATTACTAACTAATGTCTGGTAATATCTGGTAATATCTGGTAATATCTGGTAATATCAGGTAATATCTGGTAATATCTGGTAATATTTAGTAATATCTGGTAATATCTGGTAATATCTGGTAATATCTGGTGAAATCTGGTGATATCAGGTAATATCTGGTTTTATCTAGTAATATCTGGTAATATCAGGTCATATCTGGTAATATCTGGTAATATCTGGTAATATCTGGTAATATCTGGTAATATTTAGTAATATCTGGTAATATCTGGTAATATCTGGTAATATCTGGTAATATCTGGTAATATTTAGTAATATCTGGTAATATCTGGTAATATCTGGTAATATCTGGTGAAATCTGGTGATATCTGGTAATATCTGGTAATGTGTGATAATATCTGGTAATATCTGTTAATATCTGGTAATGTCTGGTAATATCTGGTAATGTGTGATAATGTTTAGTAATATCTGGTAATGTCTGTTAATATCTAGTAATCTGTGGTAATGTTTAGTAATATCTGGTAATATCTGGTAATGTTTAGTAATATCTGGTAATATCTGTTAATATCTGGTAATATTTGTAAATATCTGGTAATATCTGGTAATATCTGGTAATATCTGGTAATATTTGTAAATATCTGGTAATATCTGGTAATATCTGGTAATATTTGTAAATATCTGGTAATATCTGGTATATCTGGTAATATCTGGTAATATCTGGTAATGTATGGTAATATCTGTTAATATCTGGCAATGTATGGTAATATCTGTTAATATCTGGTAATATATGTTAATATCTGGTAATGTATGGTAATATCTGTTAATATCTGGTAATGTCTGGTAATGTCTGGTAATGTCTGGTAATATCTGGTAATATCTGGTAATGTATGGTAATATCTATTAATATCTGGTAATGTATGGTTATATCTGTTAATATCTGGTAATGTCTGGTAATGTCTGGTAATATCTGATAATGTTTGGTAATATCTGGTAATGTGGTAATATCTGGTAATATCTAGTAATATATGTTAATGTCTGTTAATATCTAGTAATGTCTGGTGATATCTGGTAATAATAATATCTGGTATACCCCATGTCTGGTAATGTCTTCCCAGTAACAGGTAATATGTTCCCTGTATCTAGAAGTACCTGGAGTTATCTACCCAGTTCCAGAGGCTAACTTCATATAGACGTCTCTGCAGTTTAGTTTCGCTCCTTCAGTGATCAAATATTCGACGAGATGGGCGTGGCCTAATATCGAGGCATAGTGCAGTGGCGTGCGTTCCTCCTGCTCACGAGGGTACCTCGATGAACTTCTAGGCCAATATAACGACGACGACGTTATATTATTTTACTTGTAATGTGTACATTACTTTTCTATTTTCTTTGTATCCAACAATAGATGAATGCATGCATATATTGAATGATATTATTGGGTACTAGAAGATGTGGTAGTGCGTTCCTTGTTATCGGGACGTAATTGTAAGTATTTACTATATACAACTGACCAAAAAATCTATATATCGGATATAAATGTCACTTTAGTTACATGATTATAATTACGTTAAATGCCAGTTGTATTACATTATCTGACATATGATAATATTGATACTCTTCACATGTGAAAGGCAGATTGTATATTGTAATCTTTACAATACTTGACTCGTGTCACTAATGAATACATTTAACATACGACACTAAACTCCATATATGTCACATGCCAGTAACAACGATAATTGAAATGCGTTACTTATTACATTCCGCGTGCCACATGCCATATGCCACCTGCCACATGTCACATACCACATGCCACATGCCACCCGCTATATACTACTCATTACAAACCCTATCGCTACAGTCCAGCACGGCGTCGAAGCTTCTCAGTAGTTTCGCGCACTCGAAATGACCTCCGATGACCGCTTGATGTAAGCAAGTCGACTCCATGTTATCGACAGCTCGGGTGTCACCTCCCGACTTCGGGATTACGTAATGCAATTACTCGTTCTTTAGTTAAATACATTTTCAAAGTTAACATTATAGAAATGATATAATACATACATTGATGTATTTATTAAGTTATATTGAAGTAAAAGTATATCATTGGCATCTCGTGAACGTAAATCATTTCCAAGGCATCGATTTAATCATTTTTTAATATGTAGTTCCTATCGAAATCCCGAACTAAGTACTAATACCATATAAGTACTAAATACCATATTAGGAATGTAATATATTAATTATATTATCAATGGAAAATTGAATATTTGATTTTGTTTTGTTTTATATTATTTTATAAAAGCTCTTTATAGAATATCATATATTATATTTGTTTGTTGTATATAGTATGATAATAATTATAATATATCAGTGTCTACTGAATAAGGCTAAATCGACTACTGGACAAGGACTAACCAAGTCTTCGAGAGTATTCTTATATTAGTAGCTGAACAACTATAGTACATAACTACAGATGTTTAGATTACGATAACACCTTGATATGACTCATATGTGTGCCCCTTGCCTGACCCCGGTGTGACCCTTGCGTGACCCGGCGTGTTACGAACACGAACCCTACACGACCCCGAATATGACCTGTTTCACTGACCTTTAGCAACAGATGCAATGATTCTAGGCGCCCATATCTCGAGGCGTGGTGACAGGCGATCTTACCTAAGAGTTGGAGTAAATACTATAAATACTATAAAGTAAATACTATAAATACTATAAAGTAAATACTATAAATACTATAAAGTAAATACTATAAATACTATAAAGTAAATACTATAAATACCATAAAGTAAATACTATAAATACTATAAAGTAAATACTATAAATACCATAAAGTAAATACTATAAATACTATAAAGTAAATACTATAAATACCATAAAGTAAATACTATAAATACTATAAAGTAAATACTATAAATACCATAAAGTAAATACTATAAATACTATAAAGTAAATACTATAAATACTATAAAGTAAATACTATAAATACTATAAAGTAAATACTATAAATACTATAAAGTAAATACTATAAATACCATAAAGTAAATACTATAAATACTATAAAGTAAATACTATAAATACCATAAAGTAAATACTATAAATACTATAAAGTAAATACTATAAATACTATAAAGTAAATACTATAAATACTATAAAGAAAATACTATAAATACTATAAAGTAAATACTATAAATACTATAAATTCTATAAAGTTAATACTATAAATACTATAAAGTAAATACTATAAATACCATAAAGTAAATACTATAAATACTATAAAGTAAATACTATAAATACTATAAAGTAAATACTATAAATACTATAAAGAAAATACTATAAATACTATAAAGTAAATACTATAAATACTATAAATACTATAAAGTTAATACTATAAATACTATAAAGTAAATACTATAAATACTATAAAGTAAATACTATAAATTTTCTAAAGTAAATACTATAAATACTATAAATACTATAAAGTAAATACTATAAATAATCTAAAGAAAACAATATAAGTAATCTATTGTTAACAACATAAATAATCTAAAGTAAGCATAAACAATCTAAAGTAAAATATTGAAGTACTCTAAAGTAAAGTATGTGAGTACTCTAAAATAAATAATATAAGTATTCTAGAATAAAGTACGAGAGTACTCTAAAATAAAATATGGGAATCTTTAAAGTAAACTATGGGATACTCCTAAAATAAACAATATAAGTAAGCTAAAGTAAAATATTGGATTAATCTAAAGTAAATAATATAATTACTCTAAAGTAAAGTATGAGAGTACTCTAAAGTACATTATGGGATTACTCTAAAGTAATGTAATGGAGTACTCTAAAACAATATAAGTAATATAAAGTCAATTATGGGAGTATTTAGAGTAAATTATGAGAGTACTCTATAATTGAATATATTTCTACCCTAGTGGTAATGTCATATAAATGATATATTGATCATGATTGCCCGATTAACATATTTCGTATTAATATTTTCCAATATATATTACTGAACCGCTCAATAAATTATAAATTCCGCACAGTTCGATGGATAACTTATTACCAACGACCTTAACATTATGACCCGTGACCATTGACCTTGAACTCTATAGAGTATTACTCTATAGTTCATTACTATAGTAATGAACACGACGAACCCTGGAAGTCGGCTACGTTGATATCTATGGTATAGTCTAGGAAAGCTTCGATGACGCAACATTTCCCTGACGAAGCCGCTCTGTTCAACCTGTCAATGCATGACGTCATAATAATCATCGTAGCGACGTCATCGCGCGACTAATTATTATTTATTATAATGCCTCGCAAAAACTCACGAAGCATGTACTGATATGGTTATATATACAATATTATATTGACTGTATACTTATATATATATATATATGTATATATATATATATATATACATATATATATATATATAAACATATACGTATATCTATATATACTAACTAAATAAGTATTTGATTATTTATTGTAAAATATATTACTTTGGAATCATTAGGTTTCAGTTTACACTTCCAATTGAATTCATCATTACTCATCATTCATCAATTAAGCTTCATTAATACTTATGACATATACACGAGTAAATATAGTAATGTATAAGTAATTAAATAAAGTATTTATATACAGTACTTATATAAAGTACTTATATACATTATTTGTATAAAATACCTATACGAATTAATTATATAAAGTACTTATATAAATTATTTATATTAAATACTTATATAAAGTAATTATATAAAGTTCTTTTATAAAGTACTTATATAAAGTGATTACATAAAGTACTTATATAAAGTAGTAATATGAAGTACTCATATAAAATACTTGTATAAAGTACTTTTATAAAGTACTTATACAAAGTACCTATATAAAGTAATTATATGAATTACTTATATAAAGTTCTTATATAAAGTACCTATATAAAGTAATTATATAAAGTACTTATATAAAGAACTTATATAAAGTACTTATATAAAGGGCTTATATGAATTACTTCTATAAAGTACTTATATAAATTACTTATATAAAGTACTTATATAAAATATTTATATATAGTACTTATATAAAGTAATTATATTAATTACTTATATAAAGTACTTTGGTATTTTGTATTTACGATAACTAACAAATGGAAACCATGGCTATCCCAGTCGGTTGGATTTATTCGCCGAATATGGAATATTTTTTTCACTCTATTGATATCGCCAGTGTCAACAGCAAGTCTGAGGCGGGCGTCGTTAACTGCAGACGGCTGTAGGGACGTAGCAGATATATGAGGCGGGTGTATGAGGCGGGTGTATGAGGCGGGTGTATGAGGTGGGTGTATGAGGCGGGTGTATGAGGTGGGTGTATGAGGTGGGTGTAAGAGATGGGTATAAGAGGCGGGTGTATGAGTTGGGTGTATGAGGTGTGTGTATGTGGCAGGTGTAAGAGGTGGGTGTAAGAGGTGGGTGTATGAGGTGGGTGTAAGAGGTGGGTGTATGAGGTGGGTGTAAGAGGTGGGTGTATGAGTCGGGGTATAGTATGGGGATATGTGGCAGATAGATGAGATGGGTGTAAGAGGCGGGTGTAAGAGGTGGGTGTATGAGGTGGGTGTAAGAGGTGGGTGTATGAGGCGGGTGTATGAGGCGGGTGTATGAGTTGGGTGTAAGAGATGGGTATAAGAGGCGGGTGTATGAGGTGGGTGTATGAGGCGGATAAATGAGGTGGGTATATGAGGCGGGTGTATGAGGTGGGTGTATGAGGTGGGTGTATGAGGTGGGTGTATGAGGCGGGTGTAAGAGATGGGTGTATGAGTCGGGGTATAGTATGGGGATATGTGGCAGATAGATGAGATGGGTGTAAGAGGCGGGTGTAAGAGGTGGGTGTATGAGGTGGGTGTAAGAGGTGGGTGTATGAGGCGGGTGTATGAGGCGGGTGTATGAGTTGGGTGTAAGAGATGGGTATAAGAGGCGGGTGTATGAGGTGGGTGTATGAGGCGGATAAATGAGGTGGGTATATGAGGCGGGTGTATGAGGTGGGTGTATGAGGTGGGTGTATGAGGTGGGTGTATGAGGCGGGTGTAAGAGATGGGTATATGAGTTGGGTGTAAGAGATGGGTATATGAGTTGGGTGTAAGAGATGGGTATATGAGGCGGGTGTAAGATGTGGGTGTATGAGGCGGGTATATGAGTTGGGTGTAAGAGATGGGTGTATGTGGCAGGTGTAAGAGGTGGGTGTATGAGGTGGGTATAAGAGGTGGGTGTATGTAGTGGGTATATGAGATAGGTGTATGAATACCTTTAATATATATTACCTCTACCTTATCTATCTTCCTAGATATATTTAATTATTACAATTACATTCAATATCTACATGATTAACAATGTTCGGCTCTTATTCCTTCTTATACCAAAACCATGCCCCATAATCACCATTTCCTCATACCTAATACCTCATCACCCATATATTATACATTATAAGAAGTATGTCGTGATACGCAGTCGATACTCTGTTCCTGTTCTAGGCAACGACCAACGCTTCCATGTCCGTTAATCAATAGACCTTAACAGATAACTGTCCAGATAATGTCCCAGAAATATCTCGGACATCATCCGAGATAATGCCCAATATAGTATCCAAGACAATGCCCAATACAATGCCCTAGACAATGTCAAAGATAATACCCAATACAATGCCTAAGACAATACCCAAGACAAAGCATACACATAAGGCAACACCTCTACATCAAACATCACAAAGTTACCTTATTATCCCACATACATTAAACACCGGATGCCACTGTATACTACACACTAAACCACGCTTCAAACTACGCCTTAGCCACGCTCGTGAGCACACTCCAAACCACTCCCTTGACACACACCAAGCCACGCCCCAAATCACTCCCTGGCCACGCTCGTGAGCACACTCCAAACCACTCCCTTGACACGCAACAAACCACGCCCCAAATCACGCCCCTAGCCACGCCCTTGCCACGCTGCTGGTGTATAATGATACGAGTCGTGCAAATATTGCATACATTATGACATGCGCTAGCTATGGATAGTATATAATTGCATTGTTTTGCAATCTGATACACAATGACACACATATTATGCCACCTGATATAAACTAGAACCCGTTATGTAGAATAATGCAAATATATAACTGAATTTACACCTACATAATAGAAGCTACATTAGATACAAGCATTAGTGTTTAGATATTAACAATTATATATATTGATTCATGTGTGAATCAATATATAGTCTATAGTCTATAAACTGTTTCGAAATAACATCTAGTAATCTTGTAGCATTAATAAGTGAAAGGAGGGTTCAAAGGTCATAGTCTATAAACTGTTTCGAAATAACATCTAGTAATCTTGTAGCATTAATAAGTGAAAGGAGGGTTCAGAGGTCATAGTCTATAAACTGTTTCGAAATAACATCTAGTAATCTTGTAACATTAATAAGTGAAAGGAGGGTTCAGGGGTCATAGTCTATAAACTGTTTCGAAATAACATCTAGTAATCTTGTAGCATTAATAAGTGAAAGGAGGGTTCAGGGGTCATAGTCTATAAACTGTTTCGAAATAACATCTAGTAATCTTGTAACATTAATAAGTGAAAGGAGGGTTCAGGGGTCATAGTCTATAAACTGTTTCGAAATAACATCTAGTAATCTTGTAGCATTAATAAGTGAAAGGAGGGTTCAGGGGTCATAGTCTATAAACTGTTTAGAAATAACATCTAGTAATCTTGTAGCATTAATAAGTGAAAGGAGGGTTCAGGGGTCATAGTCTATAAACTGTTTCGAAATAACATCTAGTAATCTTGTAGCATTAATAAGTGAAAGGAGGGTTCAGGGGTCATAGTCTATAAACTGTTTAGAAATAACATCTAGTAATCTTGTAGCATTAATAAGTGAAAGTAGGGTTCAGGGGTCATAGTCTATAAACTGTTTCGAAATAACATCTAACATGTAATAATCTTGTAGCATTAATAAGTGAAAGGAGGGTTCAGAGGTCATAGTCTATAGTCATTGTCTATAGTTTCGAAATAACATCTAACATGTAATAATCTTGTAGCATTAATATGTAAAAGTAGGGTTCAGAGGTCATAGTCTATAGTCATTGTCTATAGTTTCGGAATAACATCTAACATGTAATAATCTTGTAGCAAATTCGCACAGCTTATGCATTTTCTTTATTGTTTTCTTTCAGGTGTCTGTGAATTAAGTATTGTTTATTAAAGGAATACGTTGGGATATTATTGTTGGGATATTAATGTTGGGATATTAATGTTGGGATATTAATGTTGGGATATTAATGTTGGGATATTAATGTTGGGATATTAATGTTGGGATATTAATGTTGGGATATTAATGTTGGGATATTAATGTTGGGATATTAATGTTGGGATATTAATGTTGGGATATTAATGTTGGGATATTAATGTTGGGATATTAATGTTGGGATATTAATGTTGGGATATTAATGTTGGGATATTAATGTTGGGATATTAATGTTGGGATATTAATGTTGGGATATTAATGTTGGGATATTAATGTTGGGATATTAATGTTGGGATATTAATGTTGGGATATTAATGTTGGGATATTAATGTTGGGATATTAATGTTGGGATATTAATGTTGGGATATTAATGTTGGGATATTAATGTTGGGATATTAATGTTGGGATATTAATGTTGGGATATTAATGTTGGGATATTAATGTTGGGATATTAATGTTGGGATATTAATGTTGGGATATTAATGTTGGGATATTAATGTTGGGATATTAATGTTGGGATATTAATATTGGGATATTAATGTTGGGATATTAATGTTGGGATATTAATGTTGGGATATTAATGTTGGGATATTAATGTTGGGATATTAATGTTGGGATATTAATATTGGGATATTAATGTTGGGATATTAATGTTGGGATATTAATGTTGGGATATTAATGTTGGGATATTAATGTTGGGATATTAATGTTGGGATATTAATGTTGGGATATTAATGTTGGGATATTAATGTTGGGATATTAATGTTGGGATATTAATGTTGGGCTATTAATGTTGGGATATTAATGTTGGGATATTAATGTTGGGGTATTAATGTTGGGATATTAATGTTGGGATATTAATGTTGGGATATTAATGTTGGGATATTAATGTTGGGATATTAATGTTGGGCTATTCATTCTTACAGATATATACTATTATGCTTTTTCATAAATGTAATCGTTAATTTATAATGTTGATTAACTTCGCTATTGGTCAAATTAATTATTTAAAATATTAATATTCAATAGAAATCATTATAGTGTAATTTATTTGTATTTGTTCATTCCTATTATACTCTAATCCAGCACTAGCAGCCAATATTAACAATGATAATAATCTTATATATTAATATTCAGAGTGGATTTTTATGTATAATTTCTTGCATATCGCAAAGCTAAACAGTGATCACACAATATATATATATATATATATATATATATATATATATATATATATAAGATGGCTCGGTATATTTACTATAATGTAACATTAAGCTAATGTCTATATTGTCTAACAGTTCATATTCCTCTAAGTTGAGGTAGTCTAAAGATTACTAACTTCACCGTTACTGAACATATTCACTTTGTTTGCCAACGGCAAACACAGACGAGCAGATCTATTTAGTCAAATGTAACAGTAGCATAAGCCTTATAGGTCTGTACACTGTACACTGTACACTGTACAGTGTACACTGTACAGTGTACAGTGTACAGTGTACAGTGTGCAGTGTACAGTGTACAGTGTACAGTGTACAGTGTACGGTGTACACTGTACAGTGTACGGTGTACACTGTACAGTGTACAGTGTACAGTGTGCAGTGTACGGTATAGAGTGTACAGTGTACAGTGTACAGTGTATACACTGTATACAGTGTACAACGTACAGTGTACAGTGTACAGTGTACAGTGTACAGTGTACAGTGTACAGTGTACAGTGTATAGTGTATAGTGTACAGTGTACAGTGTACAGTGTACAGTGTACAGTGTACAGTGTACGGTGTACAGTGTACGTTATACAGTGTACAGTGTACGGTGTACGGTGTACAGTGTATAGTGTACAGTGTACGGTGTGCAGTGTACAGTGTGCAGTGTACAGTGTACAGTGTATAGTGTACGGTGTACACTGTACAGTGTACAGTGTACAGTGTGCAGTGTACGGTATAGAGTGTACAGTGTACAGTGTACAGTGTATACACTGTATACAGTGTACAACGTACAGTGTACAGTGTACAGTGTACAGTGTACAGTGTACAGTGTATAGTGTATAGTGTACAGTGTACAGTGTACAGTGTACAGTGTACGGTGTACGGTGTACAGTGTACGGTATACAGTGTACAGTGTACGGTGTACGGTGTACAGTGTACAGTGTATAGTGTATAGTGTACAGTGTACAGTGTACAGTGTACAGTGTACGGTGTACGGTGTACAGTGTACGGTATACAGTGTACGGTGTACGGTGTACAGTGTATAGTGTACAGTGTACGGTGTGCAGTGTACAGTGTGCAGTGTACAGTGTACAGTGTATAGTGTACAGTGTACGGTGTGCAGTGTACAGTGTGCAGTGTACAGTGTACAGTGTATAGTGTACAGTGTACAGTGTACAGTGTATAGTGTACAGTGTACGGTGTGCAGTGTACAGTGTACAGTGTCCATTGTACGGTATAGAGTGTACAATATACAGTGTACAGTATACAGGGTACAGTGTACAGTGTACAGTGTACAGTGTACAGTATACAGTGTACAGTGTATAGTGTACAGTGTACAGTATACAGTGTAAAGTGTACAGTGTACAGTGTACAGTGTACAATGCACAGTGTACAGTGTACATTGTACGGTATAGCGTGTACAATGTACAGTGTACAGTATACAGGGTACAGTGTACAGTGTACAGGGTACAGTGTACAGTGTACAGTGTACAGTGTACAGTATACAGTGTACAGTGTACAGTGTACAGTGTACGGTATAGAGTGTACAGTGTACAGTGTACAGTGTACAGTGTACAGTGTACTGTGTATACACTGTATACAGTGTACAGTGTACAGTGTACAGTGTACAGTGTACAGTGTACAGTGTACAGTGTACAGTATACAGTGTACAGTGTATAGTGTACAGTGTACAGTATACAGTGTAAAGTGTACAGTGTACAGTGTACAGTGTACAATGCACAGTGTACAGTGTACATTGTACGGTATAGCGTGTACAATGTACAGTGTACAGTATACAGGGTACAGTGTACAGTGTACAGGGTACAGTGTACAGTGTACAGTGTACAGTGTACACCTAGTTTGATATCGATGATTAAGTATATTTATTATAAGAAAATATCAACTCATATTTAGTTTTTCTTCTATTTTATATTAATAAGTATTCTTCCTTTATATGCATAATTATGATGATGATTCGAAAATACTATAAAATGTCTCTAAATGACTCGTTACTTAATTATTATTTAATATTAAACTCGTTACTTAATATATTCCACTTTGCCATTTATTAATTCCATCATTTGAACTCTAATTTTATTATAACAACTCTTAAAGAATTTTCTCTTACAAGAAACAATCCGCATGAAGTTTTGTATAGATACGATTAATAATATATACTTTTATATCAAATCTATGGGTTATTATATGATATTCTTGATATTGGTAACTGTTAAGAATCTGCATTCGATTACAAATCGTAAATAATTTCATCATACAATATGCTCTCCGTTATTATAAATTCAATTGAATTCAAGTCCGATATTTTTATAAGTACTTTGAAAATACTTCATAATAATTAACCTTCTCTTTATTCGCGAATATACATTTTTAGTTTGTTGTACGATTGTTACAATAACTTACATAATGTAGAACATGATTCATTGTAAACTAGTTTAATGGATTCATAATTATTAATTCTTCAGTAAAATATCGAATATCAATTGTTTGTAATAAACACATTTGTTTACTATTTAGAAATATAACTGTAGTACATTCATTATTACTTATCTACAATGATATATATATATATATATATATATATATATATATCCGATGATATCAAATATAGAAGGATATGAATTTACCGAGGAATCGATGGGTATTGATCAATATTACAAATTATGATATATTTGAGTCGTTTTGCTATACGAGATCCAGGGCAGCAGAACAATACTAATGCTCGATATGAAGAGTGAAAATCTGTAGTGCTAAGCTCAAATAATGAGATAATTGATTACAGCATAAGGATCATTAATATTAATTATAATATGCACAGATTAGTGCATTAATCTGTGATCTGTAAATAAATCGGAAATGAGATTTAATACATTTAATTTGTTTACTATTGTTATTCTAATTGTAAAATTCAAGTACGCAAGATAAATGTTTGAATACAAATATGTAATATATAGAATCGCTATACTATAATAATAATCAGTTCAGTTGAAGGTGTGAAAAAATGGTATGATATAAAATCAGTTATATTAATATTGAGAAATATTGAGAAGAAAGTATTTAAAAAAATAATAATATTAAATATAAAATAAATGAAATTGGTAATATATTTAGAATATATTTTAAAAGACTAAATAATACTCATACACAAATGTACATACACACGCATATACATACACTCACATACAAACACATACACATACACATATACACACACACTCACACACATATATATATATATATATAATATATATATATATATATATATATATATATATATATATATATATATGTATATATATATATGTAAATTCACACAATACAAATATATTAGTAAATACTTGCTAAGTTACTATAGTATGTACTATTAACAATACGCCTACGTACACACATACTATAGTATTGTTATCAACTCATTGTAATAAGAAGTATCTATGGTAAACAATAGAGACTTCTACATTAATATAGACAATGCAACTCATCAGTTCAGTGTGAAAATAATCAAAATAATGATACGAACTTTATATATCTTCTAAAAGTTGTCCTATTTAGCAGGCAATTTATTTATATCCAATTGTTACGATATTCAATTGTTCCGATGAAAAAAAGACAAAGCGCAAAGTTCAATTGATAATGGTAACGAATATCACAATAGTAGCTTTGTTATTGTATGCAAATCCTGATATATCATGTGACCCTCTCTCTCTCTCTCTCTCTCTCTCTCTCTCTCTCTCTCTCTCTCTCTCTCTCTCTCTCTCTCTCTCTCTCTCTCTCTCTCTCTCTCTCTCTCTCTCTCTCTCTCTCTCTCTCTCTCTCTCTCTCTCTCTCTCTCTCTCTCTCTCTCTCTCTCTCTCTCTCTCTCTCTCTCTCTCTCCCCCTCACCCTCTCCCTCTCCCTCTCTCCACTTCCCTACCTCTGTTCTCTCACTATATCTACCCCATATTTGATTACGAGAACACTGGTCAGCTTTATAGAATTAAGTGGTAAATCGTGTACCATTACGTTATGTTGTATAATTAATTACCTATTAAATCTACGATGGACGAATACCGGCAATGCCTGGATATTGAAGGTGTGTCATTTGTTGAAACTTTTAATAAATGTGTCTATTTTATATTTTATTACCGAAAATCAAAATGATCCCAGAAGAAAATCGCGCAAATTATACTTTTACACAATTTCTCTGAAACTGAATCAATTTTAATAACGGTGATTTTGCAACTATTATATTTTTTATAGAGGTAAACATTAGCTATTTATAACTATAACATGAACAATGTTCATGTTAAACATATCACATATCAAAAATGTAAAATCTAATATTGTTGATATTTTATAACAGTTTAAAATAGCTTTTTAATATATGAATATTAATTATATAATATATAATATAATATATATATATATATATATATATATATAAATATATATATATATAAGCTAATAGTTGTACAACTTGATAACAGCATTATGCTACTATAAGTCTATAATTATATATTAATGTAAATGTGGTATATGTGAAATATGTAATAATAATGACAATAATGACAATTTGAAATAGTTTTGTCTAATTTGGTGAAAAGACAGAAATCGACTATAAGCTAATATTAATATCCATAATTCTGATACCGATGCAAGTAATTAAAAGCTTAATTGATAATTTACGGTATGTACAAGAGCTAAACTAATTAATTCATATTAATAATGGTACTATTCTATGATAATATGTAATACAGTACGTTTTATGTGTATATAATACATATGTATTTATGTTCTATATTTAGAAAAATTCCATATAGATCTTTATATTGATTTCTAATATATCTAAATATCTTCTATTTCATTTAATAATCTAATTTTCCGTGTTTAATAGAACTTATTTATTGCTAATTATATATTTTGAGAGGCATCATAATTACAATAAATCTCAATAGAAAACATATTATTAATTGTGAATTACGTCAAATTGTTGTTTGTTTAATTTATAGAAAATTACAAATTATTACCTAGAAAAATATTCCAACCTTCTTTATCTTTTTAACTACATGTAAATATATCATTATTAATCCAATTAATAAATATTAACATAAAGGATTAAATGTTATGAACACTAGGATCTATTTATAAGCACTTTTCGTAGAACTCGGTGACTCATAAAGGTGATTCTTAAACATTAGGAATGTCGGACATTCATACCGTTTATGTCATTAACATCTATATTTCCATTGTATATCCAGCAACTACTTTATCCATAATAATACACTAAAATTATTAAATACAGCCGACTATTAACTATAAATAATGAATATATAAATATATTTATTAACCCATGGTTCGATGCACAGTTCACTGATAATATAATAATTTCTTATAATTCTCCATTATTCCCTAATGTATTTAACAGAAAAGTATATTTTTTATCGTCTGCTTTTTGTAGTAGATTATTTATCGTTTGATTTTGAAATAGGACATTATTGTTTTGCAGGTATTTTACATGTATTAAATACCACATACTATACATATACACTCATCGATAGGAATTAATAATGACCCTTATTAATATATATATATATATATATATATATATATATATATATATATATAACATATTCATATACTCATTACTTACATATACGTATACGAAGCCATTTGAATTAAATAATTAGTACATTAATTAGTATAATTAGTAAAAGGTCTCAAACTCATCTGAGTTTTTTGATTTGTTTCATATCTCAAGTGTGGGTGGGCGTGGCTTAATATTCAGAAGCAGATTTAGCCATAGAATACATATGAACACATGTATTGAACAAATAAAAAGAAAATAAATCTACCAACTAAATGTGCATTCCTCATAATTATACAATAGAGATACTAATAAATAACGTTTCATTTTAACATGTATACTTAACTTTTCTTCTAAATCTATTAAGACAGTTTTTCCGGAACTTATACGTAAGTGATATTATAGTGTTATTAGTTCGTTAACATTTGCATAACCAGGCATTCTCGGGGATCTCGGTACGATGTAACTGAAAATAACCCTATCAAGTTTAAGATGTAATACAATAAGTTTATAACGTAGATTATTTACTTTCATCGGGGTGATATAAGTGTATATAACTACATTGCATTTATATTTGTTTATATTTTATTTGATGCATTCCTAATCATCTGAATATAGCTGTTACCTCAATGCCCAGAAATATAATCAGTTATAATATAATCCATTGTAATGCAATATTATATTATATTTATTAAAGTCATGATAACAACGTATATTAATAATATTAATATTTACACCCATATTTAACCCTATATTTATTACTAATGCACTCGTGAATTTTATATATAGAAATTAACATTTATTTTGGAATACTTTATTATAAATATAATTAAATTATAAAAATAAATATCAATATGATGTAATTAATTACGAGTTTATTTGTATTGTAATTTTTAATAATAACTGAAGACAGTTATATAATATCTAATTTGTATAATTACCAATTAAAAGTGTTGTTACTAAATTTAAATTGTATTATAACAGTTTATAATGATTTAAATTTTCTGATTTATTACAGAAATTAAATGTCTAAAAATATTCTATTATCCAAATTGATTGATGAGGTTATAATGTCAGTTTTAAAATAATTCTATACATTTATATGCAATAAAATGTAATGCGTGAATATTGAGGTGAACATATCTTATTGTTATTATTGTTATCATTTCTATATTATATTAATTTAATGTGATTTATATTTAGTGCGAGTTATTTTTTATTAATTCTCTTGATTTGGTGAATAAATCTCGTAAAAATACGTGTTAATAAAAATGAGAATAAATATATTGTTGTATTACCTAATTAGGATATAATTATATTTGATAATAGAAATATGCGGTAAAATCAAATAACTTGATATAAACGTATGATAGATGTTACATAAAGATAGTATATATACAATTGTAATAATATGATAAAAGATAATAAATATGAGTACGAATCATTTGATGTGATATATTTAGAATTAGTTTTTATAACTTCACATTCTTCCAGACGCAATTTCTGTAAATGTAATATTTTAAGCTATAGTATGATATGTATATGTATATGTATATGTATACCATTGTTATATGTAATATATAATCAGATATATAATATATCTAATTTGCAGATTTAACAATACAAAGTTAGTACAAATTAGAATACTATTTTGTATCATAGTTTCAAATTTCATAATGATTATAACTAAATACTACATATAAAGTATTGTTGAGCTCATGATTAACATAATATATATATATATATATATATATATATATATATATATATACATATATATATATATATATGAATACATTTTTTAAAAGTTTCTATAGGAGCACTGAACCCACAATAACAATTACCAACTGCTAATACATCAAATGACTACTACATTATATTGTTTAATTATCGTATTCCATTGTTTAAGCGTATCTATTACGTGTCATAACTCCATTGTATTCATTATCCACTCAACCTCGCTTATATAATACACCGCTATTTAACGTTCGGACGGCAAACTAATTTACTGACCATTATCTTAGTGCTCCGTTGGTCAACACTTCAGCCAATGTTTTCCAATCGATTTTGGATATCTACGCGACATCTGAAAATCATATTATATAAATTATACCGGACATTTATGTGACCTAGATAATCTTATTGTCAATTCATACAATTGTTTTAAGTCATTTATAAACAATGCTTTATATGTCTGCCAAATATTTGCGAGTATGTCCAGTAAACTGAGTCATGCACTTATTTGGTAAAGTTGCCTATTTAAATAAATTCCAATTATTTGCGATATAAAATAAAATATATATTTTTACTTGTCAAATAAATTTCATCCGATACAAATAGAAATTTTCGTTAATTTCGATGTTACCCTGTTTTCTATTTATAAAACAGATGCTATTGTAAAAAGGTCCTGTTAAACATTTCGTTCTATTAGTTATTTATAATTCCTTCTATTAGTTATTTCAAATCGTATACTTCAATCAGATCTTCGCATTTTACGGCGACCACTTAACTTAAGATGGTGTATCAGACGTGCCTACATTCAGACCTTTCTACTAAAGCGAGCTTTCCGATAATATTGTTTGCCTATGAAGAAGTAGTGTCGAAGGAAGTAGGGGTGGAAGAAAGCTGCGTCCAGGCCGGAAGGGACGTATCTCCACCGCGAATCGGACTTCTTGATGGCGGGAAATGACTCATCGCCCCGGATGTAGCGATAGTAGAGATCCCCTGGCGGCGATAAATGCGTAACAATTATTACCGTAATTTTCTCATTAATGCGATACCTATCTTTACTTGTGATTTATAGAGAAAGAAAGAAAGATATAGAGTGAGAGAGAGAGAGAGAGAGAGGGTGAGGGGGAGAGAGAGAGGGAGAGAGAGAGAGAGAGAGAGAGAGAGAGAGAGTACTAGTAGAAGTAGTAATAGTAGTAGAAGTAGTAGTAGAAGTAGTAGTAGAAGTAGTATTTACTCACCTTTAACGAAGATTGTTTCTGAACCGTCCATAAAGACAGCGTCTACATTATCAGGTATTCCCTGGAATCCGCAATCTATATTCCTGGGGCCTGTAATCTTACTTCCTTTTCTCGTCCAGTATGTATCACCCTGGATGAGGTCGGAGGTCGGATGTCAGGGATTAAACTACAAATATCCATCGAAATTTTCGATTCGGATTATATCTCGCTTATATTATATTATTTATATATATATATATATACATATATATATATATATATATATATATATATATATATATATATATATCTAACTCTAACTTTAAATTAGATACTCGGAGTACAATAACTCTATATTCGGATAACCTTAAAGAAGAAAGTCTTTGCAGCTATAAGTCGGAAGTACGGGAATATATTGTTGACCTTGACCTTTGATCGCCACGTCACCACAGCATCCAGGTCATCCGGAATTCCAGGAAAAACTTGACCAATGGGACGCGGTAAACCGATCAAATTGCCAAATAATGATATTTCCATTGCGAAGCCACCTGTTTAAAGATATATATTATATTAGATATCGTAAATTACTCATCGATATAGATTACAGTAGATACGCGATTTATTATCTTTAGAAATAGAACATTTATAAGTGGATTGCAGCGAAATGTTTCTTTGGTTGGCATTTCAAAATATGATAAGAGATGATTACGATGAACACTTCGAAATAATTCTGTCATAATACTTGAAATGAATATCACATTACGTAAGAATTGTAAGAGTAGCAGAGAAACCAGACAGTGAACAATTGTTACAAATATATATCAGATGGAATTAGAATCTAGGGTAACATAATAAATGTACAAATATATATATATATATATATTTATATATATATATATATATTATATATATATATATATATATATATATATATATGTTATATATATATATATATATATATATATATATATTTATATTTATATATATTTTGAAACTAATGATTATTTATATAAATATATCATAGTAGATTTTAAAAAACTCTATTAAATAATTGCCAATGCAATGGAGTGACGTAATCATCTAGATATTAATTGTAAATAATGTTCAGTTTGCTGGCAATCATTGACTAACGCCTGAATGCAAAATATCGTCCATCATTCATAAAACTTATAGCATCTAGTTTCCCATCTTCGCATCTAGAATAAGGAGGTTCGGTGACTGGAGCGGGCATTGTATAGGTGTCGTTAGGACCACCTGGATATGGGACATATTTTTTGCACCCTGTAATTTCTTTTTATTTTTCTTAGTACATAAAAGAATTTATAAAACAATAGCGTCGCTTTGTTTGCTGGGATGATAATGAATTCGAGGAATTAGTGATGATGTATTGGTATCTCCTATGTATGTGGTTTTCGCCCGGGGTGGTTATATAATTAGAGAATGCGTTATTGTTGCCAGTTCAGGACGTGCAAACATACCGTAAAGTGCCTGGATACCCTTGATATCGTCTTCATGCAACTTGAAGTATGGATTGTAACCCTCGTAGTATGCGAACATCACCTGGATAAAGAGATGGGCGGGGCTTAATGGGAGAAAATGGAGTTTAGAAATGATGATATTGGTGTTGAACAACATACACTATACACTGTACATTGTACACTGTACACTGTACATTGTACACTGTACATTGTACACTGTACATTGTACATTATAAACTGTACATTATACACTGTACATTGTACACTGTACATTGTACATTGTACATTGTACAGTGTACATTGTACAGAATACAGAATACAATGTGTTGTGTTATTATTAAGAAAATAAATATTATTTCGTTAGTAGAACATTAAAATATTTCTCACCGCATCGTGAACTTCTGAGTGTTTCAGTCCCAGCGAATGTCCGAACTCATGAGTCATAACTTGTAGTAAATTTACAGAGTCTGAGGTGGTCAGGGGTCAAGGGTCAGGGATTCGGGGGTCATTAGATATGAGAACTACGCAGATGTATACTCAGTATTTGTTGATTATAATATTATAAATATCAGATACAAGTATTATAAATATTCTATGAAAATGTTATAAATAAAGGAAGTTCATTATGTATTTATTTTCTATACTCATTTGAGTTTTTATATAATTATTTTTATATCTATTTACAATTTAGAACTATTTTCGCAAATATTAGTTTAACTATTATCTTAATTAAGATCTTAACTATGATCTAAACTTTAATGTCAACTTTTAACTTAATTATTATCTCATCTATAATTTTACAAACCCTCATAATTATTTGCTTCATCCCAATATTCAGCATCATCAAAGTGCGCGTCACCACCAAACTATGAGATAAAGTGAGATAAAGTGAGTTGAAGTGAGGTGAGGTGAGGTAAAGTGAGGTAAAGTGAGGTGAGGTGAAGTGAGGTGAGGTGAGGTAAAGTGAGGTGAGGTAAAGTTAGGTGAGGTGAGGTGAGGTGAGGTGAGGTGAAGTGAGGTGAGGTGAGATGAGGTGAGGTGAAGTGAGGTAAGGTGAGGTGAGGTGAGTTGAAGTGAGGTGAGGTAAAGTGAGGTAAGGTGGGGGTGAAGTGACGTAAGGTGAAGTGAGATGAGATGAGGTGAGGTGAAGTGAGGTAAGGTGAGGTGAGGTGAAGTGAGTTAAAGTGAAGTAAGGTAAAGTGAGGTAAGGTGGGGGTGAAGTGACGTAAGGTGATGTGAGGTGAGGTGAGGTGAGGTGAGATGCAGTGAGGTTTTAGGTGAACTAACTTGTGGAAAGAAGGCGTGGGCGAATTGTCCCTTTATCCCATCGAAATTAAGACCATCTCCATGATCTCCAGTTGTGAAGAGTATTTCGATATCTACATTGACTATTTTATTTTTCACATGAGTGAATTTCAAAGTTGAAACATCTGACCAGAACTGCGTGAGAGATGTTTTGTAAGTTTAACTAGTTGTTACATGTTTTTAAGCTCTACATATTATGTAACTTATATCGGCATAGTCTCGAGATGAGAATTAGGCAACTCATTAAATATCTTTTATTATTGGTAAACACCCATAAATATAATAGTTTATTATGTTTCTTTGATGTTAACACAATGCTATAATATAACATGAATTATTATTTATAAATGCTTAGATTGTTATCAGGATTATTTGACAATATTGAACAATATCGTCACAACCTAGAAAAACTCCAAATTGATCATTTTTTAAATTTCCTAATTTCGTTTACATAAAAGGAATTTATAAAACTATTACATCCTACAATTTGTCTCAATGTCTTTGTCTTTTGTCACTTTCTATATTCAGTGCGAATTTAACTTACTTTGAAACTACGAGCTGTGATTCTATCGACTTTGTATTTAGACATATCGTGGGTATAATTTGAAATTCTGTAGGTGAGCTCGGAAGTATTCCAGCGACTGCCTATTGAAAGAAGGGCGTTTGATTGCAAGTGAGGTTGCAAGTGAGGTTGCAAGTGAGGTTGGAAATGGGGCTGGGGGCGTATTTAGAGTAGTCTTACGTTTACAATTGACAAAAACGTATCACTGATCATTAGTACGGTCACACTTATAGATTAACAAGGTAATGTGCTTGGGACCTGTGATGGGCGTAGTTATGGGTTTAGGTAGGGCTTGTATGTATTATGTTGATATCTAAATGGGTGTGGGTATAGGTATGGGTGTATTCATAGGTGTGTGTGTGGGTTTGGGTGTGGGTATGGATGTGGTTATTGGTGTGGGTATGGATGTGGTTATTGGTGTGGGTATGAGTGTGGTTATGGGTGTGGGTATTGGTGTAGTTATGGGTGTGGGTGTGTGTGTGGGTATGGGTGTGATTAATTGAGTATATTTAATGCCTACATATTCATTATGAGGTTTCAATACAAATGATACCATTATCAGAATCTTCCAAACACAATACCCACACACAATACCCATACACAATACCCACACACAATACCCACACACAATACCCACACACAATACCCATACACAATATCCACACACAATACCCACACACAATACCCACATACAATACCCACCCACAATACCCACACACAATACCCACACACAATACCCATATACAATACCCACACACAATACCAACACACAATACACACACACAATGGCACCCACACACAATACCAACACACAATACCCATACACAATACCCACACACAATACCCATACACAATACCCATACAAAATACCCATACACAATACCCACACACAATGGCACCAACATACAATACCCATACACAATACCAACACACAATACCCATATACAATACCCACACACAATACCCATACACAATACCCACACACAATGGTACCAACATACAATACCCATACACAATAGTACCCTAGTTTCCTAGTGACGAATACGATTTGGATATAAGATATAAGTACCTTCCTCTACGTAATTCTCTGTTTTGATTTCAATTCCGCAATGTCTTAATTTCATGATGTTGGCAGTGGCAGAGTTTAATCTACCTGTAGGGGCGTGGTTAAAAGTGTAGTTAGGGGCGTGGTTAAAGACGTGATTAAAGACGTTGCCATGTAAATTGTTCATCTGTGTACATTTATGGGCGTGGTTTAGGTCATAGTTATAGTAGTGGATATGGTATCACGAATAGTGTTTACGATCTATTCATTCGCGTGGGATTGATGAATGTCGAGTAAATATTTCGTTGCATGGTTAATGACTGACCTCTAAACCATTAACCATTAACCATTAACCATTGACGACTAACCAGTAACCAATATACCGGAACGCTTCTGCAGTTCCTCGATAGCGGTGATAACGGCTGTTGGCGATTTCCACAGATTCACATCCAGGTACTTCTGATCGATCAGGTAACTCTAACGGGGAATGACGTCATGACGTTATGACGCTATGCCAACAGTTAAACACGTGTATTGCTTTAAAGGAAGTTTTCTTAATACTTCGACATACAGTTAATTAGACCATAGTACTAATTATTATCTAAACGTCAAAGATTGTATATTAATCTACAATGGTTCAATTGGTACTATGGTATAATTGTATCCTTGAGTTTGGGATAGAGAGATTAACTAAACCTACGCGTGCCTAGACGTTAATAATAACAAAAGTGTATAATTTAAGTAAATTCGATTGTTTATTCATTTATCCGCAATAATCCCATTTGGCATCTCGTTTGTTTAGACATTACGTCTGCTACTTTACAAATATCTAAACCTTTAAATGGAATAGTTTAACTTTAATCAAGAAATGTGTACTCGGTGTTCATGAGAACTAACGATGGAGTCCGGATAAGGTGTCGCTAAGACGGTGCATAACAGTGTTAGAGTAGCTACTAGTTTCAGAGGTTGCATGATTGTTTTAGCTCCGGTGCGCCCTTCCTGAATAACAGACTGCGACTGGCGATGACGTCTTATATAACATCAACTTGGTGTCGCCATTAATCATCTAAAAATAGATGCGGGCGACATTTTCTGTTTTTTAAATACTAACTCCTCCCATTAATTGTGAAATGAATCCTTTATGTGTGGCAAGGGAATAGTAGTTCTTGAAAGCACATATTCTTTATTTAATATTATTATTTTTAAATTCTCTAAGTAACTAAGTAAAATAATCGATGTGATTGGTAAAATGTACAATATACTATATATAGTATACTCTAATACAAGCATTCTTAAAATATGTGCCATGCGCAAACAATATATCTTAATTTGTTAAGATCAAATAAAAAATGTTATATACATATTTCAGAAAGAACTGATCATAATAACAGGATATGAATTAAATGAAATACATCTAAGAACAATAATCTAGGCATTATGACTTTAACCTTTAACAACAATCATAGATACACCGCAAATGTAGAATTACTTATTTTCAAAATGATTTATTCTATTTTAAAGAAATAATAAAATAGTAGATATTTGATATTTAATTTTTGTTATTATTTGGGTCATGGCATATTACATATTTTGAAAAAGTACGTTACCCATACTCTAGTGTATACATTATATATATATATATATATATATATATATATGAAGGATATAAAGTGAATAGAGTGATATGAATTCACTATTCAAAATATATATAATATTAAATAATTTACATATTTAAAATAAAAAAATCTGCAATAATCATTGTTTTTAGAGATATGATATTTAATTTAGTATATTTACTTTGTATATTTATTTCATGTTATACTTTATATCTAAAATATCGTGAAGAATGCATTATATATATAATATAATATATAAATTAATGCTTATTATCTTTATTTAATATCCATAGATATATATTAGATATTAGTAGTTTATTGATATTAGTAGTTACTTGTAAATATTAATTTATGAAACTAAATTTTGAACATAACACAATTAGTAGTTTATTTGTTATTTTCACTTGATGCTGGTACAATGAAATATATTTATTAACGATTTCATTTTTTTAGATTGTTGTGTTAATTCAATTTTATTAATTTCAATATTAAAATTCTGTACAATTAACATTAAACACAATTACATTAAACATCTTATTCTAAAGTAAAAATTATAGTAAATTATAGACTAAATTAACAGTAAATAGATATAGGAAAACTATATTAA
This sequence comes from Osedax frankpressi, assembly GCA_964035775.1. NCBI lineage: Eukaryota > Metazoa > Annelida > Polychaeta > Sabellida > Siboglinidae > Osedax > Osedax frankpressi. Next base: position 1,537,424 of record OZ038312.1, on the reverse strand, counting down.
ATCTACAGTAAATAGATATAGGAAAACTATATTAAATCTACAGTAAATAGATATAGTAAAACTACGGTAAATAGTTATATATTGATATTAAATAACATCACAATCCCGTACCCAATAAAAATATATAATACACAATACTATATCCAATAATAGTGCTAAACGATATTATAGTTTATCTGTTCTAATAGTTGGCTAACAATTTGTATCTAACATTCTAAATAACTTAAGTCAATTACTTGGTGATTTAATAATTTAATGAAATATCACTATATGCTAGTAACTGTTTCTCAAACTTGTATAATTGTATCTATTTATAGAATATTATAAATCAACTATTGTTATTTATTAGATCACAACGAACAAAATCTAATTCAAATTTATAAAATAAAATATGGCACCTTGATGCATGTAATTCCTTCCCCAGTTACTTTCTCCTCTACTAATCAATAACGCTATCACCAATCCTTCGATCTCACCCTCTAACTTCTGTGTTATTGTTGCTTCCTCCGTTTCTTTTACAACTTACATAACAGCTTACATAACATACATGTCAATCTGCTAATTATGTCCTATATAAAAATAAGAAAATCCCATTCGACTGATTTTACCAAACAATTTATAAACGCACTTGTTTATCTCTACTTAATTACTGTTCATCACTACTGACCAAGATATACATTGATATTGTTAACTCACTTAACCTCACTTAACCTCATTAGTACCATATGAATAAATGATCTATTACTAGATACTTTCAAATATGTATAAATCTATATAGTTAACATGTCATATATTCTGAACCAAATCTCTTATCGTTTGCCATACTTTCTTTGCCTATACTTTCATCGCCATTCAACTCCGTTGCTCTCATCTATCCTAACGTTCAAAACTGAATTCGCACGGGTTATGTCACAGTGGTCAATAATTATGTAACTCCATCCATTAGATAATTTAAGCGTCATAAAACGTGAATGTCAAAAATGAATGACCTTTTCTACATTGGAAATGTAAAGTAAATATATTCTTATTATTGATGTAACTTTTATTTGTTATTAACTCAATTCTAGGATAATGCTTTACTTATATTTGTAATTAAATAACATACAGACATACAGACATACAGACAGACAGACATACAGACATACAGACATACAGAC
>OZ038312.1:1501880-1536067 GCA_964035775.1 Osedax frankpressi | reverse complement strand
AAATTGCGTATAATTAACACAGACTCCATGCATTTGAATATAAAACATTATTTAATATATTAGTTTATTGAATACATACTTAATCGCAGTCATTTACAACTTACCTTAAATCTTATATAAGTACATATGATATGCTATAGAATGCTAGTGCTGTATATTGTTTGTATATGAGGTGTTGTTCGGCCCGAATTAACATTGAAATAGCAGCATCTCTATTTGTTAAAGTGAACGGGTTTTTTATTCTCTTCCGTCGCGCTTCGCTGAACACAGTAAATCATGCTTTATTTAGATTTTACACCATTTGACTTATCTTAGCGAGATGAATAATAGAAGAGTACAAGACGATATAATGCCTATAGGGCATATAGGAATTTAATACTACTTATTGCATTGTTATATTAGACTGTAGTAGCTACTAAATCATAGATGTAGAATACAGACTAATATTTTATACTTTGATGATATTCTAAATATCAAAGAGTCTTTCGCTATAAAATGACCAAATTATAAAACTCGCTCGGTTGTATTAATATATTCAGCCTTGATATATAGAATATCATCAAATAAAAAGAAGTATAAATATATATGTCTATTGCAATTGCAATATATCTATAACTATCTTAACCCGTGATAAAAATAAACTATAACATGACTTCATGTATGGAATGCATATTGACCTTCTTATAGAAGGAATCTATAAAGTGTTAGATTAAAAGCAGATTATTGATAGTTTACATTTTTCAAGGTCATATTCCAACATATTTAAGTATAATTCATCCATTTATTTAAACTTTTTTTTATTATATTTCTATAAACCCACTCTTATTTTATACATTTATGTGTATCCAATTGTGAATTCAAATTATATTCTATTATCATTCTTATTATTCAACTTTTATTTTTTATATTAATATATATATATATATATATATATATATATATCTATATATATATATATATATATATATATACATATATCACTTTAGTACATCTTAAAAGCAATGTCTAATCATGAAAATAAAGGAAAATTATTTAAATAATAAGCAACTAGTTAAGGAATTATTCAAATTATTTGGATAGTAGGATTTATATTACATTATTGCTAATGTATAGGATCATATTCAATAGTATTAGTGGACACGTATTAGTGGACACGTATTAGTGGACACGTATTAGTGGACATGTATTAGTGGACACGTATTAGTGGACACGTATTAGTGGACATGTATTAGTGGTCATGTATTAGTGGACACGTATTAGTGGACACGTATTAGTTGACACGTATTAGTGGACACGTATTAGTGGACACGTATTAGTGGACATGTATTAGTGGTAATGTCTTAGTGGACATATATTAGTGGACACGTATTAGTGGACACGTATTAGTGGACATGTATTAGTGGACACGTATTAGTGGACACGTATTAGTGGACACGTATTAGTGGACACGTATTAGTGGACACGTATTAGTGGACACGTATTAGTGGACATGTATTAGTGTTCATGTCTTAGTGGACATGTATTAGTGGACATGTATTAGTGGACATATATTAGTGGTCACGTATTAGTGGACACGTATTAGTAGATACGTATTAGTGGACATATATTAGTGTCCACTGGATACATTTATAGTTTTGATGGTTCACTATAACGTAGACTTTCGTAACATTTAAGATCACTGTCTTAATTTCTATAATTCTTTTAATTAATTCAAAAACTACACATTCGAATATTCCTTCGTTTTCTGAATATTCTAGAATATATCATAAGATATGAACTTAGTCTATAGTTTATGTTATAGTAAACGAAAACCATTAAAAACCAAACCATGAAATTACGGTGAATTATTATAGAATATGATTTATTGTATTGTATTGTGTGTAGTCCTTTCATCCAATACCAGTACTTTGGTGACATAACACTTATGACTCAATATATAATAATAAATGTATAGCCCAACCTCCCAACATAGTCTTTAAATTATTAAAGCTAATATATTATATAATATATAAGTGTATGATATATATATATATATATAATTACTAAATTTATGTTATCAAAATCTATGATTAATAAATACGCATCAAAATATTCTTCTTCGGTGTAAATAATATGTAAATACTTAAAAAAAATAAAATTTCCTTCTAATATTCCATATAATTGAATATTCAATATATGATAATTCAATTTCATACTTTTTGCTCGAATTATTTAATTATTTACATTATATATATATTTTATTATTGAGAGTTTAAAAATTATATATAGTATAAGACCATATATATAATATAAGTTAATTTATATTGAATCACAAGATTTACTTTTTAATTTTAATTAACATACTATCAAAATGGTGAATATGGATGATCAGTTATTCAATCTTAAGGTTATATAGAACATTTCATGATACAAATTCTTATTATTTATTTATATTATTTATTTAACTTAACAATATAGTTATTAATTAAAAAGTTCAATATACGCATTGGTATTTTGATTTATTTTATATTAGATAAGAACAATTAACTCACAATAATATATAAACTACTCTTCATCATTATACAAATTATCATATTGAACTAATTGGATTGGTGAAATAAAATTGTATGGTAATCTTTAAAATAGATATCACTATCTATTGATCATTTACATACTTTACGAATAATAATAATATATATTTTTGAAAACATACATGGTTTGGTTTCTGCTCTTTTGATAATTACTCAAGACTACCAAATGTGACATTTAGAGTGACAACATCAGCTAGTTGTGATAAACTACACCGTTACATTTAGGAATTCTGTAAGATATTTGTAGATATTCATAACTTTTGTATCATTTGTATTTACTTTTAGAATCTCAAGATTAATATTGTATATAATTAAAAAGTTATTCATTTTTAGAAATTAAGAAAATTAACTTTTTTTTTTAGAAAAAAAATTGAAAAATCTTTTAGACATATTTCTGATTTTAGTTGATTCTTTATAATATTCATATATAAAAAATGCAATATTCATGGTTCTTAAATTAGTTTTTTTTATTTTCAAAATACTATGGTATGAGTAATTATAACTAAATAATAATTAATATGTAGTTTATAAATAATTATGTAAAATTTATGATTAGTTTGAAAATTAGCTGATTTAGCAAAAAAATTGTAAATACATTGCCACTACTAATCACAATAATATTTGAATACCTAAATAAGACATTACAATGAATTGTAAATTACTAGATCGCTAATTCATGATATTTACCTGATATTGAGCAGCTAATTCACATTTATATATATATATTTTTTAATATATATTTGTAATATATATTTGGTTTAACCCATATCATTATATTCTATTTTTGTTTTATTGATTATCTTTCTGTATCAGAGATATTTAGAATTGTATAACAGAATTGCATTTAAATCTAAATGTTGTATACATAAATTGTTACAGATATTTAGAATTTGTAAACTATTTACATTCCCATTAGTTTACGACCAAGCAAATGGAAAGACTTGCAAAGAAGGCAGATAAAGAACAAAAGATTCAACTGAATAAAGTGAAAAAGGTGTTTGTGATGATGTTTTGTTGACTTTCACATAAATACTGACTCTCTTCTCATGTCAATACTGACTCTCTTCTCATGTCAATACTGACTCTCTTCTCATGTCAATACTGACTCTCTTTTCATGTCAATACTGACTCTCTTCTCATGTCAATACTGACTCTCTTCTCATGTCAATACTGACTCTCTTCTCATGTCAATACTGACTCTCTTTTCATGTCAATACTGACTCTCTTCTCATGTCAATACTGACTCTCTTCTCATGTCAATACTGACTCTCTTCTCATGTCAATACTGACTCTCTTTTCATGTCAATACTGACTCTCTTCTCATGTCAATACTGACTCTCTTCTCATGTCAATACTGACTCTCTTCTCATGTCAATACTGACTCTCTTCTCATGTCAATACTGACTCTCTTCTCATGTCAATACTGACTCTCTTTTCATGTCAATACTGACTCTCTTCTCATGTCAATACTGACTCTCTTCTCATGTCAATACTGACTCTCTTTTCATGTCAATACTGACTCTCTTCTCATGTCAATACTGACTCTCTTCTCATGTCAATACTGACTCTCTTTTCATGTCAATACTGACTCTCTTCTCATGTCAATACTGACTCTCTTCTCATGTCAATACTGACTCTCTTTTCATGTCAATACTGACTCTCTTTTCATGTCAATACTGACTCTCTTCTCATGTCAATACTGACTCTCCTCTCATGTCAATACTGACTCTCCTCTCATGTCAATACTGACTCCCCTTAACTTCCCTTACAGGCGATTGCTGATAAAGATACCGACACTGCCAAAATCTACGCGGAGAATGCTATTCGCAAGAAGAATGAAAGTTTGAACTACAGACGACTGTCTGCCAGGATTGATGCTGTTGCAAGCAAGGTGCAGACAGCCTTGACAATGAAACAGGTGAGTTTGTCTGTTTACATTGCTCGTCACCTCTTAACGTAGCATTATTTAATCACACATGCACACAAGTTTACATGTAAAAATACATAATATAACAATATAATGTAACAATATATAATGTAACAATATATAATGTAACAATATATAATGTAACAATATATAATGTAACAATATATAATGTAACAATATATAATGTAACAATATATAATGTAACAATATATAATGTAACAATATATAATGTAACAATATATAATGTAACAATATATAATGTAACAATATATAATGTAACAATATATAATGTAACAATATATAATGTAACAATATATAATGTAACAATATATAATGTAACAATATATAATGTAACAATATATAATGTAACAATATATAATGTAACAATATATAATGTAACAATATATAATGTAACAATATATAATGTAACAATATATAATGTAACAATATATAATGTAACAATATATAATGTGACAATATATAATGTAACAATATATAATGTAACAATATATAATGTAACAATATAATGTAACAATATATAATGTAACAATATATAATGTAACAATATATAATGTAACAATATATAATGTAACAATATATAATGTAACAATATATAATGTCACAATATATAATGTAACAATATATAATGTAACAATATATAATGTAACAATATATAATGTAACAATATATAATGTAACAATATATAATGTAACAATATATAATGTAACAATATATAATGTAACAATATATAATGTAACAATATATAATGTAACAATATATAATGTAACAATATATAATGTAACAATATATAATGTAACAATATATAATGTAACAATATATAATGTAACAATATATAATGTAACAATATAATTTAACAATATATAATGTGACAATATATAACGTAACAATATATAATGTAACAATATACAACGTAACAATATATAACGTAACAATATATAATGTAACAATATATAATGTAACAATATATTATATAACAATATATAATGTAACAATATATAATGTAACAATATATAATGTAACAATATATAATGTAACAATATATAATGTAAGAATATATAATGTAACAATATATAATGTAACAATATATAATGTAACAATATATAATGTAACAATATATAATGTAACAATATAATTTAACAATATATAATGTGACAATATATAACGTAACAATATATAATGTAACAATATACAACGTAACAATATATAATGTAACAATATATAATGTAACAATATATTATATAACAATATATAATGTAACAATATATAATGTAACAATATATAATGTAACAATATATAATATAACATTATATAATATAACAATATATAATGTAACAATATATAATGTAACAATATATTATATAACAATATATTATATAACAATATATAATATAACAATATATAATGTAACAATATATAATCTAACAATATATAATGTAACAATATAATGTAACAATATATAATGTGACAATATATAACGTAACAATATATAATGCAACAATATACATTGTAACAATATATAATGTAACAATATATAATGTAACAATATATTATATAACAATATATAATGTAACAATATATTATATAACAATATATAATGTAACAATATATAATGTAACAATATACAATGTAACAATATATAATGTAACAATATATAATGTAACAATATATTATATAACAATATATAATGTAACAATATATTATATAACAATATATAATGTAACAATATAGAATGTAACAATATATAATGTAACAATATATTATATAACATTATATAATATAACAATATATAATGTAACACTATATAATGTAACAATATATTATATAACAATATATAATGTAACGATATATAATATAACAATATATAATGTAACAATATATAATGTAACAATATATTATATAACAATATATAATGTAACAATATATAATATAACAATATATAATGTAACAATATATTATATAACAATATATAATGTAACAATATATTATATAACAATATATAATGTAACAATATATAATGTAACAATATATAATGTAACAATATATAATATAACATTATATAATATAACAATATATAATGTAACAATATATAATGTAACAATATATTATATAACATTATATAATATAACAATATATAATGTAACAATATATAATGTAACAATATATTATATAACAATATATAATGTAACAATATATAATGTAACAATATATAATGTAACAATATATTATATAACAATATATAATGTAACAATATATAATATAACAATATATAATAATATATAATGTATATAGTTATGGAATGTTTCATGTTTTATTTTTAAATGACAAATTCTATTGGAAGTGCATATCAAACCACAGAATCTATACATTGCCCACCACTGACTTCATTGCCCACCACTGACCTCATTGCCCACCACTGACCTCATTGCCCACCACTGACTTCATTGCCCACCACTAACCTCATTACCCTCTGCTGAGCTCATTACCCACCACTAACCTCATTATCCACTGTTGACCTCATTACCCCCTGTTGACCTCATTACCCATCTCTGACCTCATTACTAGGTTATTAAGAATATGGATGGTGTGTCTAAATCATTGACTAAAGCAATGGACAGCATGGACTTGGAGAAAGTTACGCAGATCATGAGCAAATTTGAAACGCAGTTTGAGGACCTAGACGTACGCACCTCGGTTTGTCATTTCTGTTCCCTGGTGTAGTTGTCTGTTGCGATGTGAGGTCTAGTGCTACATTCACTTTATACCTTTGACCTGTATATGTATTACTAAGAATATGTAATAAAATAAGTAGTTTATATGCGATAAAAGAAATGCACATTTTAGACAGTAATTGAATACTAGTATAATATTCATATAAATGTGTTTTTAATGAAATTAATGAAATTATCTTGAAATCAATCAATTATTAATTTATTTAGGATCTAATTTATCATTATTAAATATTTTATTATAATTTTAATATATCAATAATTTTTTTCGTGTCATGTACAATTTCAACTAATCCTCCTCCACTCTCTAGACTATAGAGGGAGCTATGGGTACCGCTACAACCCTCTCAACTCCGGAGGACCAAGTGCAGGCACTGATTCGCCAAGTGGCAGAGGAAAACCAACTTGAGGTTAGTGTATCTCTGATCTTCGTTACTGTTGAGGCTCTCCGATAAGTTTTTTTACATTGGGATACTAAAAATATGAGTCATTAGTTTTGAAGTACCTGGATTATTTTTTAGTATTGATGTACCTGGATAATTCTTTATTGTTGGGTTGATGAATCATTAGTGTATTAGTGATAATTTTGAGTTCCCTAAAGATTATGACTGTTATTTTGTGATTAAAAGTATCACCCTACGTGTCTGACATTATATCTTGATACCTGGAAAAGTTTTTATAATGAAACCAGTGTTTCTATTTTTAAATTTAATTAATATTATTTTATAAATTTGTTTGTATCAAATAGTTAAAAAATATTTTATATTTCTACGTTTGCTAGGATATTTCATTTCTTCGTACACAGTATTTCAAACTGAGGCAGTGTTATAATGGTCTGACCTTCAAAGACATTTGATAATATTATTTCAATATCCTGATATCAATTTCAATGTTTACAGAATTTGTTCTATGTTAATGATTCTTTAAATAATATTATGCTAGTAATTGTCCCGGTGTCATTAAAATGTTAAAATTCTACTTTGACCTATTTAGGATTTATAACGTGATAACAATTGTTATAATGCACAAAGCTCGTTAAATACCTAAGACTATGCGATATAGTTTAAAATGGTAAAAAAAAATGCGTTTTTAAATAGATGTTAACCCAGTTGTAGATTTGTTACATTCATTAGTGTAGAGGTTTATTCAAAAACTGTTATAAATATATTCTCAGAGTCATATTTAACTAATGTTAACCTCGGTACCCATTTTCTAAGTTTTCAATCAACTTTGTTAAAAATATTCATTTTATCAATATGCCATTGTTTCAATATTTATTTTTTTTAGATTATATCAATATGAAATTTAATATTTTAAGAAATCTTCAGTAAATAAATTATATAACTTTGTTAGTTATCGAATATTGCAACATCATATGAATATAAATACAAAGATGTAAATAATTGAACATAATGCAAATTTGAAATTTTGAGAATTGGCAAAAATTGAGTTTGAATATATAAATGTTAATATATGTTAATATATGTACAATGTGTGAATATGTTGGTTCATAGGAAATCATCCTTTACTTCTTTTAAAATTGCATCTATTGCCTTATAAGCTAAGATATAAATATCTAAAAACATATTTGATATTTATTATAATTATAATGTAATGAATCTTAATTAAATACCTTGGAATAAATAAATACCTAATAATACATTTATTTTACTTTTATAATTATTATAATTCATATAATAAATATATAGTATAATTTGCTTTAGAAATATGAATTTTCATTTAATATAAATTTTCTAAAATTTAAAAATATTAAATTAAACTTAAATTGTATTAATTATAATTGGTAAATTATATAATACATAAATTATATAATATGAATGACAATTGATATGATTAAATTTTATAAAATTCATTTAAAATTTTTTTATGTGCACATAGTTTTTAAATTAAATATTTGTATGCTGGTATTGGTATACATTACTGTTCAAAATTAAAAGAATATAACAATTAAACATGTGTAAATATACTAAAGCAATCGTGATTAAAATATAAAATTAATTCTATACATATTTTTGAATTAATTGATCCCTAGATATCAAGGTATTGATATCTAGGGGTTCAGTGATCAGGCACCATTGTCATATAGAGAATTGTATAGTAATTTTAGAAATGGTACCTTTTTAAAAATAGAAAGTATGAGTAATATTAGAATTAGTTTAAATAATTATTAAAATTATATGTTAGCTAATTATATTGAATTACTATTCTTGATATATTATTGTAATTTTACAATAATATAAAAACTTACCTAATTCTTATGATTCGAATTGTTATAATTCAATTAGTTTTGATAGATTGTGAATGGACACATACTTTCTTAATGATTTGAACTGTTTTATTGAGTATTTAATCAAATATCCTTGTTGTGACCCGACTCCTAGGATTATCTAGGCAATGGCTGGTACGCAGTTTATCTATTGCAACCCGCGTTTGGCTATATACCCTGCTCCCTACCCTCTCATAGGTGACATCTGCGTTGAAGGATATTACGCCTGGGTCTGCGACCCTGACCTGTGAATCAATCTCCGCAAAGAAAGAAGATGACCTCACCCTCAGGTTGACCTATGAACTACTACCGTCGTAAGGGTTCTTTAACGTTACACCACTCAATTATTAATGCTACAAACATTTTTATGTTGCAATATCAAAATAAACATAGAAAAAAAAAAGTAATTTATATTATGAGAATTGTTTATTTAAGATATAGATTTGAAGTTTAATCAATTAATTAATTCTAAAGAAAATCATTTTTTGCAGATTGGCTCAGCTAAGAAATTGATGAAGTATTATTATTGTTATGCCATAAATTCTAATTATTAACCAGATTTATTATGATTTTATTTTCAATTGCTATTCTAAAGATTGTATTCTCCATCTTTGTTTTTTTAGTAATTTTGTTAAATAAATATTCACTATTTTCATTATTTATTATGAAATCTTCTATTTTATATCAATATACTTTGTTTATTAGATGATAATACAGATTTAAAATTTATAATAATTTCCTATATAAATATTAATTCTCAATCGTTATCACTTAACCAAAAGATCAGATATTGATGTTAAAAGTAGTACTAACTTTAAAAGTATAGATTTTACATAATATATTCCATAGCGAATTAATAAAAAAAATTTTAATAATGCAATATTCTAGGGTTAGAATTCTATGGTTTATCTTATAGAATATTATAAATATTTAAATTCATTTTTATCCAAACTCATTAATTTCTACAAAATATTATTGAATTAGAACAATTTGCAAACATATTAAACATGCTCTCCATATTGCATAGTGCAATAGTAATTTCAAGAGATAATTTCAGCTTGTTTCATCTCAATTATTAATCAAAATAGGTCATTATTTAACATTTAATCACAAAGATTTATATATAATGTATATACTTATTTGATATGAAACACATTTATTTAAATTAACTTCATTTATTTCTTTCTCCACCATTTACACTTATTATATAATGCCTGTAATTATAAATAGATATAAAATGTACTTTATGGTGACTAAGTCGAATATGATATTAAATAATGCTGACTTCAATCTAAATATTTAAAATTATCAAGGATGTTTGATTTTATATCATAAATCATATTTGCTTTCATATTTTACACCATGTTCCAAATTGAATTTATTATTATATATCCTTTTTACCCTAGGCTACTTTCTACAATAAACTACTAAGAAATAAATACATTATACCGACTACCTATAAATTGAACAGTAAATGAATCTAATTGAAATGACATTATTATTAATATGCACTATTTACTCCAGTTATTTCATTATGCTAATAATATGCTGTTATCTGAATTGAAATTAAGTTAATTAAACATTAAGAATATTTATAAAAAAAACTAAAGGATTGCCAACAATGTAATCTCTTCACAAATAGTACTGAATAACCAAAATAAAGATTCGCTTGAACAGTTCTCCAATCTACTTACTTGGTCCTGATCAATTAAGAAATAATAGTTGATAATAATACATTTATTTATAGATAACTTAAATAAATCTATAGAAAATATCACAACACTTTTATCTAATAATTATTATTTATAATCGTGATGAAATGAAACCATAGTTTTTAATTCAATAATAAACATAATGTATCATATTTATATATGAATATTATAAAACAAAAATGAAGGTCTACAACTGCAGAACTAAAGATTTGTTCTGTAAAACATTGTAAAATATTCATTTTACCATATGAGAATAAATGTTATTTTCCTTTGTATATTCTTGACTTGAATATGTTATTACATATAAAAATTAATTATTTTAACAAAATTATAATTATTATGATTGTGAAGTATTTTAAAATTAAGATTTTATATTAAATAATTATGTTAATAAATTCAATACATTCGATAAATTCTATTTTAATGAATATATTATAAAACTAACGCATTAATAATAGCTTAAATAAATCCGACTACTGATTACACATTTTAATATAGCTTGTTTTGAAATTACTTTTATATATACTATATAAATAATCTATGGAATTTTAAAATAAGAACTCTTATAAGATTTATATTGTATATATAAATCATAATATCTAATTTGTGTATATAACTATAGTTTTTATAAAATATATATATTGTCTATCTTAGACAATATAAAAACTATTGTTATATACACAAATTAAATATTATGATTTATATATACATTATAAACCTTATACTTTTAAATAAGACCAATACCATATATTATTTCTTATTATAATTAATAATCATTAAAAGTATACTTTAAAAATATTAGTTATTTTGTTAAACCTCAAATACATTAATAGATATAAGAAATCATGAATTATGAACTAGCTGTTCACTTATTTATAGAAACTGTTATAACTCGTATTCTATGTTATTTGTCTGCAATACAGCATACAATGTATAGTATATACCATAGTCTATATATTGTATCTATCAAACAGCTACTAGCTAACTATATAATGCACTCGAATTACCCACTTTTGTTATACATTCAGGCTATAATAAACTAACAAATAAAACAATCGTGTCAACCATTCTATACTATTCTATACTATTAAGTCTGGCTTTTCTAAGTCATTTCAATCATTATCTGTAATAAACTACCTTATAAATGCGATTTACTCTAGAAAAACGAGGCTTGCATGTAAAATAGTTGCGTATAAATTATCTAGTTAATTGGATGGAAGCATCAAAAATATTGATATTACTTTCAATAAAATACACTTTTTTTTAAAGGAATATGAATTTCTTACTTAAATATATATATGCATATATATATATATATATATATATATATATATATATATCCATGAATCTTTCCTATGGTATTGTTATATGGCATACTTTTAAATAAATGATTAATTTACGAGTTACGATTCATTAAATTAAGGTAACTGCCATATTTTAATGTATTTTTTTATGCGAGTTGATTGATAAATTCATATAATGCAGTTGTACTTCAATGGAAATGTTTCAATAAATAGAATACTGCAATTAAAATATACTTAAATATACTATTTCATATGATATCAATGTATCTAAATTAATCAATTATTTTACATTATAATGTAAAAAAAAATATATATGTTTTTTTTGATTTCATTATTTTAAGTTAATGATTTATTTTCAAATCATAATATGGTCATTCTTTTATATCAATGTATCGTTATACATATAATACATATATATATATATATATATATATATATATATATATATATATATATTATCTATTGTTATATAATATAATTTATGGTGGTGTATTTCTTTGTTGTAAGGGTGATACAAATATCAGTTATTCTTTGTCACCAATATATGAATTTTTTAATAAATTGAATTAACACCGATAAACATAGTTTATATTGGGTTGAATAAATAAATATTGTTAGATATATATTATGATTAATATTATAATATAAATTCTATATACTATTAATATATACAAATTAAATACAAATTAAATAGTATGTATATTGTATAATATAACATTTATTAGATATTAATGTATGTTTATATATATATATAGTATGGTTATATAATAAATGTATGTATTCATATGTATTCATAATGTATGTATGCGTTATATTTTAATCTCAAAAATAGTTTTCAGCTAAATTGTAAGATCTACTAACTAAATAATGTATAATTTAGATGGCGCCAAATTTTAAAATAAAAATATAATATATTAATTTATGCATTCGGAATCTCAATATTTAATAGCATGATGAATAAGGCGCCCATTGTCTTATCTTTTGCGAAGAACGTCCTTGTGTACACAGATACAAGATAACATTTCTAGATAACGTCAATAGTGATTTATAAATATATGTATTATAGAAATAAGGTAATAACATTTACGAGCAAATTATGTAATAGTATCATCTGAAACAAAATGATGCTGTATTTAGTAAATACCTATTTAGTAAATACCTACAGGTATTATAGTATATATGCTGTACTACCATATGTGTAGACTATCTGATAAATACTATTTATATAGCTATTTCTAGTTATTATTGTGAAAAAACAATCGTAAGAGGAACTCAAATTATTGAAAGGATTTTAAAATATACCATCGAACTTGTACATTAATAGTTTTATTTACTAAATAGTATTCCAGCCACATAAACGGTTAGTTCTAGCTAATAAGCCCTTTCTAATATTATATTTACTTACATATTTACTTATTTATTTTAATTGCGTGTCTTTTTTTTATTTAATATAAGTTATTGTTGTCACGCTTGTCTTATAGATAATTATTATATTTGATGAATTTTCTGCATCAATCTTTGGATTTTCAACTAATTAATAATAATAATAATAATAATAATAACAAACCAAGTCCTTATGTACTATGTATAAGCGGACCCATGGCACCATGAACCCAGCCATCACGAATCTCACAGCCATATTTTACAACGTACAAAAACAGTGAAGGTTATATAAGATAAATATGAATACATATATGATATATGATATATATCATATATCATATCTTGGATGAAAACTATAAATATGCTATATATCATTTTATATAGATACAGTATACAATATAGATATTGTATACGGACTTATCAATGGATTTTGATAGACATACTAAAGTTTCAGCAACAGTTATACCCGCCGAGTATTAAGACCGTATATAATCCGTAATAATATACTTTATAGTATCATATAGACTAACTACTAAGATATATCGAATTACAGTAGAATCATCAATACGCTTTATTTTGTAAAGTATAGATACTTTTCGTCATTGAATATCGACAATAAGTAACGTTATTATTATTATCGTATTCTCGTTTCGCCATCCGTAATCACCGGTGGTGGTCAGGGTTGTTAGCGTGTCCAATGGGCAATATCCATTGACAATGAGTGATGTACAATAAACCCGAGCCAGCGGAAAACAATTGTTATGACGAGGACTTTAAATAAATATAATCTCTATGTATTGGAAAACAATGGTAAACAATAGAAAGCCAAGTGAAATAGAAAACCAAGCGTTTTCCATGCGATGTCGTAAATATTTAATAAACCTACTAATTACATGTTTATCGAATTAATATGCAATTGATATGCCATTTGAAAGTATTATGTATATGAGTTATGTATTATGTTATGCATAGGAATACTTGTATAGTATAGTGAATTATAGTAAATTATACTTGAATTAGAGTGTGCATTTTATAATTATAGTGTACACTTGTGTATGCTTTTATAAATATTACCAACAAACCTCCAAATAATAATATGTTTTTATGGAACAATAGTTTTTGTATTATTTCTTATTTTTGTTAGAATTTACATTTTTTATAAATTCTTCAAATCAATTTTTACCATCAAATTTAGCAATTATAAAATACTTTCCAGTGTTATTGACATTATGGATTATTTATTACAAAAGAAATTATACAATACATAACATACAATGTACGTCATATATAGTATCGAGTGCTGGTATATATGAATGTTCATAAGGCACACCTTGCAAATTACGTTATTATTATATAAATTATTGAAGTATGAAGTCGATCACATCAGAACATGTCGGCAGCAGTTCCGTTAGAGGTCTAGTCCGATAGCAAGTGTTCGGATGACCAGCATCTCAATTTCTTTCTTTGTTAGACAGATTGCTAGTAAGTAGTTAGTGGAAAGTGTAGACGGCACACCTCGCTAGTTCCAGCACGATGAGCTATACACAAGATGTGTTCGATTTGTTACATGTTTTTTGTAGGCAGTTATATCGGGGATATTGTAGTAGGATGTTTTCTGTATGTAATTTGCGTCAATGTCAGTAGTTTCTGTAGATATATGTGTGTCAATAATATATGCTTTGTCTTAGTTTATTTTGTAAGTTAGTATATCTGGTTTCCGTAATCCGTTAGTCGTGCGTATATATGGTTCTAGTACTGTTATATAGTTGTGTTTGTTCAAGTATTGTATTAGTATATTATTTAGTTAGTTATGTATGTGGATTATATTATTATAATTATAGTTGCATGTTTGCATTATATGATTTAAATGATCGTATATATAATTGCATCCTTTCATTAAGCAGTTAGTATTAGTGTCCGGAAACATACGTTTATCCCTAAACTTAGTGTATAATAGATTGTGTTTTAGTTTAAAAGAGTCTACCCAGCAAACATAGAATGCAATAGGTTTGTAAAATCCTTTGATATGTCCACGAAAATAAAAAATAATAAAAAAGAAATTACGCAATGCAAATAATTAAATTATATGGCTTTTTAATGGGTATATATTCACCCCATGACATCAGCCTATTCTTATATTCTATCTATCTATTTATATATTTCGTGCATCCTCAGCATCTTAAACCACGACCATCAGCGGAATTAAATATTTATTAATATGAAAATCTCTAATTGATATATTGGATGTAAGTAACTCATTTTCATAAAATTTGGGTTGACCCCATTTCATTCTTATGTCACTTGGCATCGATGTTAACATTGGGTGGTCATTTGATTTTATAGAGTTGATTCTAGTGGCAATACTGGTATTGATAGATATAGTCGTGGTAATGATAAGCCACAGACTGAAGTTATACAGCTAGGTTTGTATCTTTTGGAAGACGCATCCATCTTCTAACAAAATATCTAAACCGTTTTAAATTGTTTTTAACGAAGATAGAGTTATATTGGTAAATACCATCTGATGTAGGATACTTGGGATTAAGTGGTATTTTAGTAGTTACATTCGCTGTTGTGGTTTTGATAAAGCTTTAGATATATAATTTAATTTAGCAGTAATATTGTTAACGATGCTATTATTTCTATTGTCCATTGGGCCTATCGGGATACCTAAATATTTATATGTTTCATCTATATATATATTGTTTTAACGTGTGCATTATTAATTGTAATTTATGGGTTGAGGTGAGATATCCACATTTTTTTCTTAAGGTGTATAAAACGGTTCATAGTTGCATATATATCATGATTAATATAATGTTTAGTCCACATTCTTTAAGCCAACTCAAAATTATATTAATTTGATTTTGAAAACATGCTTCATTTTTGCCAAATATAACTAAATCGTCGACAAATGCCATACATCTTAGAATGTATATCTATCTATCTATCTATATATATATATATATATATATATATATATATATATATATATATATATATATATATATATATAAACGTAAGTGTAATGAGTTACCAGTTAACACTAGGTGAATTATATTAAATACTAATAGTATATATAGATTTAGATTGGATACGTAAAAAAGTATCAATATTACAGGTATTGTAATATGGGTCACCATTAAGTACCAGTTATTACTTAATGCGAATTATTTTCAAATTGGATATAACTAGATTAACCTGATAATTTGAAGATTTACCGGATAAAGGAACATACCATTTAGGACTATTACTCGGTTACTTGACGAGGTAGTTAGCGTCATATAAATCCATGGACACTTCTAAGATTAAGATATATATATAGTTTACTAATAATTAATTTCAAATCATTCGACAATGAAATAATTGTCTTCTGTTCAATTTCAAGTGATTAATTTAATATATACCCATAGTTTAAAATACAATATATTTAATATTTTCAATAAATTAAGAAATCATATTCAGGTAAAAAATAAAATAATAATTAAGTGTTTTCATATAATATATTATTTTTCTTTAAGTACCTGGAAAATAATCCAGGTAATTTAATTTTTTGTATTTCATAATTTCTTTTATGTTAACATTTTAATCAACCATTAATATTATATAAACATATATAAACACCTATTTGTAACACATTAAAACTATTACATCACTTTATTTATCAGGTAACCTTTATATTACTAAAATCAAATATATTAGGATAATATATTAATATATAATTATAATAATGTAGTTTATTTACAATTTAAATATCGATCAATGATTAAAAAACGCTAGACATGATTATATAATTTTTAATAACAACTATGATTCATAGTACATCCTCTCTGAATAATAACCAGTAAAAAATGAGCTCAACGAATTGACGCCCGCAACTGAACAAGGCCTACATAAAGATATTCGCGCGCTAGAAGCTCACGCCTATTTGTTTTTTAAGGATATCGTTGATTTGTTTTCGTTTGAAACATATTCTGCCCCTTCTTGTCAGCTAGTTGTTCTTCAATCGTATAATTGAAGTCGATATATCTGCGCACTGATCTCCTGCACACAATAAGGTTAGGCGATTTAATAGCTATATAGTATATTACTATATTTAGATTTAACACTTATGTAATACCTAGCAATATTACTCATGCACGCCATGATATTTTATACACATGGTTATTTTTAAATATTATCTTTCTGTAATTTACATTATACATGTAAATTGTAAATTGTAAAACGTACAATGTACATTGTTCATTGAACAATGTGAAATAGTTAAAATATATAAAATATGTAATGGTGCGAGTATGTGTGTGTTCATGTACGCGTGTATTTCAGTGTGAACATTGGGTGAGTAAATTAGAGGTTATAGAATGCAATTAATAAAATATATAAATATTAAATGTTTGTTTAATTACATGCTTAATTACAAGTTAAATACATGTTTAATTACATGTTTAATTAAATGTTTAATTACATGTTTAATTAAATGTTTAATTACATGTTTAATTACATGTTTAATTACATGTTTAATTACATGTTTAATTACATGTTTAATTACATGTTTAATTACATGTTTAATTACATGTTTAATTACATGTTTAATTACATGTTTAATTACATGTTTAATTACATGTTTAATTACATGTTTAATTACATGTTTAATTACATGTTTAATTACATGTTTAATTACATGTTTAATTACATGTTTAATTACATGTTTAATTACCTGTTTAATTACATGTTTAATTACATGTTTAATTACATGTTTAATTACATGTTTAATTACATGTTTAATTACATGTTTAATTACATGTTTAATTACATGTTTAATTACATGTTTAATTACATGTTTAATTACATGTTTAATTACATGTTTAATTACATGTTTAATTACATGTTTAATTACATGTTTAATTACATGTTTAATTACATGTACTTATGAGTGATGAAAATTCAACATTATATTTAACAGATTATTTCTATGAATAAGATCATTGCTGGTATAATATATTGTAATATTAGTACAGTGTACTTTTTACACAATATATAATATAATATTCAGAACTATGTAAACTGTACTATATATAATGTACATATTTCACATTACACATAAATACTGTGTACACTGTAAATTGTATAATATACAGTATAAAGTGTACATGTAATATGTTCCCTGTACTTTTTACATTTACATTGTGTTATTTAAGGTTACATTAAAGGTTACATTCAATAATCAGTGTTGTAGTTTTCATTGTTGTGTATTGCCTATATTTATTATCAAATAATATTCACATTGTTATTAAAACCAAAGTATTAAATACTAAATACTATAAATATATCAAATAAATAATTTTTTTGTAATATTATTTTTTGAATTCCTAAAAAAATGAATTCTACAATAATAAAATATAATGTGATATATATTAAAGTTTTAATTTAGATAATATATAATATACATCTAATTAATAATAATAATCTAATTAAACTGAAGAAAATCTGACACATTTATTTCTATAAATACATAAAATATCTTAAAATGATATACTTTTGAAATTCTATTTATAATTTGGCATTATTTATTTATTATGTTTGTAAATACAATTCGTATCAATCAGTATTAAATGGTACTTCACTTTATACTTATTACCCTTATTAGCTTATTGAAATAGCAATTGTAATTATTTAATAAAACGAATTCAAGTCAAGTTGTATGAATTGTTTGAGATTATATTATGCTATTCGTTGAGATTGGTCAACACGAGGTTCTAGTCAGTCTGGCCCTACATTGTTGACCCCTCATCGTAGGCCCTACATTGTAGACCCTACATCCTAGGCCCTACATCCTAGGCCATACATCGTAGGCCCTACAATGTATGATATGCGACACTACGGTGTACATGTCTCTTGAAGCCCGTGTTTACATCCGGCAATATGCCGGATATATATAGAGATTTTTAATCTATTTTATATTACCTTTTATTTGTTTAATTATTGCTTCTTTCAATTATCTTGTATATCCAACAACAATAAAAAATAAATAAAAATACAATAATAAAATAAATGTTTAATTAATTAATAAATCATATTATAATAAATATAAAGACTCCAACTTTGATAATATATTGGTTTGAATACATAGTATGTATATAATATAATATAACTTATATATATATACGTATTAGATATAAGATAATCATATTTTAATATATGATATAGTATATTATATTATATTATAAAATATATTAATCTCAATATACCTGAAAGATTGGTATTTCACTATCAAGATATAAATGATGTCAGTCTAACATGGTGACAGTTGTTCAATGAAATTATGATTACTTCCTAAAATCTCCAAAACAACCTTAATACCTGCTACCACCACACATACAATATACACCATCTGGTCATCTATCTACACACAAGGCAAGCTTATATTACAATCTCCATATTAGGGAATTGGTATTATATATCCAGACTATAATGAAACTACCGTTTCCATGTTAATGGTCTTAAATTCATTTACATTAATTATTCTTTACTTAAGTTTCTATCGTAAACAAATAAAATTTCCGCATTGTAGAATATAATATAATCTACTCACACGATATAAGTATTATATAATAGCATTGTTTTATGTAGTACGTATATTGTTTATTTTAATTTATTTTTATTAGTTTTTTTTGAAAAATAGTGTTCACACATTTTAATAACGAGTGAGTGAGAGAGTGGGTAGGTGAATACGTGAGTGAGTGAGCGGGTGAGTGTGTGGGTGAGTGCGTGAGTGGGTGGGTATAATAGTGAGTGGATGAATTAGTTAGTGTGTTAGTAGCTAGGTTATTTGGCGAGTGGGTGAGTCATATGCACCATATATCTATTTCGCAGATAATACACATTAATACGCATGCGAATTCAAGTTTATATAAATTTATAAAATAAGTTAATAGTTTGACAAATAATTAAAAAAAATTCTTTGAAATATACATCAATTAATTATAAGTCATTAATGTATATTTCAAGAATAATTAGTCTCATAAGAAAAATGCGTTGATTGTTTACCTGTCTATTGAAAATATGTGATTTAACGGTTAACTACAGCTCATCTAACTTCCGTTACGTACTTCCATTATGCATAAATCTTCAAGATATGAGGTTGTGATATTTATAATACGAATAGAAACCAGCAATCGACCCAGATATTTATGTTTTATGTTTTGAATCGTGTTATTAATTTTTTTTTATTATTCTATGTTATTTTTTAGATTATTATGTACCAGTTTTTATTGTTAATCCTGTGTCATGTGCAACATTGGTTATTTTGCAAGAGGATAGTTTCAAAGGTCAATCTGATTTCGTTGTATAAATAAATTATTTTAAAATACCTAATAAATAATTATTAATAAAACTGGGAATCATGCTATAATTCATTTTTCAGTAATACTTAATAAATATGATGTTATATAACTTAAAAGCAGGCGTGCCAAAGTGCGTTATGGGCGTATCTAGCCTGAAATTCAAATATTTAGATTAATATATTTCAAATATGAACAATTATAATACGTAAATTAAGATTTACTATATTTTTTTTAATATTAATTCATTACATATACGTTATATCATAATAAATAAGCAGTACTCTAGTAAATTATTATTGCATATAATGTGTATATTGACTATATGAAATTTAGCCTGTCTGTAATTATATAGTATAATATAACATATTCTATTGACAGTATTTATGAATATATCTCAATGCGGATTTAATATTATACAATATTTAAGATAAAGACAATAATGATAAATAACTGTTATAAGTAGATACTAATCAATTGATAAAATAGTTATTTTACAAAATAAATAATAACGTATTTATAAAACACAGACTCGAGCAAAACAAAAATCAATGCGGCGTGTTCAGTTTATTAATTACGCGTAATAATAGGTCTTGTAATAATAGGTATTGTAGTCGTGTAGCTCTGCACACCATCACATTGGACAATAACACAAACCCACGCAATTTCTATCATTCATATCTAGAAAAAACTTTAAAATAGAATAGTTGCAGATTTATTTAAAATATTATTGAATTATTTTATATTATGTGTTATTAAAATATCCTAAATACTCGAGTATAAACAACTACATTTTTTAATTATTATAATTATTACATTATAATATTTATCTATTATGATTGACATGCTGATATTTATTTGATTGACACCTAGAACATCTGATAATTGAATTTCATTTTATTCCGAGTAATTGACAATCTATATAATGATATATATTTCTTTAAGATTTATAAAAATTTATAAATATTTTATATACACTTATGGTACATAAATAAAGCAATATAGTTTACTTTTGTTTGACATACGATAATAGAAAGTGCCCTATTTGTAATGATATAACCCATTTTGCAAATACCATCGTTTCTCTCCTACGAAGAGGTATTTTTAACTCACAACTTCTGGCCCACGGCTTTAGTGTACGTCGTACATTGTACGAAGACATCTAGTGGGTATATTTAGTGTACGAAGACATCTAGTGGGTATATTCATTGTACGAAGACATCTAGTGGGTATATTTAGTGTACGAAGACATCTAGTGGGTATATTCAGTGTACGAAGACATCTAGTGGGTATATTCAGTGTACGAAGACATCTAGTGGGTATATTCAGTGTACGAAGACATCTAGTGGGTATATTCAGTGTACGAAGACATCTAGTGGGTATATTTAGTGTACGAAGACATCTAGTGGGTATATTCAGTGTACGAAGACATCTAGTGGGTATATTCAGTGTACGAAGACATCTAGTGGGTATATTCAGTGTACGAAGACATTTAGTGGGTATATTTAGTGTACGAAGACATCTAGTGTACAATTTACTCACATTACAATGGTAACCGGTATTTTGATAATTCAAAATAAATATCCAAAATAGGTCAATAATGAAGCAGTTTTAACACTAAAATAAAATGTATAATTACGGATTGTTATTGATTATAAGTTTGAATTAAAACACTTATATATATAAATTATTATTATTATTAAAATATTAATTAGACGATTTAATATATTTTGTTTATAATCTCTATTTATCTAATATCATATTCAAAAAGCAAATGATATAACTATTATATATAATATAATATATAATTGTATGGAATCTTATATTATTATTTAAAATAAAAAATACACATAAAATATGTTAAAATATATTTTCATTTTAAAAACCTTGAGTAATATTAAGTAATACAATACAATATTACAGGTGTTGGCATTAATATATACATCATTTGCAAATACTATAGTAAATAAAGATAGTTAATAGTTAATTAATAGTAAATAGTCTTCGATCAGAATTAAACAAAATATTTATTTACATGTTAAAATAAACTAATTAGTTTTTAGAAAGTTTTAATTTCAAAACAAAACATAATACTATAAAAAGTGTCCAGATAATGAAACAAATCAAGATCATGATGGAAATATATTTGCGTTTATTTATCACACGATATCGTAATACATTAAACTAAGTTACAAATGATCTTATTTAACGAATATCTTGTCAAGGTGATCTTGCTTCTGGCAAGGACTACTTCCGGTAGGGAAACGCTGTCAATCTATTTGTATAAATAGGACCTTTATCTACGTATACCATGGTGCATACTGCAGTATACGCCAATTACATGCACACTTCAATAAAACACACACGATTAAACTTATTAAACAACGCACGTATTGATAAATTCTTATTACTACATGAAGGGGTAGTGTGAGGTGTGGTGTGTGGTGTGTGGTGTGCGATGTGGTGTGAGATGTGGTGTGAGATGTGATGAGGTGTGGCGTATGAGTTTTGGTGTGAGGTGTGAGGTGATTTTTGGCATGTTATTTATACATAAACGTTTGTGTTATTTGGCAAAATATTAATAACGGTCATGGAATTTGTTTTGCGATTACGCATACTTCTCAAACAATGATACACAGAAAATAATAGATATACACTACAATTGAGTATCCTGGAGAGATAGAATCTATTGTTATTAACTTGTGATTGTAGTCCATTATGGTCCACCTGTGATCAAGTAATTGATTCTATGATGTTCTAGAGGAAGTATCTACTTTATACATATAGCCCTATATACACATATGTATATAGGGCTATGTATATATATATATATATATATATATATATATATATATATATATATAGTTATATATGCACAGGTATATAACTATATATACACAATGTGAGCATTTATGATGTTGGTACTTTATAGATGTTGGTCGTATTGTCACGTGATGATATAAGCACGTGGGACTAACGTGTTTACGCCGACCCACGTCGTGGATATGGGCACGTGGACATGGTGTGTATATAATATGTGTTGCATTATTACGTATACGGTATAGTGGTTGGAAACGTGACCGATATCACGTGTTTAGAAACGCACCCGCGGTCGTAAACTATAATATGTTGTAGAATCTTACACGAGCGTGTGACACCAGAACCCAGCGTACGCAGTGAATTCCACGCATGCGCAGTGAACTCCTCGCATGCGCAGTGAACTCCTCGCATGCGCAGTGAACTCCTCGCATGCGCAGTGAACTCCTCGCATGCGCAGTGAACTCCTCGCATGCGCAGTGAACTCCACGCATGCGCAGTGAACTCCTCGCATGCGCAGTGAACTCCTCGCATGCGCAGTGAACTCCACGCATGCGCAGTGAACTCCTCGCATGCGCAGTGAACTCCTCGCATGCGCAGAAACATCAACTTCTGCGCGGACATGCGCGTGGCCGATCTGTCCAATGCAGAACCACTAAAACGTACACACGTAGTCGTAGCGCTTAGACGCGCACCTAGACACGCCCACTCGTGTTCATCATCGCCACCCCCCCCCTCTGTGTTGCGGAGTGCACTGCACGCCTGGATTCCAAAATAAGAATTCCGGATAAGGACTAAATCGACCGCAATATCGCCCAGAAATAGCTCACCGGTACATTTTTAAATCGTGATTTGTTCCTGCATAATAAATTATTAGATTATAAGAGGATGCTGAATATACAATGGGAATATTGCACGTACTGTCCATACTTGGAAATAATCGTAGCGCATATTGTACAGTGTACAATGTACACTGTTAATTGTACAGTTCAAAGTGTATAATGTACATTGTATTATAATGATAATGTATAATTTACACTATAAATTGTACATTGTGAAGTGAATAAGATATAATGTGCACTGAATACGATTACTGCCCTCTATAATTTCATAGGAACGTAAATCTATAGATCTTTTTACGTTCTATTTTAGAACATAACTTATCCAGATATTTCTAATGCATGTATAACGTAGTCTTCAAGTTGCCAGTTAATATATATATATATATGATCATCATCTAATGTATGTAAAGTATGGAGAACATTAAAATTTGATTGAATTAATACACCATTTAAAATCAAATGCAAATTATTAAATGATTATTCTATAAGCTATATTTGATACCATATTTTATATAAAATCTATATATAGATTTACTATACTATTTTATATTATTTATTTCGTTTTTAATATCCAGTATATATAATTGATATATATATATATATATATATATATATATATATATATATATATATACGTTCATCTTGTTTTATATATTTTACACACTTATTTTATATATCGTGTTCACTTTATTTGCTTTATCTTTATTCTTATAAATAGCAAATAATATTATTAATTGAAATTTCAATACTACTTTTCTGCATTATATATATTTATATATATTCTTATTAATAAGGATAAATTACAGCAAAACATGCAATATAATTTATATTGTATAATTTATATATATATATATTTATAATATACCTATAATATATTGTATATTAATAAATTTGTAATTATTGCTAATTTTTAAAATACCTTAAATTACCCGCAAATGAATGAATGTGATAGTTTTAATAATAACACTATTTCTTATAACTATAACCAATCATTTTTGTAATACAGGATTTTATAAAAATACACTAGATAGCTGATGATATAACTTTTATACCATCTTATATAATTTTTAAAAAATACAAAACGTTTATAATGCAATCAAATATATTATCACTATTAATATATAACAAAACACTAAAATGACATGGAGAGTTTCTTGGAGAGTTCCCATGTAGCTGGGTTTTTTAGCAAAAATATAATATATTGTAATCGAGTTGATTTCATTTTTTATATTATGTAGTTAAATAATATATTATTTGATTTATTTGAAATATTGAAAATTATTGATATTTTATAAATACATTTAATTATTGAATTATTCTGTTGGGCATAAATACAAATAATGTATATATTATTTATATACAAACATATATACTTATATACGTAATATATTTACATATATTTACACATATACGTAATATATTTACATATTCATATATACTGCAAACAATTGTCTTAAGTTTTAATTATTTTCTGATAATCTTTTAATAAAGATTTAGATTTAAATTTCAAACACACTTATTCATGACAAATTAGTATTTTTTATAATAAAATGTATATATATATATATATCGTTATTTGATATATATTATATTTATTGTAAAAAATTATATAATATTCACAATATCTTATTTATTAGGTTATTAGCATAGTTGTGCTTATAATGGGATATCACACAGCTGTATAGCCTCTAAAATATTAATATATTTTATATTGATATCGTAAATATCTTATTATTTTTTATTTACAATACTTATATAATATTGTATAATAGTTATATCATCTGGTTTCTTGGGCTAAATGATTGTACATTTAATTTATAATGTGAAACAGGGTACTAAAATAATTAAAAGAAAACGATGTATTTCTATAGATCTTGTATGTCATATATTCCAGCACACAATCTAGGTTATTTCATTTTATATTTTGTATCGATCGTGTACTGCAGAACAATTAATTTCATTTTTTACATTATTTCTAATTTATTATATATGCTCTTACAATACTATCAAATCATTCTGTTTGTTGGTATTACTCATATTCAATATAAATTATGAACTATATTAGTAATACATATTTTATTTCCAAAGAAACCAGATGAGGTAACTATTATATATTTTATATAATTATTTAAAATAAAAAATAAACATATACAATGTTTTTCCAAAATTAAAATATATTTTCACTTTTATTATATAACAAAAAAAATACCTGGTAGATTTCTTGAGTTGGTCTGGTAGAGATTTGGTATAGATGTTTGCCAACTTAGTAAATAATCAAGGGATGTTTTTCATTGCATAATTTTTTTGGTTTATTTGTATTTTTGTTATATTAAATGATTTTATAAAATTATTACATCACTATATTTGATGGGTGGTAAATAAAAATATAGATTCAGATTATGTTATTATTATAACTTTTTATTTTAGATTAAATATTTACATTAAGATATTTTAATCACAAATAATATATATATGTATTTTTTTAAATATATATATATTTCACTTTTTCACCAAAAATAACTTGGTTTATTT
This sequence comes from Osedax frankpressi, assembly GCA_964035775.1. Classification (NCBI taxonomy): domain Eukaryota; kingdom Metazoa; phylum Annelida; class Polychaeta; order Sabellida; family Siboglinidae; genus Osedax; species Osedax frankpressi. The sequence continues at coordinate 1,508,606 of OZ038312.1, read as the reverse complement.
ACTAGAAACAAGGTCCAAAGAAAACACTTTGTCATTTTAGTTTTTATGTTATATAATAAAAGAGAAGACATATTTTATTAGTATTTAAATTATATTATAATTATATTTTATTAAAAAAAATATATAAGAATTTATGGTAGTTACATAATCTGGTTTCTTGGGATATTATATTATATAACATAATTATATATTATAAAAAAAGAAACCAGCCAGAATTTTTACTGGATATATACTATAGTTAAATTAAACATATATCCTAGACGTATTTCGTTATTACAACTATAGCCTATATTATTATTCATATATTATTATTCATATATAATATATAATATAATGTATATAATATGTATTAGATTGTATTGAACTACACGACTACTCAGTATGAATGTGTTCTGGAATCCGGCTTTATTTCCACTACGTCTCATGCTTACGTAACTCTCAGTCTAGATGGCCTACTTATCACTATTCGAGCGTTCTAAAAATAGTTAGGCGATGAATCTGCTCCCTATAGACTAGACTATTATACCTGATGTTTTCTTGATGGCCTCCGCATGCTATGACTAGCGGTCGACCAACGCAATACTATACGTAGTATATATAGTCAGCAAGTAGTTATTGCTTAGGCCATAAGTAGTTATTGCTTAGGCTATAAGTAGTTATTGCTTAGGCTAAAAGTAGTTATTGCTTAGGCTATTAGTAGTTATTGCTTAGGCTAAAAGTAGTTATTGCTTAGGCTATTAGTAGTTATTGCTTAGGCTAAAAGTAGTTATTGCTTATGCCATAAGCAATTATTGCTTAGGCTATTAGTAGTTATTTCTTAGGCTATAAGTAGTTATTGCTTAGGCTATAAGTAGTTATTGCTTAGGCTAAAAGTAGTTATTGCTTAGGCTATTAGTAGTTATTGCTTAGGCTAAAAGTAGTTATTGCTTATGCCATAAGCAATTATTGCTTAGGCTATTAGTAGTTATTGCTTAGGCTATAAGTAGTTATTGCTTAGGCTATAAGTAGTTATTGCTTTGGCCATAAGTAGTTATTGCTTAGGCTATTAGTAGTTATTGCTTAGGCTATAAGTAGTCATTGCTTATGCCATAAGCAATTATTGCTTAGGCTATTAGTAGTTATTGTTTAGGCTATAAGTAGTTATTGCTTAGGCTATAAGTAGTTATTTCTTTGGCCATAAGTAGTTATTGCTTAAGCTATAAGTAGTTATTGCTTAGGCTATAAGTAGTTATTGTTAGGGCCATAAGTAGTTATTGCTTAGGCTATAAGTAGTTATTGCTTAGGCTATTAGTAGTTATTGCTTAGGCCATAAGTAGTTATTGCTTAGGCTATTAGTAGTTATTGCTTAGGCCATAAGTAGTTATTGCTTAGGCTATTAGTAGTTATTGCTTAGGCCATAAGTAGTTATTGCTTAGGCTATAAGTAGTTATTGCTTAGGCTATTAGTAGTTATTGCTTAGGCCATAAGTAGTTATTGCTTAGGCTATTAGTAGTTATTGCTTAGGCCATAAGTAGTTATTGCTTAGGCTATAAGTAGTTATTGCTTAGGCTATAAGTAAATATTGCTTAGGCTATTAGTAGTATTGATTAGGCTATACGTAGTTATTGCTTAGGCTATAAGTAGTTATTGATTAGGCTATAAGTAATTATTGCTTAGGCTATAAGTAGTTATTGCTTATGCTATTAGTAGTTATTGCTTAGGCTATTAGTAGTTATTGCTTAGGCTATAAGTAGTTATTACTTAGTCTATAAATAGAAATTGCTTTGGGTATAAGTAGTTATTGATTAGGCTATACGTAGTTATTGCTTAGGCTATAAGTAGTTATTGATTAGGCTATAAGTAATTATTGCTTAGGCTATAAGTAGTTATTGCTTATGCTATTAGTAGTTATTGCTTAGGCTATTAGTAGTTATTGCTTAGGCTATAAGTAGTTATTACTTAGTCTATAAATAGAAATTGCTTTGGCTATAAGTAGTTATTGCTTAGGCTATTAGTAGTTATTGCCTAGGCTATAAGTAGTTATTGCTTAGGCTATAAGTAGTTATTGCTTAGGCTATTAGTAGTTATTGCCTAGGCTATAAGTAGTTATTGCTTAGGCTATAAGTAGTTATTTCTTAGGCTATTGGTAGTTATTGCTTAGGCTAAGGTAGTTATTGCTTAGGCTATAAGTAGTTATTTCTTAGGCTATTGGTAGTTATTGCTTAGGCTAAGGTAGTTATTGCTTAGGCTACGGTAGTTATTGCTTAGGCTAAGGTAGTTATTACTTAGGCTATTGGTAGTTATTACTTAGGCTATAAGCAGTTATTGCTTAGGATATTGGTAGTTATTGCTTAGGCTGAGGTAGTTATTGCTTAGGCTATAAGCAGTTATTGCTTAGGCTATTGGTAGTTATTGCTTAGGCTATACGCAGTTATAGCTTGCCCTACTATAACTTATCCTACTCGACAACCATCTCATTTACTCCGCTAGCGCTATTGCATCATCATATCGTGAGTACGTATGACGTATTCGGTGCCTACGTAATGCATGTAGCGGTATGTAGAACTATGCGTTGAACATTGCGGTTGTTCTGGTACATAGCTGACAACAATGCAATGGAAACTAGAGTTTTGAATTGTTCTGAAGCATCTATTACCTAATGTGTCTAAAATAATGTGGCTACAAAAACAATAATATAAAACAAATTATGAAATGTAAAAAGTGAAATTACTTGGATTAGTACCTGGACTATAACGTATGTATCTAGGCTATAGTTCATTTCATTACATATCTTCGATAACTTGCTGTTATTTATACCAACCAGATTTAATCCATTTTAATTTTATGTTATATTAATATAAATGAAAATATATTTTATTTTTATTAAAAAAATATTATGTTATTATTTTATTTAAAAAACTTGTATAATATTGTATAATAGTTACATAATTTAGTTTCTTGGTAATAATATATATACACAAAAGTAAAAACTCTGAATAAGACATGTATATATATATATATATATATATATATAAATATATATATATATATATATATAATATATATATATATATATATATATATAAATATATATATATATATATATATATATTCATAAGAGAATCCAAATAAGAATCTACATGGAAGACTTTGATGCCATATTGTATATTTACAGTTATGTTAAAAAAGCTAAGTAGAAATGCTTTTCAAGGTTTAGATTACGTAACTCGAATTGGACCACAGTACAGTTTCCATATGTCATATATCCTTGACTAACGGTTTATACTAAAAAATTGTGTTTATAGATAATAGTTTAGATAGCTGAATTAAATGATAGTGTATTATCTTTTATAGTAGCGTGCTTTATTTTGACCTATGCAAGATGAATTGCTACCAGATAATAATAACAATGATAATGATAAATACATTAATATATTAAGACGTTATGATGTAACGTATCCTTTTGATAGGTAAATAGAAAATATTACTCGATGAGTAATTCATAATATACACTCGTATACGATTACAATATGTACTAACTACATTGTATTATATACATTGTACACTCACACACAATACGCATACACACGCACCCAAACCCAAACCCACACATATGCATATACACTCAAACACACACACAAACATACATACATATCATCTTTTTAAATGATAAGCATTATATATATATTAACATTTTTTCAGTATTATTATATAACAAATATAAGTATATAAGAAGTCTTAATATTGTGTTCAAATTCGGGATATTAACAAATTCATATATATATATGCATTCATATATATATATATATATTTATATATATATTTATCATGAAATAAACTTAATATTTAAATTGTTATATATTGAATAATTTCTATTTTAATAAATTGAATATATATAAAATATCCTTAATATAAATATAATTAGTATAATGAAATGATTTGTAATAAGGATCCTATTACAAAATATACTAATGAAAATAACATATACATCAGAAAAATATGTAAACGATTCATACAATTAATAGTATTTATGAATATAAAATCTTATTTTAACTAGTAATAGATATTAGATTTATTTTTACAAATTGTTATTACATTTAGGTAATAATTTATAATTTAATGTTATCTCGTATACAAATATATCCTACTTTAGTTACCTTTAGATGGTTTCCATAGTAAAAATGCTCTTATGATAAAAATATACTTTTTTTTAAATTCTATGTAACAAATTTAAAATTCAAAATTTATAACTCGAAAGCAAATCATTATTACCAATTATAATTTATATTAAAATGTTATGATTATTACGTAGCGGATTAGTTTATCTATGCATGATTTCATATTATATATATATATATATATATATGCGTGTGTATGTGTGTGCGTGCGTGTGCGTGCGTGTGTGTATGTGTGTGTGTGTGTGTGTATTTCAATTATGATTCTCATGAATTTATCATACCTGAATCCTCAATATAATTTACTTAAACTTTAATATCCATACGCGAAAATAATGAAAAAAATCTGTGAAATCTAAAAGCTAAAAGTGTAATTGGTGAGAGACGTCCCAGGGACTTGTGGTGTGCAATTTATATTGGGTTCGCGACCTAGACTATTTTTTATTGTAATTACAGATATACAATAATTAGAAAATATAATATATATCGGAAGATTAGTAATAAATCTTACAATTATTATGCTATGTAAAAGATTTCTGTGAAATTTAAATATATTATAGTGTATAAATAAATTATTTTCGCATGTGAGTGTATTTAGGGCGTGTCAATTATAATAATGTAAATATTTATATTTTATACACATGTAACTTTTTATTCAACATAATAAATTATTTATATTGTATATTGCTAGTATATCAATATTGGTAACAATTATTTTGTAATTAAAATATATAGTCAATGCCATTCATACAATTACACACGCACACACACCCACACACACACATACATACACCCGCATCACAAACACACATATATATATAATTATTTAATATATGAGAATATATTTATATACATTTGTATCATAATAATAATATATGCAATTATAGTAATCAGTAATTAAATTTGTAATATATAAGAATGTTAAATGTAAAAAGAAAAAATATTTATAGATTTGAAATCATGATATTTACATTTCATGAATTGGTATAATTGATAATATTTGAAATTCATTTTATCTTATAAATATCTAAAATCCTCTAAATAATTCAACAGTCCTTATTTTGTATATATAAAGTACATTTTTAAATGTAATAATTATATAAAATATATTAATATGTAAACAGCGCATCTAAATATACAAACACCTGAGAAATACAAATAATATATTGATAAATAATAATAATATAGTTTATTTATTTGATTGCATCATGAGTGAATAAACTAAGACAAATTATATACAAACTAACTAACGAAGCAAAAAAGTATGTTTTTTTTGCCAAGTAATAAAAGAAATGATGCAACAAAATGGACGAGTTTTGTAAATATGTTATTAAGAAATAATACTAGTTTTATGTAACTACCCGAGAAGAAATATAGAACTTTCTATTAAAAAATATACTTTATTTTAATTAAAGTTTACACTTCATAGTATATATATACTATGAAATATATATATATATATATATATACACTTTATTTTATATTGATGTTATTAACCATTATCTACAGGGAAGACACTACATACATGGTGACACATTAAAATAAACATACTTTAAAACGTAAATAAAAGTAGCATGTGTTATAATATGTGATAATTGTGCAATGGTTATATATTACATATAGTATGACATATGGTATATGGTAGCTTCGTATAGTTTAATAAAGTATATTGTCTTCGATACTTTATGGATATTTCATAGTGTAATAGGATTAATCCTATCACACAATTGTTTTAATGTATTATTACCTAATCTATAATTATAATTGTCTTATCTATAAATAATTGAGAATATGTTAAAAAAATACAATAGGTTAGATATAGAATACGTAGACTCCATTTGGTAAATAATTTACATATACGTAGGCCAACATTTTCTATATATATATTTACATATATATATATATATATATATATATATATATATATATATACATATATATATATATATATATATATATATATATACATGTATATAAATATATGTATATATATCTTTTATAAGGATAATTACATTGGAGATACTATGTTAGGTACATTAGATGTAATATAATAAAACAATAATATTAATAATATATTAATATAGTATAATAATATACTAATATAGTATAATAATATACTAATATAGTATAATAATATACTAATATAGTATAATAATATACTAATATAGCATAATAATATACTAATATTGTATAATAATATATTAATATAGTATAATAATATACTAATATATTATAATAATATACTAATATAGTATAATAATATACTAATATAGTATAATAATATATTAATATAGTATAATAATATATTACTATAGTATAATAATATACTAATATACTAATATAGTATAATAATATATTACTATAGTATAATAATATACTAATATAGTATAATAATATACTAATATAGTATAATAATATACTAATATAGTATAATAATATACTAATATAGTATAATAATATACTAATATAGTATAATAATATACTAATATAGTATAATAATATATTAATATTGTATAATAATATACTAATATAGTATAATAATATACTAATATAGTATAATAATATACTAATA
>OZ038312.1:1471965-1501680 GCA_964035775.1 Osedax frankpressi | reverse complement strand
ACATAACCCAACGTACACCGTTATTATAACGGGCATTCCTACAGTTATAGTAGCTACTTCCTACAGATATAGTAGCTACTTCCTACAGTTATAGTAGCTACTTCCTACAGTTATAGTAGCTACTTCCTACAGTTATAGTAGCTACTTCCTACAGTTATAGTAGCTACTTCCTACAGTTATAGTAGCTACTTCCTACAGTTATAGTAGCTACTTCCTACAGTTATAGTAGCTACTTCCTACAGTTATAGTAGCTACTTCCTATAGTTATAGTAGCTACTTCCTACAGATAGAGTAGCTACTTCCTACAGTTATAGTAGCTACTTCCTACAGTTATAGTAGCTACTTCCTACAGTTATAGTAGCTACTTCCTACAGTTATAGTAGCTAGTTCCTACAGATAGAGTAGCTACTTCCTACAGTTATAGTAGCTACTTCCTACAGTTATAGTAGCTACTTCCTACAGTTATAGTAGCTACTTCCTACAGATAGAGTAGCTACTTCCTACAGTTATAGTAGCTACTTCCTACAGATAGAGTAGCTACTTCCTACAGTTATAGTAGCTACTTCCTACAGATATAGTAGCTACTTCCTACAGTTATAGTAGCTACTTCCTACAGTTAGAGTAGCTATTTCCTACAGTTATAGTAGCTACTTCCTACAGTTATAGTAGCTACTTCCTACAGTTATAGTAGCTACTTCCTACAGTTATAGTAGCTAGTTCCTACAGATAGAGTAGCTACTTCCTACAGTTATAGTAGCTACTTCCTACAGTTATAGTAGCTACTTCCTACAGTTATAGTAGCTACTTCCTACAGATAGAGTAGCTACTTCCTACAGTTATAGTAGCTACTTCCTACAGATAGAGTAGCTACTTCCTACAGTTATAGTAGCTACTTCCTACAGATATAGTAGCTACTTCCTACAGTTATAGTAGCTACTTCCTACAGTTAGAGTAGCTATTTCCTACAGTTATAGTAGCTACTTCCTACAGTTATAGTAGCTACTTCCTACAGTTATAGTAGCTACTTCCTACAGTTATAGTAGCTACTTCCTACAGTTATAGTAGCTACTTCCTACAGTTATAGTAGCTACCTCCTACAGTTATAGTAGCTACTTCCTACAGTTATAGTAGCTACTTCCTACAGTTATAGTAGCTACTTCCTACAGTTATAGTAGCTACTTCCTACAGTTATAAGTAGCTACTTCCTACAGTTATAGTAGCTACTTCCTACAGTTATAGTAGCTACTTCCTACAGATAGAGTAGCTACTTCCTACAGTTAGAGTAGCTACTTCCTACAGTTAGAGTAGCTACTTCCTACAGTTATAGTAGCTACTTCCTACAGTTATAGTAGCTACTTCCTACAGTTATAGTAGCTACTTCCTACAGTTATAGTAGCTACTCCTACAGTTATAGTAGCTAGTTCCTACAGATAGAGTAGCTACTTCCTACAGTTATAGTAGCTACTTCCTACAGTTATAGTAGCTACTTCCTACAGTTATAGTAGCTACTTCCTACAGTTATAGTAGCTACTTCCTACAGTTATAGTAGCTACTTCCTACAGTTATAGTAGCTACTTCCTACAGATAGAGTAGCTACTTCCTACAGTTATAGTAGCTACTTCCTACAGATAGAGTAGCTACTTCCTACAGTTATAGTAGCTACTTCCTACAGATAGAGTAGATCTCCAGTGGAATGCTGGATTTCGATAGTACAGAATACATTGATTTCACATCGTATGTTTTTTCACATATGCTACTCTAAGATATTATATGCTTATAAGATATTATATACGTGAACAATTGAGACTAGTTATTAATCCGACATTCGCTATGTTCTACGGTATACTATTTTTAAAACAGGTATTCCTTTTATGGTATATATACACAAATAAACGTTTTGAATATGTTTACTAGCAATCTATTATTATCTTTATTAGTTTTAATAAATACGTTCAATTCAGCCATTGTCTACATCGTATATATATCCATTGTTAATGATTATAATTATAAGTCGAGAATTTGAACCTGGCCCACTATCATCATAACCAGGTTTACTAGACCAACTATCTGGACCAAAATATATATTATGATGTATTGTTTTTCTGGGCGTATACGTGAATCTCGTATCCTCGCGAGAATGTAAATTATACCCCCTCCCCTCCCCTCCCCTCCCCTCCCCTCCCCTCCCCTCCCCTCCCCTCCCCTCCCTCCCCTCCCCTCCCCTCCCCTCCCCTCCCTCCCCTCCCCTCCCCTCCCCTCCCCTCCCCTCCCCTCCCTCCCTCCCTCCCCTCCCTCCCCTCCCCTCCCCTCCCCTCCCCTCCCCTCCCCTCCCCTCCCCTCCCCTCCCCTCCCCTCCCCTCCCCTCCCCTCCCCTCCCCTCCCCTCCCTCCCCCTCCCCTCCCCTCCCCTCCCCTCCCCTCCCCTCCCTCCCCTCCCCTCTCTAGTACGACAGCTATTGTACTGGTTATATCCGTTGTCAAATAAATATAATTAAAAAGCAATGTATTGTGGTTCATGTTATTAACTATAGTTCATTAACCTTTTCGTTTCCGTTTTAATCATGTTTATCTTTACTACACAGTGCACACTCTACTGTACAATGTACACTGTACAATGCATCATCTAATTGACAACAATGATGTACCCTTTGTCTTACGAAGTACATAATAGTTATATCCGGTGGATATAATATAGGAAGTTATACTATCGTATAACCTGTATTACCTGTAAATAATAATAGTAATGTCCATATTTCGCCTAGAAATACGATCTTTAATAATGAATATATAAATTTATATTAACTTTGAAAATACTACTGATTTGTATTTAGAAAACAAATTACAAAAATAAATGTCTGTATAATAAAATAAATGTAGTATAAAATCATATTTATTATGATATTATGCAATTATAAAAAATAATTAGATATATAAAATAAAATATTAAATAAGTAAACAATCAAACTAAATCAAATTAAATAATAATATTGTTTTGTATATTACAATGTATATAGTATATACATATCATTAATTATATGTAATTAATATAATGTGAATTACCTTTAAAGTGAAAGATAATTTATAAATTACTATACTAAATAAACTAAATAAATCTGAATGTCTTATTTGCGCATCATTATGTGTGATTCAACAGAATAATATGCTATTGTAAATATTATATTAAATGTATACCTTTTTTCAAATGTTTATTCTGTCTATAGACTTTAAATTAAATTATCCATACAAATTGTTCTAATTATGTTTTCATTTTAAACCAATCATATTATTTGAAATTGGATTCATTTTATTTCAGATATATTTAATATATTTAAAAATAATATTCTAGTGGTAAATGCTAGCATTAAACAGATGTTTACAAATACAATGTATGTAGTATTCCTACTTCCGTAACACTAGAAATAATTAATATATAACAATATGTGTTATATGATGCCTATACGATAGTCTCGTATCAATATATATAAATATAATATTTATATGCAATAGTTAAATTTATTTTAACAATCATATATTTATTAATTGTTAAAAAGAGAGTTAGACATACAGATATTGTAATACTACTTATTAGAATATAATAAATACAATAAATATAACGGGGAAAAACGATGTACAGTATACGATTCATAATTTGTATTTAGTTTATCGTATTTATTAGATCCCCTACTGGATCAACGATTATGAGTTCGTTCCATATTTACTATGTTCCACATAGCATATTCATATAACATATCCATATTCATACTTAAGTATGAAGGAGGGTAAATAAATCTATTTAAATGTGTTATTTTATCTCGTAATATTTTATCTCATAGGAATCATTCTCGAATTCAGTTAGTATTTTATAATATATGTTAAGATACGCTCATATATAATGATTTGAAAATAATTATGAAAGAAACTAGATGATGTAACTATTATACAATATTATACTATTATTTTAAATAAAAAATAAACAATATATTTTTAATGTAAATAAAATATATTTTTACTTAGTTATTATAAAACAAAAAAAAACAAAAATTACCTGAATGGTTTCCTGAGTATATCATTATAATATATTAAAAATAGTCATTTTAGTTTGTTAAATCAGAGATCGAACCTATGGGTTCAATATCAATGTTTAGAAAGTTAAATAATTATAAATGAACAACAATTATTGTTCGATGGATATTTCCCGTTGGTTAACAAAGTTATATTCTCGATCTATAATTGTTCATAACCGGATTTACGTAAATTTTACTTATAACATAAATATCAATGATAATATATTATTTTTATAATACATTCCAGGATTAATAATCTTGATAATCTTTGTAATCTTCTATCTTGGATATAATCCAAATTACCTTCTTGAGTATGATCTTGATATTGGATATAATCTTGTTATTAAAATAATTATTTGTTTATAACTTGGATACATGATTCATTTTATTTAATTTAAAATTAATTGGTTTAAAATGAAAATATAAATAATCAGGTTTATATATAGTTTACCAATTTTCTGAAGTAAATATCTATTTCCTTCTTTAATAGTAATCCTTATTCAATATATGTATATTTACTATATAAAGAGGCTAATATACTTCAATACGTTTAGGGAATGTATGTAAATATATATAATATATTAATATATTCACATTTATAATTCGTATTGTGCATGACAACAAAGATTTATTAAATATTATTTATAAATATTAAATATTAAATAATAATTATTAAATATTATTTAATAGTTTACAACAGAAATTCATAACACTTTAAACGCATAATACAAATACATTATATTCACTTCCCACATTAAAATAATACGTACAATACCTTATGTGCTACTGATGATTATAAGTTATCCAGTTTAATATTAACGTTTAGAATACATAATTTTAAGGAAAACAAAAGAAGGTAATTTATAATTCAGAGTGGAAAAAACAACTTATACATGTTATCTAATAAATAATATGAATATATTCAATTACTTAAATTAATAATAATTAATTTGCTATATATTCAATTTAAATATCATTAATATAGTAAATTAGACTAATTGTATTCAATATCGTCTGACATATTAAATAAATATCTAAGTAATCTAGTGTCATTAACACATTCACTTCCAAATATAAATTTTGATATAATAATCCAAACTATAAATACTATAATTAATTTATTATTATTTTGTATTCATTATTTATAAATAATGAATTATATTATGCCAACGATATCATAGAAACATATCTACTATGTATCTATATATATAAATGTATACTGTATAAACAAGATAACTATTTTTATTTTTATTTGTAATACGTTCATATACACCCACACCCACACACACCCACACCCACGCACACACACGCACACCCACACACACACATACACACACACATACATACATACATACACATACATACACACACATATATATATATATATATATATATATATATATTCATCTTATATATATATATAAGATGAATATATTATAACATATATTTTTTTTTAATATATAATTTTGTAATATTTATCATAAAAAAATATTTTTAAATATTTATTTTTAAAAACATTTATTATCATTATTTTTATGACTAATTTATCTCTCCTATTTCAATGCGTAATCAATTAGATCCACAGATACAATATTCTCATATATAATTTGTGACAAAAGTATTATTTATTTAACAGTTAATATGCATATTTAAGTACTCCAAGGTAATATTCTTTTATCATTGGAACATAGTACATTTGTTCTTGTTAATTGATATTACATTTATTGTATAAGTGAAATTAATATTACTAGTATATATACTTAGTATGCAAAATTTAAATATAATAACGTAATATATGTATATATAATATTGTTATATGACGTAACAAAATATAATGGTTTATTTTTAAAATAATATATTTATTTAAAAATAAACTAATATCTTATGTGTATACAATATTAAATTATTATTAATAATTCTAGTTTTTACATAAATATCCAGATAAGGCATATTTCCTATGTATTTTCTACGTTATACATTTCTAAAATAGGCTGCATGTTATATTGTGTAATGTGCAAAGTACATGTATATACAGTATGCAATATCATTTATATACATTTATATAAATAAATACATATAAATATAGTTAATACTATACAATTTATGTATATTTTCTATAAATACTTGAGGTCAATTATATACATTGTTGAAAATAAACATCAATGCAACTTTTTACATAGATTTTGAAACTTAAATAATTTTATAGGATCAAGAGTAATAAAAAATTCACTTTCTAGTTTATATTTTATACAACAATTAAAGTAACAAACAATTGATATTAGTGCCAAGATATAATGTGAAATATAATATATATATTTACATCAATAATTAGGATTAATATACTAACAAATACTTGGATTAAGACCAATATATATTATTTAAAATGTATCTAAATAAATAAAAATGCTCAATTGTTACAATTTTATTTGTACATATTTATATTTTTTTTTCTAAAAGCTTTTCAAGTATTTTTGAAAATTGGGGTAGGATATTTATAAATCTGTAATTAGTCATATTTGGTATATGATGTTTTTTATGTATAGATGTAATCGAGGCAATTTTCATTCTATCCCTGAAATAATAATTTTGAAACTCATGTTAAATGTAATTAAAATGATGTATTAAGTAAGGAGCAGTATGTTTTATAATTTCAATATATATGAATATAATATACAAGAGTTAAATTAAAGGTAAACTATTTGTACATAAATAATGAATTTGACATTAGTTATGGTATGGCAAGCATAAATTGCAATTTAAGACATTATCCTTGAGAAATTGCTTTAGTCAGCATTATATACAAAATTACCTAAATATTGACATACTTCTAATGTAAGGGCTAAAATAGTTTATATATTTCTGCATATTTGATTAGACTAATCTAGAAGTGATATTATATATATTTAGTATATAATGTAGTATAATATAGTATATATTATATTTATAACTTAAAGTAATATTTATACTTACTATTATACTACATTATATGTAGTACATAAAAATACTAATAAATGAACATTTTACCGGCATTCGATTATATACATATATAAGATTTAAATATGTATACATATACTTCAATATGTCATCATTAACACAACATACTGTGAATAATGATTCTTATTATATTATAATAAATCGACGTATTGTGACATGAACCTAATGAAAGCATTACAATAAATAGATCATCAGTTGATAATGTTAAAATGAGTGCAGAAGAGAATAAACCACTCGCTGAAAATGAAGCATCGCTGACTCAGATTAAAGTAATACCTAACTTTGAAAATGATAATTATTCAAGTTAGTTGTACAAATTAATATTTGAGTTCTAATTTGTAGAGTACATTGTTAAATTAGATTAAGATGAATTCATTTAATTTATAAACATTTATTATTATTATTTATAAAAATTTATAAACTCACCCTCTCGCATAATAACGATTTATACATTTACACCAAGTCCTCCGTATATGAAATCATTTCAATTCTTAAACCTTTCAGAATGTAAACAGAACAAGTTTGACAGTACAGAGAAATTGGAATGTAGGGAGCCCCCAGATGGAGGATGGGGATGGGTTATAGTCGTCGCCACTACCCTCATGCTGATTATCATTAGCACACTTCTGAACTCATTTTCAGTTAGTGGCTTGCCGTTGCAGTTATCACCTTCTGCAACTCATTATCAGTTCTCACTTTGTCAATAACTGATATCCATGTAAACCTATATTTATACAGAATAAATTATATAATCTAATAATACTTAATAATCATCTTTTAGCAGTTTTTATTTTTAATTAACTAAAAGATAGTATCTATCAAAAAATGATGAATTAATATATTAAATGTTTACTTTATATAATCAATCGTCCTGCTTTTTCACAATATCAAATAAATTAGAAGCTTTTCAGCAAATTGAAACAAGTCAATTTACATAATTCCACGAGGTTGATATAGCACAAATTTCAAGAACATTAATTCCACGATGGCATGTTTTTATAGTTTACAAAAACTCATAGCTGGGTCAATGAGTTGATATAGTGATGTAGAAAGGCACGTACAATGTATTTATGTATAGGATGAGTTTGTATTTATGGCATGCTTTGTGAATTAATACCGATATATTTATGTTCAAATACATTTTAGGTAACAATATGGGTCCATATTGAATAACTTACAACTATTTATTGAAAGTTTTAATTTGGATATCACCAGATATTAATTAATAACTAATACTTCTAATTTACCTTTCATCTTAATTGTCTGTTACATAATTACTAATATACTTTTTAGATCATTGTTTATGAATCATTATTTTTATATTTAATATATCACATAGTATAATACATTTTTTAGATGAGTATTATAAAATAAGGAATAATTGTCATATCAAATAATTTCTTTTCAATATTATATACACTTTTTAATAATAATTAATAAATATTGTGAATATAATTTTGTTAAATGAATATTGATTCGATTTGACCATTTATAATAATTCATTAATAACTGAGTTATCAACTGTAAACATTTGCTAATCTAAAAGCTAAAGCTGAACTTATATCATTCAGATTTTGATACACGAGTACAACTCGACATTTCAAGTTGGTTACGGACGTCTCGGACTTATTATGGGTGCGAATATGTTGGCATTACACTTCACGGGTTAGCCTAACCCCATGCGACCCCATGCAACCCCATGCGACCCTAGGAGTTACACTTCACGGGTTAGTCTAACCCCATGCAACCTCATGCAACCCCATGCGACCCTAGTAGTTACACTTCACGGGTTAGCCCAACCCCATGCGACCCCATGCAACCCCATGCGACCCTAGGAGTTACACTTCATGGGTTAGCCAAACCCCATGCGACCCTAAGCTTTACACTTTACGGGTTAGCCCAACCCCATGCGACCCCATGCAAAGCTCGGCATTCAACAAATTTACAGTGAAAGTAAGACACAAACTTCTACTGACTAAATAGTGATTATTAATATTTGTTAGTAGTCATATTTTAACAGCTAACCAATGCATTAGAAATCACACATTGGATATAACTGGCAAATAACTAGGGTTAATAAGTAAAAACTGTTATTTGAATACATGTGTAATGTACATTGTGCATAGATAGAGCTAGATAAGAGCTTTCTGTAATATCATTGTAAATCATGTCTGCACTTGAATACAATAAAATATAGTTACAGAAAAAACCTTCTTTAATTATAGTTACATTAATAGGATAACATGCAATGGCAATAATTATTTCTAGGCCATAATACACTAAATTATTATTAGTGCAAATATGGACTAAAATACATCTAAATATAGCCAGTCTACATGTTTATATTAATAACAATTTATTTTCACCAGGTCTATACATTTAACTTGTTTATATATTTATGTTACACCTTTACCATCTAAGGCTAAGGTTATTCATTTAAAGTACATGTAATAAACTCTATGCTTTGTTATACAGAATAGAATAATCTTCTATACACTAATAAAGAATATAGTTACATATAGGAAAATAATGTTTGATTAAACAAAAGTATAAAAAGAACATTATTTTGAACACATTTAACTATTATTTAATAATATTAACACATGTAACATAACTATCTATGAAATCATATATAATTATCTTCTTAGAGATTAATTGTCTCCTTTTTACTTTCAATATAAGATCTACTTTGTTATTAAGCTATACATTATATATTCTGAACAAATACAGGAATATAGATTAATATGGATGTTATTTTAATTGAATATGAAATGGTTACATTTTATGTAATTGATACTAATTAAATGTAAATCACCTTGTAATAAATCGACAGGTGTAAAAATTGATTTTCAATGTTATAAAGTGTACAAAAATGAGTTGCTTGTCAAATAAGAGTATGATGTATGTCAAGAGATTCTAAACTAATTACTTAATTACTTATAATAGCTTATTAGATCATATGGTTATATAAACCCACATTAATATTTAATTGGTTCAGTTTGAATTAGATATATATAGAATACCATAATAAATTGACTGGCATATTTATAATGTCTAGATTTATATAATAGTTTCTGTAGTATTATTTGATTGTGAAAATCGGTCTACATATGTCATAAGTAGGCTGTAATAGCAAACGTTGAATCGATATGTCTAGCGTGAGATGTAGGCTGTATTTTTATTTAACTTGGATATATAATTGTAGTTGTTTGTAAATTTCGTATTTACATAACAGTGCAAGGGTCAGAATAGTTTTGTTTTTCTATGTGATTGTGAAAATAATCTTTATTTATTTATATAAGTTTAAGGATTAATAATATAAAACCTATATATTGATATGCAAGTAAAAACTCTATATTATTAATATGTATATTATCGAAGACCTTGCATTTTAATAATATATAATTAATTTAAATTTCCTTCAAATTAGGTATTAACTTATATACATATACATATTTCTATCATATCCACTGTAATAACTGTATTCAGTAATATGCACTTTTCATAACTAGTCTAGACAACATGGTGATATTCTATACTGTATATATTAATTGATATCCATCATCATTACGCAACATATGCCGCAACAACGTGAATTTTCTGTTTATTATATATCTAGTAATAGTAAAACATCATTAAGTGAACTACCCAGAATTTCTCACATTCAAATATTTCAGTAATTCCTAATTGTATTTGACTTCTTCCTTTTTGAATTATAAATTAAGTTAATTTATAGCTTACTGGCTTTTTAAACTTTTTATGTTACGCAATTCATACTTGAGGTAATTAATCTAGTTTTCTATTTTAAGTTGAATGAATCACTAGTTACTTACTCACCATCCACATGATCTCTACTGACATTGTTTCCTTTTACTAAAACACAATATTATTATTAATTAATTTGAATTGTTTATTCGAGTACACATGTAAAACATATGAGATTCGATTTACAATCATATTATAATTTCACACTAACAGTTACAAATCATCTCTTTCCTATTGTATTTGCTTTATATCCTGAATACTTTCAAAGTCTGTATTATATCAAAGTTTTGCTTACAGGGGATCAGTTACTGTATTGCTAATGTCATCGATATACTACTTTAAATGTGAAATTGATGATAGAGCCTGTATATTTACATTCATATAAAAAGATATCTCGTTAATTTTTCTGCTTATTCAATAAACTTCTATACAGATATTATATATTTTGATGCCCATTTTGTTGGACAGGTGCACTTTGTCCTCATTTCGTGGAACGCTATGGCTGCCGCCCCGTCGCAATGATTGGATTCTCTATCGCAGGACTAATGATCTTTGTGGCTTCTTTTGCTAACAGCATCTCTACACTTGCGCTGCTCTATGCTGTGGCGGGTTAGGGTGAAGTTATTTCTGGATCTGTTGTACCATTTGTTAGCGTAGCACCTGGGATAATAAACAGCGGACACTCGGTACTCAAGCATAATAAGTGTATACTAATTATTAAGAAATGGGGATTATTTTAATATTCATGTAATTTATTGCATAGATCCTAGAGATTTATTTAACAATATGTATTGGTGGTAGTAAATATTCTAGTATTTAATGTACGATATGTTATTTAATACTTTATGCAGGTTGCGGTCTCGGATTGTGTTATCTTTCTTGTTTTGTCTGCGTTCAACAATACTTCACAAGTAAAAGAGCTTTGGCATCAGGTTTTTATTATTTGTCTTCCTCCTTTACGCTTTCACATCTTTCTTACATTTTCACTTTTATATCTTAACATTATTCTTAGTCTCACAACTTTACACACACACCTACTCATGCTTACAATTCTACTTTATTTTACATTTTACACTTCTCCCCTACACAGTAGGGCCTACAACCCATACATCCTATATGTATACATGCAAATACTTTCTACAATCCTATCTTCAAACTTATTTGTCCTACACCTCACTAAACACTACATTAGACATCGCAATGACTGGCTTCGGTATAATTTCTCCGTCGATACATTTAAATGCAATCACCTCATTCCCTACATGTCCTATACCTAACTAAACACTTCATTAGGCATCACAATGACTGGCTTCAGCATAAGCTCCCTTGTGATACCTGCTTTTACTAAATGGCTTCTGAGTCAATACTCGTGGCGTGAAACTCTTATCATCATAGCTGCTTTGCACATCCAGGTTAGCCTGTACATCCATGCACATGCGGGAGATGCAGGTCGTCATTTTAGCTTTGGTTGGTGGACACAATAAACTAAGTAATGAGATTGGGGCAATGGAGAATAAACCAAGCATAATTTATCGCCTGCAATCTCGTACACTTTTATAAGATAGATGACACCACCAACAATCGTATTAATGCTAACAGCTCACATTACATCACATTAATGCTAACATTACATCAGTTTTTCTATTATTTATTGCTGTATTATATATCAAATATAATGAACTATAACAGTATAAATGTATTATTAAATATTCGTTTTCAGTAACTTGATTTGTAATTATAGATTTATATAACATTTGAAAATGATTCAATATATTAATTTTGTCGTAATTAGTACGCAAATTACATAAACGCAGGCTATTTCGTTGGCATGTTTGTTGAAACCTCTACCAACCAATAATCTAATCATCGAGAAAACAAAATCATCTAACTACTTGAAGTGTGTTCAATTATTCATAAAGAAGATGTTCCCAGTTAGTTCTTACATCATTCAGAAATATTAAATTATAGCCATTATTCGATATTATAGTGGATTGTGATTAAATTGAATAGGATGTGTTACTATAAATAGGTAGTTTAGTAGGTTATTACGAATATAGAATACCTATTCAATATTTAAAATGAGTAAATTGGACTATTATCAGTATATACAGTTATTAATATATATATATATATATATATAAATGCTAGTAAATCAATATAAAATGATTGCGTTAATTTAAATATTTTCATTTCATTTCATAAGTAAACATTCCGAATATTCTGAGAAAATTCTCTTGATAACAAATATTTATGATTTGTGAATATTTTCATATTCGAGTTATTCTAAAAAATATATAATGTAATTATAGTAACCAAGAAATTAGGCTAAATGTATTTAATAAATTCAAATGCTGAATGAAATAAATGTATTATATTATAATTAGTACGAGTACACATTAGTTATACATTCCTCTAATAACGCGCCTATCTAGATGGAATTGCTAACAAACAAACGTTATCTTGCCTACGGATTTGGTACGATGGCATCAAATCTCGGTCTACTTACTTTCCTTTCTCATACTCCGGAGTTAACTCGTACTTTATTGCAACGTAACGGCATTGATGACGATTATATAAGCTCTTCAATGCTGACCGCCTACGGCTTGACTAGTTGTCTATTTAGGCTCGTAATCAAATTATTACTTATTCCATCAATTATATATTCAAAATTTGTAATGCATACGAACTAAAGATCTTTTATAATATTTGAACAGGTGTACTTCTGGTTTAATCAGCAGCTATATGCCTATTGATCGCGTAGCACTGTGTGCTTTCGGTATCATCATGGGAGGCTTGACCACCTGCACCATGGGATTCTTTAGTAGCCATCAAAGTATCATTGTGATTTGCATATTCATTGGAATATTCTCAGGTTGGTAATTATGTTACATTATGTAACCAGTTAAAAACGATAGAAACAATACTACAAATAATAACCACACATGTTTTAGGAATATTTGCAGGGGTACAAATAACAGCTTTGGCAGATATGATGGGAGTGCAGAGAATTGCGAGGAGTGTTGGTCTACTACAGATTTTCAATGGAATTGCAGGAATTGTGGCAATTCCTTTCTCTGGTAAGAATGAAGTAGACCATCGTAGTAAATCATTTCTATTATATAATAAATGTCAATAATTACTTATAAAATATTAATCTATATTTCAGGTGCATTGAGGGATATATCTGGAGATTATATGGTACCTTATTTGGTGATGGGAGTGGTGGAATCTCTAGGAGGTATGCTAATCATGTGCATTCCAGCTTACAGACTATATAAATACCGTTCCTGCAGCGACCATCCTTGAAAATGTGTATTTACTGTACATTTAAATAATAATAATAGTATAAATACTAATATACTATTATTTAATATATTACTCACCAATAGCAAAGGGTGAATTCTTATGAGCATTTCATATTTTATTATTCGTTAAATGTTCAACATAATTTATATTGTTAACAAAGATGTCATTAGCAATTTGCTACAAAATACACATTTTTATTATTAAAATTATGTTCAAATATATATATGTATTTATATATATTTCATATGTAAATTATTTATACTCTAGTCCCAAATTTTCATTACCTGTGATATTTCTAAATATTGCCATTATTTTAAAATTAAATAAATACAAATATTTTTGGTTTATTATATTTATTATTGAACATTTAAAAATCACTCATCTGGTTCTGCTGTGCTATTGAAGCATTTCATCATTTCCCTGAGCTCAGTAGACATCTAAAATGAATAATATAATTTACATTTTGAAAGTATTTTAATTATAATTAATGAAAATATCAATATTACAATATCAAATACTTACTTCACAATCCACATTAGTATCAACAACTTCTTTATCGGCAGAATTGATTAGATCATTATCTCGCTTTACACCGTTATCCGATTCTACTGCTTCTATGTCTATTCGTGATTTTTTAGAAGGTTGTTCATCTAATGAATCTACTTCGGATGATGAGGATTGTACATCGGTGGGGTTTTCAGCCTCATCATCCTCGTCATTAATATCTTGAGAAATATTAAACGACTGCATTTGTGAAGTTTGGCTGGTAGAGTTGGGTTGAAGATAAGACTTTGAAGTTTCAATGACACCGGACTCGCAATCTTCGCTGTTTTCGTCGTTACCATTATCTTTCGGAATGATGTCATGAGAACGTAATTTCTTTGGAGACAAATTAGAGTCACTTTCGAAAGATCTGAATTCATTAAACAGATATCAAATAATGCTTATATATAAAATAATATTAATGAGATTATTGAAAATGTGATAAATGATGAATCAGTGTTACTTACATTCCATTAGACAAGGATGTAGCAAGAGTCGGAGAAGATAGACTAGGTGCTCGAGCATGTACCACATTAACGAGAAAAGCAATATATTCCCTACATTGTTGCAGTACTTGTAGTGAACTATGGGCCACTAAAGACTTATTTAATAGACGAATTGCCACAGAGATACAAGATGTAGATTTCATTGGAGTTTGATGCTAAAAACAAAATAGATTATCTAATTAGTATTTTTCTAAATCAACAAAATATATAAAATACTTAATTTCTTACAGATAAGAAAATATTATTCAATGGAAAAGTAGTATGTTTTATGCAATTTTATGTTTTTTGTAATTAAATAATGAATTAATTACTTACTTATCTAATTAGCTAAATCAATAAATAACAAATTAATATTTCATATGAACGAGACAATATCATCATATAAATCAAATATAAGATCAGGTGTCTTTTTGTAATCTTTAAATAATTAACTAATTACTTATTAAAGTATTAATTAAATTAATAATTAATGAAACCAATAAATAACTAATTAATATTTCATACGAACGAGACAATATCATCATATAAATAAAATATAAGATCAGGTGTCTTTTTGTAATCTTTAAATAATTAACTAATTACTTATTAAAGTATTAATTAAATTAATAATTAATGAAACCAATAAATAACTAATTAATATTTCATACGAACGAGACAATATCATCATATAAATAAAATATAAGATCAGGTGTCTTTTAGTAATCTTTAAATTAACTAATTACTTATTAAATAATTAATTAAATTAATAATTAATGAAACCAATAAATAACTAATTAATATTTCATACGAACGAGACAATATCATCATATAAATAAAATATAAGATCAGGTGTCTTTTTGTAATCTTTAAATTAACTAATTACTTATTAAATAATTAATTAAATTAATAATTAATGAAACCAATAAATAACAAATTAATATTTCATACGAACGAGACAATATCATCATATAAATAAAATATAAGATCAGGTGTCTTTTTGTAATCTTTAAATTAACTAATTACTTATTAAATAATTAATTAAATTAATAATTAATGAAACCAATAAATAACTAATTAATATTTCATACGAACGAGACAATATCATCATATAAATAAAATATAAGATCAGGTGTCTTTTTGTAATCTTTAAATAATTAACTAATTACTTATTAAATAATTAATTAAATTAATAATTAATGAAACCAATAAATAACTAATTAATATTTCATACGAACGAGACAATATCATCATATAAATAAAATATAAGATCAGTTGTCTTTTTGTAATCTTTAAATAATTAACTAATTACTTATTAAATAATGAATTAAACCAATAAATAAATAATTAATATTTCATACGAACGAGACAATATCATCATATAAATAAAATATCTTTTTGTAATCTTTAAATAATTAACTACTGTTTATATTTGATACTAAAAAAGAAAATATTAGTTTGGCGAACATTCAATATTATAATCTTGCTATGAATATATGATAAAGGCAACTTATAGGCTTAGAATATGACAAACATGTTAGTTTTCATCTTACTTAATTAGGAATTGTAAGTTTACTATTTTTTATAATTTTTAGATTGATTTTATAATTTAATATTATATTTATAATTTAAATCATAAATGAAATAATCATAATAACCAATGAAAGAGTAAAGAGCATTTTGTAAAGAGAACAAAGCACCATTGCATCATTATATGGTATAAGTGAGTGCTTCTTCTCATCCGATTGTTGTACCCTAAATACCAAATGGATAACAGCATTCTGTAAAACCTATAGAAAATGTTTGTTAGATAATGAACACACGCAAATAAAATGTATTACAGTTCTCGATGTAATGTAGATAATATCACCAACTAGTATCACCTAGAACATTAAAGATTTAATAACCTTGTGACTTGTGAAAGAAAACAAACTACTTGAAGAGAGCATCACTTTTCCCATGACTGAACGATGACCATATTAATTAGAGAGAGTTTTTAATAAGTATAAATATATTATAATATACATCAATAAACCTTCAAAGGCAATTGTTGTGAGTTCTGCTTGATGCTTAGAAACTTTGAAAGAAACTCGAAAGGAAGAGATAGTTGCATCACCGACAGTATTTTTGCGTTTTTTCTTATTGGCGGGTTCTAGATTCTTAACCGTAGAATCTAGCTATTAAATATAGTATTCATTTTGCAAAAAATATTGCACAGTATTAATATAACGTCCACACTATTATATTTAAAACTAATTTATTTTAAATATTTATATCTGTATTTAGAAGCTGTTTTTATTAACAATACCTTAGCGACTGACTGTTTTGGTTCTATATCCGAGAGGATATGTTTGATAAGTTGTGATTGTACAGACTCAAGACAGGATGCACTTGCAAGACATGTTGCATACGTAGAGAAAACTCTGTAAACACCTATTCGTACCTTACTAAAAAGATGAAATAGTAATTATATACGAAGTTAAACTTCGAGTATTTTGTTGATCTGTAATGTTTTTATGATTTTAATTTGATTAATAAATATTAAAATATAATTCTTAATCTATAATTTAGTATACTGCATATACAAAACAGTTATTATAAATGTATTTGTAAGCTTAAATTTATACAAATTTTATGATTAGATTTTGTTTATAATTAGTAGTAAAATCAATATTATACCAACTTAAAAAAGATAAATAGATACATTATTTAGATTTTGATAAGCGCCATTTTTACATTATAATCATGAGTATCCAATAAGAATCCTCCCCCTCTCCCTCTAGCACACAATCTATTGCGTCATTTGTTAATTTTAATGTTTACTTTTTGTTATTTATAGAATATTATTTATGAATCAAATAATAAAAAAATTTATAATTTTTCAGAAATTTTATATTTTCAAGTCATCATCTTTATATGAATTATATAATTAGTTCATTCAATATTATTATGTAACTTTATAGATATATATATATTAATCTAACACACTATTGAAAGTTATCATGAATATAGTATATTGTTCGTATTTGTATCTATTAGCATATAAATAGCTCGAAGTTAGAGCAAACCCTCGAGGTTGAAATAAAGATTTATAGCAAAATTTCATTTCAACACAAAAATGTATACCTCATATGTGAGACCGATTTTAGAGGTAATAAATAATAGCAACTATAAAATAATGAAGTGAAACCTATATAAATTATGATCTCCAATGGTAGATTTTGTCCAATCCAAAGTCTGCATCAATAGATCATTAATAGCTTTTGTCTGAGGTAGAATTAAATCCAAACAACTGTTTACAAAATTACAATTCATTATAATATACAATAGAGCATAGGGAAATATGCCAGTTATACAAAAGAGAGAACCAACCATTCAATAAGTGAATTAAGCATATCTAATGTATTCATGTATAATCTTGGTAAAATACTTACAATTGTAAGGTTTCTGGAAGTTATTTCAGTCTGAAATAAGACAATTATAATTAAGTAAATTATAGACATTTTTGTAATCATTTTATATATTAGAACAATTTTAGTAATCATGAATAATTATTAATAACCAATAATTTTGGATTGATACTGAAAACAATATCAATTAATCTAATAATATCAGCAATCGGCATATTTACAGGAAATTCATTTTTTTGCCTATAATAAAATTGTTATTATTATTGAAATAATTTGAATAATATTTGTTAACTCTTGTATAGCTACATACATTTACAATATATATAACTCTATATAAAAATTGAATTATAATTTTGTAAAGTTATATATATATCTATATATATCTAAATTGTAATCTCATGATCTTGTTATAGTATAGGATATTTGGTTGGTAAGGTTGTAAGGTTTGGCTACTGTGTAAAATATTTATTATATTGAAAAGATTTTTAAAATAATAAATATTTGTTTCTATTCAATAAATTATTGTTTCCAATAAAATTCGTGACAATTCTGCATTTTAAAATTCATTAAAAAGTTTCAACGGATAGAAATATTATTTTAATACTTTCTGAAAATAAATATCCTTTCATAAATATGATTAAACATCATTTGAATCATAATTCATGATTCAGCAGTACATATTTGATCTATTCTTATGACAAAATAAGGATATGAGATACAAAATATATGAAAAAACTGGGCCAGTTTAATCTGAAATTATTGATACCTATAATCTATTTATAGTTATTAATAATTTAATGGTATAAAGTAATTTACTTTTTTTGTGAGAGTTTCTTAAAATTTGATGAACTAATTATACATTATTAACAAAAATAGAAAATAATATATATAAACTGCATAAATGTAATTACTTCAATTGTAGTTGGGAAAATAAAATAAAACTTAACTTTCAAATTCTGTTTTTTTAAAGTAATCCTATAAACCTAAATATAGCATTTGTAACTCTTGACAGAGTATGGTAGCGTTGTTCCAACGAGTAGAGGGTTGCATCACTGATATTGGTATGGTTATTGCTATTTGAGTCGTTGATATTGTCAATTGTGTCAAAAGTCAATTTGTATGTAGGCAAATTGAAATCAATAGCTAAAAAATTTAAAAGAAGTTACAGGATTATAATTACTGTATTATTATATTATATAATCATACATAGAATATTATATAATTAATAAAAATTAAAAAATTTAAATAAAAATATAATACATACTTTTAGATATGCTGTGGCTAGAATATATATTATAAATCACTTCATACATGGATCCTAGAACTTGTTTGAAATTGATTAACCAAAGATCTGAATGCTTATTACCTGATGTTATGAATTTATGAGAAATCAATATTTAATAAGTAATATTAACATATATCATATTCAGGGCATATTGATGAAGTTAAAAAATAATTCTTTATATAATTTATACTCTGATGGGAAATTCTAAGTAACAATTCTTAAAAAAGAGTGATGTTTGGGTTTGGGTTTGAGTTTTGTAAATATAAATTACAAATATAATTTAATAATATAAAAGAAATTATACAGTTTTTTTTGGCAGATTGCAATCTGCAACCTGCCAAAAAAACTAATGTAAGAAATTTTAAAATATTAATTAAATAGTTATAGAAACCAGATAATGTAACTATTATACAATCTTATATAATTATTTTAAATAAAAAATAATATAAACAAATAATGCACATAATTTAATTTTTTGCAAAGCTTAATTTTATGTTTATTAAAGAAAAAAATATTTTGCAAAACTATTAAATCCCTTTAGTTTTTGGGTTTTTTTGGGTTATCTCAGACAGAGTATTAATTATTATAAATGAAATATATTATATTAATTTTATTTTCTAAAATGTGTACTTGAAAGTATTTTTAAAATTATTACATCACAGTTTGCTCATTATATAAAAATATAATTATATAAATTTAGAACATATTAAATGAAACCATAGATATTTAATTAAAATAATATTTTAAATTATATAATAACCTTTATTTCCAGTTCCTCCACACAGGGACAGTTTTGCATAGCATTTTGAAGCAAATTCAATATGTCTATTGTAAGATAACTCAGTAATTGTAAATTGTTCAATTTTTGACTATAATTAAGGTAAATAAACAATTAATATAAATAATAATTAAATAATATTCTATAGAAAAAGTGATTTATTATGTATATTTATCTATAAAAAACAAAAAATATAAGTTAAATTTTCTGACAAAGTTCATTAAAATTGTTATTGAATAGAAAAATACAAATATTTTTTGGGTTAAAATATATATAGTAAATAAATATACTACATATTTTTGTCCGTTTATTTACGTATAGATTTTATTCAATTTATGAAAACATAAAAACTAGATACTAAAAATTATATATTGTTATATTATTCAATGAAATGTAGTGAATCATAATTATTAAATTTAACTAACCATGAATTGTATGCAAACTCTAGGAAAATATTCAATACATTTTGACAAACTATCCAACACTACAGCCTTCCTCTGTAATTGAATTGCTCTTAAAATATATTGTATCAAATGTTAACTTTTTTATAGTAATATATAAAATAGTTAAACATATATATAAGAATATATGTAGATTTAAATATAAAAAAAAACAATATTTACTAACATTTTTCACTTCTGTAGCTTTCTTTATCATAATAGAGATAAGTGGAGGAACATAGGAGTTTGCTAATTCACGGCTAATCTCAGGAAAATTCTTGGCTTCAATGAGTAAATTAGTAGCGACACGAGTAGAAAACGACCAAACTTTGATATCATCATTCATTTCGACAACTCGAAGTAGAGTCGTAGCCCATTGTAAACAATACGCATCATAGACATTGGAATCACACTCACTGATAAGATTATCAAGTAGAATTAGACCTTCACAACGAGAAGAATTCTTCTGTAGTTTTTCATTTATAATTGCAACTATTTGTCCAATTTTTTTCTGAAAAAATAGAATTAATCAGTTATAATAAATAGAAAAATATAATTAATGCTCACATATAAATAAGAATATAAATAATGACGCATTAACATATTTTGAATAAATATTATATAGTCTAATTAAGTAAAAACAAATTTTAATTATAATTACTATTGATTATAATTGAATATAGTTAACGATAATTCAATATAATTCATTATCGTATATATTATTGCATACCTGTTCATTTAATAATCGGAATTCCGTTATAATCTTAAAATAAAAATCATATTCATTATCAGTATAAGATTTGTCAATAAATTGTTGATTTAAATGAGAAAAAAGACTTGAACGGTAAATATCAGAATCCATGCTGATAATTTAAATTTGATAATTGCGGCATTGGCTGTGATAGGCTGTGAAACACGCTATATTGTTTACAAATAATTGTATGAAGGCGTTAACTAAATAGACTGTGAACTGTTCTACATTGTTTACAAATAATTTTATTTCTATAATGTTCATGTCTTTGTGTTTCATACATGGTTGATTATTAAATATAGATATTGAATTGATAACAATAGAACTTTACTAGTTACCGATGTAAATAGAAAAATATGTGGAAAATGAATATTTATTTTCAATATTTATTTTCAATATACAATTTTTTTATACCATATATACGGAATAAACTTGAAATAATTAACTATACTAGATATATTAATAATTAATGTGATATATTACTTAACATTTATATTTTGAATTTAGCTATAACTAGAATTTGAGCATATATGTTATAGCAAAACTATAGTTTAAAAAACTGGTTTCAAAACAAAAAGTAAGGGGAAATGTATATTTTGTAGTGTATTATATTTGTTAGATTCTATATATGTAATAATTCGTAAATCGTGTATATATAATTATTACATATAAAATATATGTTTATTCAATATTATAATATATAAATATTAAATTATTTAAATTGTATATTAAAATTAGACCTTTTATATGAGCATGAAGTTTAAATAATTTATAAATATTCGTAAAATATATTTAATTTACATTCCTATATAACGCCATACAATAAGTACACGGTAAGTGATATATATATATATATATATATATATAAACTAATCATTTATTTGAACCTGAAGTGTAAATAATAAACCAAATATTTTAATATTATATTTTGATCCTATTAGCCAATATTATCGAATTAAGTTAATTTTGGATTTTGATTATTCCTATATGGTTGATTTTTAAATATAGGTATATACACTTTATCATAAATAATATGTTACTTTTAATATGTAAATAAATATAACAATACTACTATTTATCATTAATTATTATTATTTAAATAATATATACTAATATTATTATATGCACTATATTGATATATGCGAATGTGAATATAAAATAAAAATACGTTACACGGATCGGATTGAAATCATCCGACAGATCTGCTAAAATCATGACAATCTCCTTGGACTTTATTGGAATTGGACATTAGTAATGATTCATTGTTCTATGTATTATATAAGATAGTATGAAACATTTTAATTTGGTAAACAGTTATGCATTTTCCTCATATTATTTTTATATTAAAAATCAATTTAAAAAATAATATGGAGAAATGCTTATTTGTTTACAATATAAAGATGTCTTATACTTATACTATCTTTATGGTATATAGTTGGAAATATCTGCATGTAATAAATAAAATCAACATTGAGATCAAAGAATATTATATAAAACATTTAAATCAATAACATATTTGAATATATCTGTTAAATAAATTATCTTCTTAAGTAAATTATCTCTTAAGTAAATTATCTTCTAAAGTAAATTATCTTCTTAAGTAAATT
Source organism: Osedax frankpressi (assembly GCA_964035775.1). Classification (NCBI taxonomy): domain Eukaryota; kingdom Metazoa; phylum Annelida; class Polychaeta; order Sabellida; family Siboglinidae; genus Osedax; species Osedax frankpressi. The sequence goes on along the minus strand of OZ038312.1, from coordinate 1,478,256 downwards.
AGCTTCTTAAGTAAATTATCTTCTTAAGTAAATTATCTTCTTAAGTAAATTATCTTCTTAAGTAAATTATCTTCTTAAGTAAATTATCTTCTTAAGTAAATTATCTTCTTAAGTAAATTATCTTCTTAAGTAAATTATCTTCTTAAGTAAATTATCTTCTTAAGTAAATTATCTTCTTAAGTAAATTATCTTCTTAAGTAAATTATCTTCTAAGTAAATTATCTTCTTAAGTAAATTATCTTCTTAAGTAAATTATCTTCTTAAGTAAATTATCTTCTTAAGTAAATTATCTTCTTAAGTAAATTATCTTCTTAAGTAAATTATCTTCTTAAGTAAATTATCTTCTTAAGTAAATTATCTTCTTAAGTAAATTATCTTCTTAAGTAAATTATCTTCTTAAGTAAATTATCTTCTTAAGTAAATTATCTTCTTAAGTAAATTATCTTCTTAAGTAAATTATCTTCTTAAGTAAATTATCTTCTTAAGTAAATTACCTTCTTAAGTAAATTATCTTCTTAAGTAAATTATCTTCTTGAGTAAATTATCTTCTTAAGTAAATTATCTTCTTAAGTAAATTATCTTCTTAAGTAAATTATCTTCTTAAGTAAATTATCTTCTTAAGTAAATTATCTTCTTAAGTAAATTATCTTCTTAAGTAAATTATCTTCTTAAGTAAATTATCTTCTTAAGTAAATTATCTTCTTAAGTAAATTATCTTCTTAAGTAAATTATCTTCTTAAGTAAATTATCTTCTTAAGTAAATTATCTTCTTAAGTAAATTATCTTCTTAAGTAAATTATCTTCTTAAGTAAATTATCTTCTTAAGTAAATTATCTTCTTAAGTAAATTATCTTCTTAAGTAAATTATCTTCTTAAGTAAATTATCTTCTTAAGTAAATTATCTTCTTAAGTAAATTATCTTCTTAAGTAAATTATCTTCTTAAGTAAATTATCTTCTTAAGTAAATTATCTTCTTAAGTAAATTATCTTCTTAAGTAAATTATCTTCTTAAGTAAATTATCTTCTTAAGTAAATTATCTTCTTAAGTAAATTATCTTCTTAAGTAAATTATCTTCTTAAGTAAATTATCTTCTTAAGTAAATTATCTTCTTAAGTAAATTATCTTCTTAAGTAAATTATCTTCTTAAGTAAATTATCTTCTTAAGTAAATTATCTTCTTAAGTAAATTATCTTCTTAAGTAAATTATCTTCTTAAGTAAATTATCTTCTTAAGTAAATTATCTTCTTAAGTAAATTATCTTCTTAAGTAAATTATCTTCTTAAGTAAATTATCTTCTTAAGTAAATTATCTTCTTAAGTAAATTATCTTCTTAAGTAAATTATCTTCTTAAGTAAATTATCTTCTTAAGTAAATTATCTTCTTAAGTAAATTATCTTCTTAAGTAAATTATCTTCTTAAGTAAATTATCTTCTTAAGTAAATTATCTTCTTAAGTAAATTATCTTCTTAAGTAAATTATCTTCTTAAGTAAATTATCTTCTTAAGTAAATTATCTTCTTAAGTAAATTATCTTCTTAAGTAAATTATCTTCTTAAGTAAATTATCTTCTTAAGTAAATTATCTTCTTAAGTAAATTATCTTCTTAAGTAAATTATCTTCTTAAGTAAATTATCTTCTTAAGTAAATTATCTTCTTAAGTAAATTATCTTCTTAAGTAAATTATCTTCTTAAGTAAATTATCTTCTTAAGTAAATTATCTTCTTAAGTAAATTATCTTCTTAAGTAAATTATCTTCTTAAGTAAATTATCTTCTTAAGTAAATTATCTTCTTAAGTAAATTATCTTCTTAAGTAAATTATCTTCTTAAGTAAATTATCTTCTTAAGTAAATTATCTTCTTAAGTGAATTATATTCTTAAGTGAATTATCTTCTTAAGTGAATTATCTTCTTAAGTAAATTATCTTCTTAAGTAAATTATCTTCTTAAGCAAATTATCTTCTTAAGTAAATTATCTTCTTAAGTAAATTATCTTCTTAAGTAAATTATCTTCTTAAGTAAATTATCTTCTTAAGAAAATTATCTTCTTAAGTAAATTATCTTCTTAAGTAAATTATCTTCTTAAGTAAATTATCTTCTTAAGTAAATTATCTTCTTAAGTAAATTATCTTCTTAAGTAAATTATCTTCTTAAGTAAATTATCTTCTTAAGTAAATTATCTTCTTAGGTAAATTATATTTTTAAGTAAATTATCTTCTTAAGTAAATTATCTTCTTAAGTAAATGATCCCTTAAATAAATTATCTTCTTAAGTAAATTATCTCTTAAATAAATTATCTTCTTAAGTAAATTATCTTCTTAAGTAAATTATCTTCTTAAGTAAATTATCTTCTTAAGTAAATTATTTTCTTAAGTAAATTATCTTCTTAAGTAAATTATCTTCTTAAGTAAATTATCTTCTTAAGTAAATTATCTTCTTAAGTAAATTATCTTCTTAAGTAAATTATCTTCTTAAGTAAATTATCTTCTTAAGTAAATTATCTTCTTAAGTAAATTATCTTCTTAAGTAAATTATCTTCTTAAGTAAATTATCTTCTTAAGTAAATTATCTTCTTAAGTAAATTATCTTCTTAAGTAAATTATCTTCTTAAGTAAATTATCTTCTTAAGTAAATTATCTTCTTAAGTAAATTATCTTCTTAAGTAAATTATCTTCTTAAGTAAATTATCTTCTTAAGTAAATTATCTTCTTAAGTAAATTATCTTCTTAAGTAAATTATCTTCTTAAGTAAATTATCTTCTTAAGTAAATTATCTTCTTAAGTAAATTATCTTCTTAAGTAAATTATCTTCTTAAGTAAATTATCTTCTTAAGTAAATTATCTTCTTAAGTAAATTATCTTCTTAAGTAAATTATCTTCTTAAGTAAATTATCTTCTTAAGTAAATTATCTTCTTAAGTAAATTATCTTCTTAAGTAAATTATCTTCTTAAGTAAATTATCTTCTTAAGTAAATTATCTTCTTAAGTAAATTATCTTCTTAAGTAAATTATCTTCTTAAGTAAATTATCTTCTTAAGTAAATTATCTTCTTAAGTAAATTATCTTCTTAAGTAAATTATCTTCTTAAGTAAATTATCTTCTTAAGTAAATTATCTTCTTAAGTAAATTATCTTCTTAAGTAAATTATCTTCTTAAGTAAATTATCTTCTTAAGTAAATTATCTTCTTAAGTAAATTATCTTCTTAAGTAAATTATCTTCTTAAGTAAATTATCTTCTTAAGTAAATTATCTTCTTAAGTAAATTATCTTCTTAAGTAAATTATCTTCTTAAGTAAATTATCTTCTTAAGTAAATTATCTTCTTAAGTAAATTATCTTCTTAAGTAAATTATCTTCTTAAGTAAATTATCTTCTTAAGTAAATTATCTTCTTAAGTAAATTATCTTCTTAAGTAAATTATCTTCTTAAGTAAATTATCTTCTTAAGTAAATTATCTTCTTAAGTAAATTATCTTCTTAAGTAAATTATCTTCTTAAGTAAATTATCTTCTTAAGTAAATTATCTTCTTAAGTAAATTATCTTCTTAAGTAAATTATCTTCTTAAGTAAATTATCTTCTTAAGTAAATTATCTTCTTAAGTAAATTATCTTCTTAAGTAAATTATCTTCTTAAGTAAATTATCTTCTTAAGTAAATTATCTTCTTAAGTAAATTATCTTCTTAAGTAAATTATCTTCTTAAGTAAATTATCTTCTTAAGTAAATTATCTTCTTAAGTAAATTATCTTCTTAAGTAAATTATCTTCTTAAGTAAATTATCTTCTTAAGTAAATTATCTTCTTAAGTAAATTATCTTCTTAAGTTAATTATCTTCTTAAGTAAATTATCTTCTTAAGTAAATTATCTTCTTAAGTAAATTATCTTCTTAAGTAAATTATCTTCTTAAGTAAATTATCTTCTTAAGTAAATTATCTTCTTAAGTAAATTATCTTCTTAAGTAAATTATCTTCTTAAGTAAATTATCTTCTTAAGTAAATTATCTTCTTAAGTAAATTATCTTCTTAAGTAATTTATCTTCTTAAGTAAATTATCTTCTTAAGTAAATTATCTTCTTAAGTAAATTATCTTCTTAAGTAAATTATCTTCTTAAGTAAATTATCTTCATAAGTAAATTATCTTCTTAAGTAAATTATCTTCTTAAGTAAATTATCTTCTTAAGTAAATTATCTTCTTAAGTAAATTATCTTCTTAAGTAAATTATCTTCTTAAGTAAATTATCTTCTTAAGTAAATTATCTTCTTAAGTAAATTATCTTCTTAAGTAAATTATCTTCTTAAGTAAATTATCTTCTTAAGTAAATTATCTTCTTAAGTAAATTATCTTCTTAAGTAAATTATCTTCTTAAGTAAATTATCTTCTTAAGTAAATTATCTTCTTAAGTAAATTATCTTCTTAAGTAAATTATCTTCTTAAGTAAATTATCTTGTTAAGTAAATTATCTTCTTAAGTAAATTATCTTCTTAAGTAACTTATCTTCTTAAGTAAATTATCTTCTTAAGTAAATTATCTTCTTAAGTAAATTATCTTCTTAAGTAAATTATCTTCTTAAGTAAATTATCTTCTTAAGTAAATTATATTCTTAAGTAAATTATCTTCTTAAGTAACTTATCTTCTTAAGTAAATTATCTTCTTAAGTAAATTATCTTCTTAAGTAAATTATCTTCTTCAGTAAATTATCTCTTAAGTAAATTATCTCTTATAATTATAATCTTGAAAGTTAATGAAATTGCTTTATGACAATGTAATAATATACATATAATTAATTTGTAATTGTAAATGTTAAAATAAGATAGAGGTACTTAAAATATTTTCATGTATACTTAAAAAAATAATTTCCAATTTCAAGTATTCATAATGTCAGTTAATTGAAAATAGACACGCCCACTGGACGTCGCCCAGCGACACATAAATAGTATTATTAAATTTTAATAATATAATAATTACTTTAAAGTAATTTATATACTTTATATACGATACTACTGAATGCATCTACTTATTTTTTAATTGGGGAGTTATATAAGTATTTACTTACCAAAATGAGACCTACCCAAGTAAAAACCATATTGTACATGCCATCATTTTAAATGAATTAATATTTAATATTTACGAGAAAGACCTGTCTTTTATTTGGATTCTAGACAATCTACAAGAGTGTCATTTATTATAAATCATTGCAAATGTTATGTCAACCGTGGTTTATTATATCGACAGATTAGCTAAGATGTGATTACATGATATTTCATGGTCGCAATTAATTCCAACTTCATATATACATTTTATTTTACTTTTCTGTATCTGATATGTTCTCTCTATAAATTAGTATATATAAAATATATTTGTATATATTCCAGTTGTTAATTATAATAAGTTAATAATACATTACATATAGTTTATCGTTAATATTAAAATATATAATAAAAATGTAGTATTGTAGAAATTGCGCACGTATGATAACATATGATAACTTATTTTAATTGTACTAGAAATTGTAATATTTTCCAATTTATTATAGGATTTTAGAAAATATGAATTAATATGATAAAAAATGATAAAAAAATATGATTTACGAATTTATCAATGATGAATAATTTTCGGAATCACGCTTAAATCATTTACAAATCCCTATATATCCAATAAAATAGGTGTTTTATTATTTTAAGCTATTTTTCAAAAACCATAATATATATGTCCTAGTAATCGGTGTATTAATATTGCAGTTGAAAAATATAGGATAATAAGGAGTATTGTTATTATGACTACTCAACATTAATTTGATCAAATCTACTGTCGATCGGCCTAGCGACGTTGCCAGTGAAATCTCGCGAGTCGAGCTAATTCTCTACAGCGTATTGACCCCGAGGGGTTGACCCGCGGGTCATCCGGTACTCGTCCCGGCCCCCGTACGTCGTACGGCCACCTCACTCGGATTAACTAACCAACACCGCCTTACTCCATAACGGTGAAACAACATCGCGATGGCGTACCGAAGTGCATCCTATATTATATAATCATACGTATACGTACACCCCGCTAAAACATTAAACCTTTAGAGACGTTGCGTTTATGGTGTTCTAGATGATGTTATACACGCAGTGGACATATTTGCAACCGATTTTATTATTATTATTATTAATGTAAACGATATTTAAATTACGAAAGTTATTGACAAGAATGTGTTGGCATAATACAATAGATGACATACAATAGATGACATACAATAGATGACATACGTATAGATGACATACAATCCGGGACACAATCATAAAAAACTGTTATG
>OZ038312.1:1465286-1471765 GCA_964035775.1 Osedax frankpressi | reverse complement strand
AGTACTGATTTCTTTACAGTTTAAGGAATGTATAACTGTTGATGGTTAGTAATACTTATATAATAATAATATATTAATATATTATTAACTAAGGTCACTTAAGAGGTTATGTATGTGAAGATATGTCAAATTAAATAATCTATTACGATTTAGGAACATGCTAAAATATATTTACTTATATAATTAATATTTACTATATATTCTTTACTTAGAATATTCAAGAATAGTTTATCTAATCTAATTATTTGACACATTTAAAAATAGAATGGAATGTATCTAGTTCTGAAATGAGTGATCATTATGTATAAGGTCGTTTATTATCACGTGATATTCAGTCTCTTAAATAGTTAAGTACAATTATATGCATGGTGAACGGAGAGGGAGAAGGAGATGGAGATGGAGATGGAGATGGAGAGGGAGAGGGAGATGGAGAGGGAGAGGGAGAGGGAGAGGGAGAGGGAGAGGGAGAGGGAGAGGGAGAGGGAGAGGGAGAGGGAGAGGGAGAGGGAGAGGGAGAGGGAGAGGGAGAGGGAGAGGGAGAGGGAGAGGGAGAGGGAGAGGGAGAGGGAGAGGGAGAGGGAGAGGGAGAGGGAGAGGGAGAGGGAGAGGGAGAGGGAGAGGGAGAGGGAGAGGGAGAGGGAGAGGGAGAGGGAGAGGGAGAGGGAGAGGGAGAGGGAGAGGGAGAGAGAGAGGAGAGGGAGAGGGAGAGGGAGAGGGAGAGGGAGAGGGAGAGGGAGAGGGAGAGGGAGAGGGAGAGGGAGAGGGAGAGGGATCACTATTTTAATCATCTTATATAATATAAAAAATAATAAATTTAGCATAAGGAATTTCCTTCATTATAAAAGATTAATAGTCTGTTTATGTACCTGTCTTGTATTAAGACAATTTGTCGCGTATATGGAATAGTAATATTTATCTTCAGAAGAAAATCACTAAATTAAAATTAATTTATAATATCCATTTGAGAAGTTAATTTCATACATGAATAAACAAATATAGATATATTAATTTATATATATATATATATATATATATTCCTATATATATATTTGACATACTATATTATATAATATGTATTATATTCTTTTATATATATAATATATAGCTTACCAATATTTGGTTTAAATTTGAATACTATATCAATCAAATAAATATATTTAGAAATATTGAAAAAAAAGGAATTGTATTTCTTAATGTATCTTTTTAACATACTCTACAAACTAGTTTTTCACCACATTCTTAACCACGACAGAGTTTCAATTCTTGGAGCTGTGTAATTTCATTCAAATACAATTTTAAAATTTGGGAAATTAATTAATTTTGATGTTTTTAATTACTTATAAACTGTATCCTGTATATTATTTATACATTCAGTAATACATCCGTAGTTATTTAATAATTAAGATAAGAGACATGCAATGGTTTTATTGATTATTTATTTAAGTAAATTGTAAATATCTAATATTATTATTTATTTTTAAACTATATTTGTTACTTTTTTTTTAGTTAAATTTAGGTTAATTAATCATTATCTAATTAATTATTAATTATTTTATTACATTTTTTTAAAATTATTAAATATAATTTCAATTTCTTTAATAATAAGTTAACTTGTAATATATAATTATTAATATCTACATAAGAAAAGTATGCTTATATATATTATATAGTTTAAAATAAAAAATTATTAAAATGTTCATTAAATAAATGTTTATAATTAATTATATTGATAATAATTTAACTTGTAATATATTTTTTATATATTATACATTAATTATTTATATAATATATTGATTTTAATTTTTTTTAGGAATAATTAATATTATTTAATCGTATTATAAATATATGTAATTTATTATAGGATTTATCAAAATTTATAATTATATATATTATCATAGCTTTTTCAATATTATATTTTATTAATTTATTAGTATTTTATATTGAATAATTTTAAATTTTACATAATAATAAGTCAACTTATCTGTAGAAAATATTAATGAATCATAGAGTATTTTACGATAATAAATAATGCATTGAAAAATTTATAGGCACTCTGAATAAAATTATATTGCCGGTTTTCAATCGCATTTTAGTAAATGATTTCAGGTTGTAAATGGCTAATATGGATGTAAATAAACTAATCGTTAAATGTGATTACATTTATAAGTCTATCATCTATGGTAATTAGTTTTTTCCTTATCTATTCATTGACAGTTATTTGCTAATTATAAATATATATTTATTTATTAAGAAAAATGTTATAACTATTTAAAATTATATAATGATATAAAAGATTTAAAAGAATAAAGTTAACTAATTAATAACTATTTTTCAAGTTTAGGCAAACAAGTTAATGATTAAATGTTGAACAATATCCAAAACAATAAGAATTATGATTTAAATCATTATCTAATATGAAATATAAACAGTTTTTATTTCTGCCCTATATTCCAAAAAAATATATATAAAATTAAATCTAAAAAATAAAAAGATATAAATGATTGCAATATAAATTTAATAAATAAATTTCATCCCAAAATATAATTTTCCGGATAAGCAAATTATTTACAATTATTAAAACATTATTAAGAGTAATGATAACAGAATGGTTGGCAAATATCGTCAAATGGACTTTCTGACAATATTAAGTAACACATTTGAAGATATAATTTATATTAGATTAGGTTATTTTAGATTATTTTATTCGAAAAAATATTATTAAGGAGTAATATTCATTCATTCCAGACTCTATCACAATTTTGTTATATATCAATCAACGCAATTTTATTTAAACAAATATTAACAATGTCAAAACTTTAGAGCGGATTCTAACACATTTTATAATTAAATAAATACAAATGTATCCACTACCAAATATTTACATTTTGATGTTTCCCAGGGATCTATACCTGGTCCAATATTTGTTTTATTTTTATAAATTACCTTACCAATATTTCTAAAGATTTAAAAAATATAAATTTTAATATATAAGCTGATGATACATTATTAGCAATATACGATGGTATTTGTGAGTAACAATGATATAAACTACATTTACAATAGATTACATTCGGTTGACATAAATACATTACATTACATTACATAAATCTCATGGAATTTAAATATGGAGACACATATATTTGTAAACAAATTTAATACAAAAGTAGTCTCAGGATCATATAAAAATAATTGTAATAGAACATATTTGCCTTTAAATAAACTACCACAAGCTAAAATTTGATATTTATGCATAACATTGTACATATACAATTAAACACCAAATCACATGTTTATATTAACTTAAATAGAGAATATAACGCATTTGTATATACCTTAACACAATTTTAAAATATCATTTTTTTAAAGTTGTCAATATCTACAATGATATACTTTTTAAAAATCAATAATTTTAAATATTTACAGATTTAAGAAAACCTAAAATTTAATATTTTTATATCAATAATGATTACAAATTTTTATGTTCATCATGGCCAAGTTATAATGGAAGCTTATTAATAGTGAGAATAAGAATTATGTAATATTTGAGTAAAACAGCTATTTGAGGGGCATATAAAAACTGTATTATTAAATGTTAATTTGTATATATTGTATATAATACATAATATATTAGCTATTATATATATTACCTAGTGCACTAGAAAACATCTACTCCGTATCTTATATCGCCGTTGAAATATTAAAAGTGAAATTTAATCATTTATTATAGTGTGTACGACATACAGTGTACGACATACAGTGTACGACGTACAGTGTACGACGTACAGTGTACGACGTACATATTGGTATTGGATGCCTACTGTGCAGTGCACAGTATTCGTAGAAGTTATATAATATAGACGCATCTCAAGTTATGTGTGATTTCAATGTAACATATATACTCCTATATTTAGTTGTACCCATTTATAAATAGATTAGGAATTAATACCCACAGAATATTAATATTTTAAATATGTGGATAATGACTAATTTGCGAATTAATAATTTCTTAATTGATATCATTATAGTAGATTTGTAAATAATTTAATAATGTTGAATGTTTATTGTAATTCAATTTCGAATGTAAATAGGTAATCACTACACTTTGATTACAATATAAAGTTAATGGTTATGGTATTATGCTGGTAAATAAACCAATAGAATGTATACAATAGCAAGCATACACTATTCTTTTATAAATATAATTTTTTTACTTCAACTAAAGCTGAAACCTCAATATTTATAGACTCCCTGTAATATTTAGTAGGTTACAACAGTAACTATTAATAATGTACTTACTAAATCATGTGCGAAGCTAGTTTGCACGATTTGATTGGCTGAACCATTTACCATGTACTATTAAATATATATTGTAGAATATTACATACGTATAATGATACCGAGTCGGTATAATGTATATATAGGTAATTATATATCTATTATATACTTTTCTTATACACCACGCGATAATAATCATCAATATAGTTTCTGTAAATTATCTATCTTTACTATTTAACTAATATTCAATAACTCAATAAATAAACACTCAATACCATAGTTACTGATACATTAATCAATAATAGTGACCTCTTGATAAAAGGTCACTTAATAATACCTTAGCCCTTAAGAATACCTTGATTAGTAAATATCACAATTTAACTGGTTGTTTCTAGTAAATAAAATCCCATTTTCATTATTATTATTATTATTAGTATTTATTTACTTATTAAACTTTTACCAGTTACTAATTCACACGAATACACATTGATTAATGTACGTAGTACATTGTACGTAGTACGCAAACCCATTGCAATACACTTCGTAAATGCATGCATTTGTACGTCAACACAAATCCTCACAGACAAATATTATTATATTCAATTAGAAATACAGTTATCTTTCGCATTAGCGAATATTTACTATTAGAATGAATAATAAAACCATACTTATTAATATTATTATAATATAATAATATTATTATTATAATATTTATTACGTATTAATATTTAAAACGTACGCTAAAAAGGAAATTCACAACTGTATAAGGCATACTAAATATACTAAATATACTCCTAAATATATTTAAATAATATTTATAAATAAGATTGTTAATTTTTGATTATTTAGATTATTAAATATATTTGCAAATCTTTTCCATGATGTAACAAAATACTTATAATTTATTTTGATTATATTTCAATTTATAATCATTACGTATTTATGTCGTATTTAATTATATTTCATAGCACACAATTATTATTCAGTGAATTAATTTTGCCTCGACTCACGCCACACACACGCACGCATCGAAATGTAAAACTAGGTTTTATCTTCGTACACATTATCTAATCACCACTCGTCACGGATATCATAAGATATCGGTGTAATATAATATTACCGATATACGAAAACCAGAATATATTTTAACCGACATTAATTAGAATAGTATGAGAATAATAACTCACCTGCAATATAAAGTAGATGATACTCAAGACCAACCTACAACATACGTGTTGTATCTTGAATTGCTATCTCATGAGGAATATCACCGATATTTAGATAATTGATAATAGTATTACATTGCTCTGTTAGTTTGCGGTGTTTACATCTAAAATACACTTCCGCTATTAATTACCAAGTCGTTGTTTCCATTAGCAGTATTCTGTTATTTATTCGAATCCGGTGGAATCATAAAATAAACATATAAAGTAAAATAATCACTTGAAATGGTTAGCATATATTATTTACATATATTTGTATTATGTAATAGACTAACTATAATTATTCCATTAATTATCGCTATATTGTAATTAGTTACATTTACTTATCGCGGATAATGGTTTGACCGAATTTAAATACTTAACCAATCTATCTAAACTACTTAATAGTAAGTAATTCAACATAATATTGAATACATCGGTTTTAACATATGGCATATTAGTCAGTTTAGAGTTAGTTACGATCTAAAAATATAATGACTCATATCATTTATGATATTATATGATAATAATGTAATTATGTAATCATTTATTATTCTATATTATATTAACTTGCTAACTATAAAATAATGACTTAAGAGAATGACTTAAGATAATGACTTAAGATAATGACTTAAGATAATGACTTAAGATAATGACTTAAGATAATGACTTAAGATAATGACTTAAGATAATGACTTAAGATAATGACTTAAGATAATGACTTAAGATAATGACTTAAGATAATGACTTAAGATAATGACTTAAGATAATGACTTAAGATAATGACTTAAGATAATGACTTAAGATAATGACTTAAGATAATGACTTAAGATAATGACTTAAGATAATGACTTAAGATAATGACTTAAGATAATGACTTAAGATAATGACTTAATATAATGACTTAAGATAATGACTTAAGATAATGACTTAGGATAATGACTTAATATAATGACTTAATATAATGACTTAAGATAATGACTTAAAATAATAACTTAAGAT
>OZ038312.1:1440286-1460286 GCA_964035775.1 Osedax frankpressi | reverse complement strand
TGTAATGTCCACTACATATAATGTCTACTACATATAATGTCTACTATATATAATATCTACTACATATAATGTCTACTACATATAATGTCTACTAAATATAATGTCTACTACATATAATGTCTACTACATATAATGTCTACTACATATAATGTCTACTACATATAATGTCTACTACATATAATGTCTACTACATATAATGTCTACTACAAATAATGTCTACTACATATAATATCTACTGCATATAATGTCTACACCATATACTGACTACTACATATGTAATGTCTACTACATTTGGTATATATATAATAAAAGTAATGTAAAGTGTAAATACGAAATATGTATATTTTTAAAATGTATTAATATCAAGATTAAGACGAGTTCACCTCGTTACAGGTTCCCTGAGTACAATAGTGAGATACTCAACTAGTATATGACAAGATCAGATGTTGTTTAAAATTTTAATTTTATGGTATATTTTAATTTAATTCTATACCATTTAAAAATATATTATCAATTATAAGATCAAAAAAATGTGATACCGTATAAAATTCTATTGGACTGTATACAATTATATAATACTGTTAATACTTACTTATACGTTAATGCTTACTTATACGTTAATGCTTACTGATATGTTAATACTTACTGATATGTTAATGCTTACTTATACGTTAATGCTTACTTATATGTTAATGCTTACTTATATGTTAATGCTTACTGATATGTTAATACTTACTGATATGTTAATGCTTACTTATACGTTAATGCTTACTTATACGTTAATGCTTACTTATACGTTAATGCTTACTTATACGTTAATGCTTACTTATACGTTAATGCTTACTTATATGTTAATGCTTACTTATATGTTAATGCTTACTTATATGTTAATGCTTACTTATACGTTAATGCTTACTTATATGTTAATGCTTACTTATACGTTAATGCTTACTTATACGTTAATACTTACTTATACGTTAATGCTTACTTATATGTTAATGCTTACTTATACGTTAATGCTTACTGATATGTTAATGCTTACTTATACGTTAATGCTTACTGATATGTTAATGCTTACTGATATGTTAATGCTTACTTATACGTTAATGCTTACTTATATGTTAATGCTTACTTATATGTTAATGCTTACTTATACGTTAATGCTTACTTATACGTTAATGCTTACTGATATGTTAATGCTTACTTATACGTTAATGCTTACTGATATGTTAATGCTTACTTATACGTTAATGCTTACTGATATGTTAATGCTTACTGATATGTTAATGCTTACTTATACGTTAATGCTTACTTATATGTTAATACTTACTGATATGTTAATGCTTACTTATACGTTAATGCTTACTTATATGTTAATGCTTACTTATATGTTAATGCTTACTGATATGTTAATACTTACTGATATGTTAATGCTTACTTATACGTTAATGCTTACTTATACGTTAATGCTTACTTATACGTTAATGCTTACTTATACGTTAATGCTTACTTATACGTTAATGCTTACTTATATGTTAATGCTTACTTATATGTTAATGCTTACTTATATGTTAATGCTTACTTATACGTTAATGCTTACTTATATGTTAATGCTTACTTATACGTTAATGCTTACTTATACGTTAATACTTACTTATACGTTAATGCTTACTTATATGTTAATGCTTACTTATATGTTAATGCTTACTTATACGTTAATGCTTACTTATACGTTAACGCTTACCTATACGTTAATGCTTACTTATATGTTAATGCTTACTTATATGTTAATGCTTACTTATATGTTAATACTTACTTATACGTTAACGCTTACCTATACGTTAATGCTTACTTATATGTTAATGCTTACTTATATGTTAATGCTTACTTATATGTTAATGCTTACTTATACGTTAATACTTACTTATACGTTAATGCTTACTTATATGTTAATGCTTACTTATATGTTAATGCTTACTTATATGTTAATGCTTACTTATATGTTAATACTTACTTATACGTTAACGCTTACCTATACGTTAATGCTTACTTATATGTTAATGCTTACTTATATGTTAATGCTTACTTATATGTTAATGCTTACTTATACGTTAATACTTACTTATACGTTAATGCTTACTTATATGTTAATGCTTACTTATATGTTAATGCTTACTTATACGTTAATGCTTACTTATATGTTAATGCTTACTTATATGTTAATGCTTACTTATATGTTAATGCTTACTTATATGTTAATGCTTACTTATATGTTAATGATTACTTATATGTTAATGCTTACTTATATGTTAATGCTTACTTATATGCATATTAAATAGCTAAACTAAAGTGTATATGTAATCTGGAGTAATCACTTTACATTCAAATGTTTAATAACCAGTTGACTAGGAAGTCCGTATTAATAACGTATTATTACCGTATTAATGCAAATAAATTACATTATAAACATAATTTCTTGGTATAAAATAGAATTCGGTTAGGATAGTATTTATATACGGTTGGTGAACACATTATCGCATCTGCTGGATAAAGGAATATTCTAGGCTGTAACTAAGCAACCAGTAATCACAATGACTTATAGGTGAAGTATGGATTCAGCACCTACCTCAAGGACCAGAAATTACAACTATATTTAATTAGTTAATTAGGTAATTAGTTAATTAGGTAATTAGTTAAATTATTATTTAATTAACTAGATACTCATCATTATAATAACTAATCTTCCTTATAGTATTACATTATCTTCTGGTTGTAGTTTAACTAAGTTAGATATATATATATATATATATATATATATATATATTTATATATATATATATTCAATGTAGCTTTTAGGTAAACTAAAATATGTTATCCATAAATGAAGTCAAGCTTAGGTAAGTAGACATTATAAATAGAAAATTGTATATTATAGGTAAACAGGCTAGGTCCTATATATTGATATATATATATATATATATATATATATATATATATATATATATATATATATATATATATGTATATATACATGATAGATGTAGGAGAGAATACTATATTCAGTAAGGAATTTGCACAATGTATAATGTACACTGTACACTGTACAGTATACAGTGTACAATGTAATGTGTACAATGTACAGTGTACAGTGTACAGTATACAGTGTACAATGTAATGTGTACAATGTACATAGTTTTCTTCAAATCTACCATTTAAATATATGCTTCAGATTTTCAAGGCAATATTTCAATAGTTGTGGTAGGCAAGTATAAATATTATATGTATACATAAATTATGTATACATAACATGTGTAAACATAATATGTATGCACATATTATATATAGTATTTATATATAGACGACCACATTGTATTTTCCTTATATGGACATACCCAGAATCGTAGTGGTATTCACATGTCTTAGCGCCACTAATTCATACCGTACCCCGTTATAATGTATTTAGTCTCCTATGGTACCGATAATCTTGCATACATTTGTTCACCTTTGACCCCCAGACCGATATCGCTTGGGGGCCTACTTCGCAGGATCCACGTTCGACCTCTGGGTATACGGAGGACCACCACGGGCGGGAAGGCCTCTTCCTCATCGCCATGCAGCTCAGCCTTTCCATCGTAGGGGGCGTGGCTAACTCGGCGACCCTTGTGGCCATCGTGAAGAACGGCTCCACGTTTCAATCAGCATTCAGGTATCTCGTTGCTCACCAGGTAACTGTCATTTTATATTACGTAACATTTCGTCATGGAGTCGTGTATTATATAACCTCATGTAACACGTCATAACTGCACCCGTGTCAACACACACCCTCCTACGCTAGGCTCTCGAAGTGTGGGGCTCACACTCCTTTCGTAAACTATAACTTCACCCACGACCACTATCGCTACTCCAATGCTACACCACCACCCCCACTCCCATGCTCCACTCCCATGCCCCACTCCCATGCCCCACTCCCATGCCCCACTCCCATGCCCCTCTTCCATGCCTCACTTCCATGATCCACTCCCATGCCCCACTCCCATACCCCACTCCCATGCCCCAATCCCAAGCTCCACTATCATGCCCCACTACCATGCCCCACTTACATGACGTATTTCCATGTTCCATTCCCATTCCCTACTCCCAAGCCCCATTACCAAGCCCCAGGTACTGTTACGCTTAATTCTAGTCCTATATGATACTAACTTCCACGCTATACCCCATGCGCTACGTTAAACCTACTACCCAGTGGGTAGTACCCCCCATCCCCACACACACTCGACACCAATGCATTTCGCAGGCTTTCGTTGATATTCTGGTGTGTTTGACCGGGGTCCTATTGCTTTTCGACCCGATTAAGTGGACCAAAGTAGACTCGGACTTCTACCGGATGAATTGCTATATATGGCACGCCAAGAGCCCCTATTGGTATTTGTTAGCATACCTGCGTTTAGTAAATAAAAACCAACTCCACTGTTGCTATGGGTAACACTATTTTCTGTCTGCTGTTATCTAGTCAATATCTACGGTCGATAAAACTACGGATTGTGTATAATATCTATATTTTCATATCCGGTCTCGTTATCTTTGCAATTTCGGTCTAGTTTTGGTATCGATTTAATAATATTTATTTCTCGATGTAGGTTCAGATCCCAAACAATTCCTAATTTCGAAATCGACCTAATTCCAAAAAATGGGATCACTTGTGTTTATCTTAATTACGAGACGAAATTACGTAAACAGATCAAATACCGATCCAAATAACGGAGACATATTATGACAAATGTGTCGATGTGATTATTATATTGTATATTAGCCGACATACGTGGTAACAAGAGTAAATACTAGTATATTACGTTACAATAGGTACTAGAGTTACTATTACTATTAATTAATACATAGGAAAATTAATTAATCTAACTATCCTCGTTTGTAATATCTGTGGTACGTTTAATATATTTTTTATTTCACAAAATGTTACGTATAATAATATATATCACTTGCTATATGAAGATTATATACATGCATTGATAGGAATTATGATAATATTATATCAAGTTCAATATATATAGTATACTTATATTCATATATATATATATATATATATATATATATATATATGTGTGTGTGTACAGTATAATTATATTATATAATATAGTTATTTATATTAATTAATAGTTCAAATAAAACTATTCGAATGAAATTTATAGTTTCAAGTTTAAAAAATCAAATTTACAGAAATAACTATTTTGATAGAACGAATTTTGAATTTGAAAAAAAATAATATTAATATATTAATAGAGTATTTACTAAAATTATTAAAATTAAACGTTCCAGATTTTAAATGGTTTGATTATTACTAATAATCTATTAAATGTATTGTAATTTTAAAATATGATTGTAGATGTAAATATATATTTATATATTAATTTAATTTAATTTTTCACATTAATTTTTAAATTTGATACTTCTAGGATTTAATCGTGATTATAAAATACTTTTATTCTATTAATTATTTATAGATATTATGACAATCATTAACGATATCAAAATATGTTATTTTATTATTATAGTCACATTGGCCTCAAGACCTATAGGCATACCGAGGACCTTGTTTTTATTTCCCTCCTTTAGCTATACTAATATATATATATATATATATATATATACATATATATAGTAATATAAACTGAACATCGTACAATGTACTATATACCTGTAGGACATACAATAATCATGCATTATAATATATTATATAATCAATAATAAATCACTAGTGTATATTTTTTATACTATTTTGAATATAAAATAAAGTTTAACATATGAAAATGATTGATATTAAGATACAATGAAACATAATAATTAAATATATCTGCAAATAAACACAAATAAACACTATGAATATGAATTATTAGATGGTAAATTTAGCAAGTATGACAGAAAAACGCGCACACACATACACTTACGCATACAAAGACGCCGCATATACCCACATACACACGCATACACACGCATACAATCTTTTACCAATTAACAATTACATATCACCTATGAATCTTTATAGTTCACATACTTACTTACTTTCATATATACTTATTCACATAATACGTACTTACATACTTACTTACTCACATACTTACTTACATATTTATTTACTTACTTACTTACATACATACATACATACTTATTCACATAATACTTACTTGCATACTTACTTACGTACTTACATACAAACTTACTTACATACATACATACATACTTATTCACATAATACTTACTTGTATACTTACTTACTTACTTACTTACTTAATTAATTTATTATTTACATATATAACTTACATATATACTAAAGTATATACTTACTTACTTACTTACTTACTTACTTACATACTTGCTTACTTACATACATACTTACTTACTTATATACTTACTTACTTACTTACTTACTTACTTAGTTACTTACTTACTTACCTCTATACATACCTACTAACTTACATACATACTTATTTACATAATACTTACTTACATACATACTTACTTACATACTTACTTACTTACATATTTACTTACTTACTTACTTACATACATACATACTTAATTACTTACATACTTACTTACATACTTACTTATATTATTCCTACTAATTATATAACTTATATAACCTATATTATTTATATAACCTATATAATTTATATTATGCATCTTATATTCATTAATGAAGATATCTAGAAAATATCTACTTTCAATGTTATTATTATTTATATAAATTGAAATGCAAATGAAAATATGTCGTAATTAAAAAATAATCAAAATATTTCATAATTGTATATTTTTTATATGAATTTCGGATTTTCAATTTTAAAACGAATATGAGATCAATTATCATGACTTGAAACTAATTTTGTAATTATTAACATTCTTATATGGAAAATAGATAGCAGGCTAAATCTAGGTATAAATCTAGGTATAAATCTAGTCTAAGTCTAGCCTATATCTATTATATAGAAATAGTCTTCACAGATTAGGGACTAGATACATTTGTAAAAGAAGCCAGTAATACCGGTACGTTATCTAATAACTCTATTATATACTTTTATAATTGTATACATATATGAAGCTTAGAGTACTACTAAACACATACATATTATCTAGATGTGTATATATAGTAACATCAATATTATCTAGATGTGTATATATAGTAACATCAATATTATCTAGATGTGTATATATAGTAACATCAATATTATCGATTATGTTTCCGAATATTTTTTTACCCATAATTTAGATTAATGGGTAGCTCCAATATTTATCCAATATTTATAAAAGTAGATTTTGAGTGGTATATAAACTGGATGATATTATCATATTAGAATTATATTGTATACATAAAAATGTTTAATTTTCTAGGAATACAATTAGTAAGTTAGTACAGTTACTAAAGTAAGTTATGTAACTTATGTCTATTCGAACAATTCATTGGTTTGAGTAGTAAGGGGTATTATTAGCTATATCTAATATACGCAGTATACCCTTTAAGGATATTTTTTAATTCACCAACTTACCAATTATACATTTAGCGGAGTACTTTCATCCCATCGAAGTCATTTGTTGATGTAGCCAAACATTTCTTGGAAGCCGTTACTTAGTTAATATTTCGACGGTGAATTCATTCTCCTTTTCTATAAATTACTTGAAAACTTAGTTTTGTTTAGATCGACGGCAGACCAAACTAATAATCTACTGACCAGCACTGTCTTTGGTCATTACGATACTTAATTAGCGTATATATATATTTGTTTAAATATCGAACTCCGCTGCCATTATCTAATACTATATAATCACATACGTATCACCGTAAAACAGTACCTGTCTGTCGACCTTTAACCTGGTCGGTATAGCCGTGGAGCGATACACGGCAGTTTGCAATCCGTTCAAGTACAAACAATTGGATTACGTACAGGTTGGTTGGGTACCAGATAGATTCGCTACCCGGATCGATTACAGTCGACGATAAGCAAGTAGGCCAAAAATGCTAAGCGATGTCATGTGTATCTATCTCAAAGTAATCACAAAAAGCCTTACAATTATTTTTGGAATGATTGGTTGCGGATAATGATGTTGGAAGGGTAGACGTATAAATACGATATTAATACGATATTAATACGATATTAATACGATATTAATACGATATTAATACGATATTAATACGATATTAATACGATATTAATACGATATTAATACGATATTAATACGATATTAATACGATATTAATACGATATTAATACGATATTAATACGATATTAATACGATATTATTACGATATTAATACGATATTAATACGATATTAATACGATATTAATACGATATTAATACGATATTAATACGATATTAATACGATATTAATACGATATTAATACGATATTAATACGATATTAATACGATATTAATACGATATTAATACGATATTAATACGATATTAATACGATATTAATACGATATTAATACGATATTAATACGATATTAATACGATATTAATACGATATTAATACGATATTAATACGATATTAATACGATATTAATACGATATTAATACGATATTAATACGATATTAATACGATATTAATACGATATTAATACGATATTAATACGATATTAATACGATATCAATACGATATCAATACGATATTAATACGATATTAATACGATATTAATACGATATTAATACGATATTAATACGATATTAATACGATATTAATACGATATTAATACGATATTAATACGATATTAATACGATATTAATACGATATTAATACGATATTAATACGATATTAATACGATATTAATACGATATTAATACGATATTAATACGATATTAATACGATATTAATACGATATTAATACGATATTAATACGATATCAATACGATATTAATACGATATTAATATTCTCAATACACAACGTGAATATATAGAGCACGACCGAGTTTTATCATCGTAGAGATCACTTCATTTGGAGACGTGGGAGTAGTGAGTTCAGAGTTCACAAATGCTGATGTTAGCGAATTTCTTTAATCGAAGTTAATGACAATAAATTAGCTGCGTGTACTAATAAATCTCGTAACAATACATCTCGTAGAGTACATTTCATAACAGTAAATCGTCTGTTGCGTTTTTGTACGTTTTTAATTTACCAGTAGTCGTCGTTCTATCCTGCGAGACTACGACCTTGGAATTTGAGGATAGATTATAGAGAGAATTAGAGAGTAGATTATAGAGAGAATTAGAGAGTAGATTATAGAGAGAATTAGAGAGTAGATTATAGAGAGAATTAGAGAGTAGATTATAGAGAAAATTAGAGAGTAGATTATAGAGAGAATTAGAGAGTAGATTATAGAGAGAATTAGAGAGTAGATTATAGAGAGAAATAGAGAGTAGATTATAGAGAGAATTAGAGAGTAGATTATAGAGACAATTAGAGAGTAGATTATAGAGAGAATTAGAGAGTAGATTATAGAGAGAATTGGAGAGTAGATTATAGAGAGAATTGGAGAGTAGATTATAGAGAGAATTAGAGAGTAGATTATAGAGAGAATTGGAGAGTAGATTATAGAGAGAATTAGAGAGTAGATTATAGAGAGAATTAGAGAGTAGATTATAGAGAGAATTAGAGAGTAGATTATAGAGACAATTAGAGAGTAGATTATAGAGAGAATTAGAGAGTAGATTATAGAGAGAATTGGAGAGTAGATTATAGAGAGAATTGGAGAGTAGATTATAGAGAGAATTAGAGAGTAGATTATAGAGAGAATTAGAGAGTAGATTATAGAGAGAATTAGAGAGTAGATTATAGAGAGAATTAGAGAGTAGATTATAGAGAGAATTAGAGAGTACTAGAAACCTTAACTACATAAATATCTTACATCGCACATCCTAGTTAAGATTCCTCCTTTAACATCAATGTTTTGACCATATCCGCTGACCACTAAATTCACCCCCAGATTCGCCGAATGGTGCTCGCGATGTACGCCCTATCCAGTATCTCCATAATTCCGAATCTGTTTCGACCTCTATACGAACGCGGAGTCTGCGAAGCAACGGTATTTCTGAAGCAACGTCCGCTTTTCAACGAAATCTACTCGATGTACATATTCGTCGTCGGCTACCTCTTGCCGGTGGCGGCATTCTGTTGGCTGTACGGACGTGTTTGTAGCACCCTGGCGAGAAGGAGGCGCGATACGGGAAACGTTCCGTCGGTCATAGACTCCGCCCAGCGTAGACTCACCGCTACGGCGATCCTCTTAACGGCCATCTTCATCGCTGCGATCGGAATGCATTTCACCTGTTACGCTCTAGGTTGGTAGCGGACCAATCGGATTCAAGTGCCTGGGCAGTTCTCGAGTAGAGGACTCCGTTGGGGCTAGCGTATCGAAGGACGCAGTTGAATTACATGGGTGCAGTGTATAGTTTACCTGTAGACTACTCGTATTTACTTGTAAGTATCTGATAGGGTACACTGTACATTGTACAGTGTACAGTGTACAGTGTACAGTGTACAATGTACGGTGTACAGTGTACACCAGCTAATCTACCTGCTACACTCTCGAAACCATGCGTTTTATTACCTCTATGCATTGTACATTAACGATTCTACAATTCAATTGTATTTTAATAGTTAATACGCTTAATAGTTAACGACTACATTAAAACTTCCAATAGAATAAACTGGTCGAATTCTATATCAAAATGTAATCTATTATGTAACCCTATACGACCTTCGCCATCCAGGTTCCGCTAAGCTCGTAGACTACACGAGTAACTCCATGTTGCAAAAGATCGGAGTGACTTTCTCTCTGGTGAACTCGTTGGCCAATCCATTCATCTACATCGCCCTGATGCCTAGTTTCCGTAAGGTCGTACGACAAACGTACTGTTGTTGCGGTTTCTCCGATGGTTAGGTGCGAAATGGGGCAGTGGATTGGGTACCGAGAGATCTAGTTTCATATAACTGAATACTTAGCACCAGAATACGGGGCGTGGCCGAGGTGCTGGAGGATGCGCGATTTCATTAGAATGGCGATGTTTTGACAGATTGTTGATGTCAAGTTTCGTTCAAGTATTTATATCAATATTGCCCAAGGCGTTTATTGATATCACGGCATATAACGATATTATAACTGTAGCCACGCCCCTATGTTCTGTATATCTATATAATAAGATTCGCTCCTATAGTTTTAAGAGGTTGTTTGATTACTGTTACTTAGACGGCTAAGCAAATTGTAAATCTGCCCACTATAGCTCTATAATGACATAGGTATCCGTTAGACCAGAACTCTCGCCACGCCCCTTTAATATCGACAACTAGAAGCTCCTTTAAGAATGTACCTAGATGCTAGAAGTTTGCCCCGCCCCTTTAAGATGTATACCAATATATTATAAACGTAGTCCAGCCTCCTTTGAGATTCATATTTGGTGATTATAAATCTAGGCACGCCCCTTTTACTCTTTAGAATTAATATTGTCGATCTTATCAGAAACATCGACCGACTATCGTAAGAATTCTTATACGCCGAGATCTGAAAATCGACCGAAATATCGCCGAAGAGGAAGCGAAAAATCGTGCATCGGTGTTTCTGCGGGGCCGAAGTGCGATTCTTTCTCCGGAATATCGAGGCGCATTTCCGATGCGGATATCGAGGCATTGTCGCCACTCGACGCACCCGGAGTCAACGACGATCACGCGAACTTTTATATCCGGGAGTACATCCTGCAACAGCTGCAATCGTACGGGCACCTCGATCCCAGGCACCAACTCGCATTCTGTACACCTATCGAGCATATAGACACGGGACTGAAGACTTCACTTGCGTTTCCGTTAACTTCGCGCACCGGATATAACGGTCGTGAGATTGACAAGTGCCGTTATCACGCTCCGATGAAATGCGTAAATCAAAGAGATGTACAAATCGTTACATCGGTCGTTAACTGAGTTCAACTTACACCTTAAGACGTTCCGTTGCTAATAGAGAATTGCATTCGCTCGATTTCAAACGGTAACTATTCGGAAATCTTATCAATATTATAAGACTTTATCGGCTCAGATATCAACTGTCCAATTATTAATTAAATTATATACGTGATAATATAATATCATAAATTCTAATTATTATTATCTAGTATATATATATATATATATATATATATATATATATGTATATATATATAATGTATATTAATATATATATGTATATATATATATATATATATAATGTATATATATATATTAATATATATATATATATATATATATATAATGTATATTAATATATATATATGTATATATATATATTAATATATATATATATAATGTATATTAATATATATATATGTATATATATATATATAATGTATATATATATATATATATATATATATATATATATATATAAATATATACATATATATATGCATATATTGTAAATATCTATTCGTATTATTTGTTATTGAATATCTAAATAACGATTATTGAGTTAGACTTGTTACACATTATAATATGTAGTGATTATTGTATAGGAATATTGTAGATGTTTTGTGTAAACTGTAAGATATATTAATTTTAATATATATATATATATATATATATATATATATATATATATATACAATATATACATATAATGTATATTAACTGACGAAATTGCATCATCAATTTACCGGAAAGTGAAACACCTTTTTATCGATCTCTTATAAATCTCTAAATAATGATTACATTAATAAGTATACATTTTCACTCTTTCCTCAATCAAATAATATATTAAATTATCATTGAAATTTGTATTAAATTGTATTTTTGATATATCATATCTTACACAGTATTACACATCTTTTAAATAATTATTATTTATATTACAATAAATATTTATTTAAATTTGTTATTAATATTAATCATAGTTTGCTTATTCGATATGATAATGACGCTTTATTAATTGATACTTTCAATATTCTTTCAATAAATTACGATAAATAAGTGTGCAATAAGTAATAACTTTATTAATATCAATAATTCGGAATAATAATAAGCTATATTAATTCGTAATAGTTTTCCTACATATTCCCATGCTACATTTTTGATTTGCTCGTTAATACTCTGTGAAGTATTATCATTTAAATAATTGATGCTCTTCAATGTTGGCTACCGTTTTAATTAATAGTTTTCCATCAAAGTATTACCTTGATTATATTAATAAGTACCTTGATTATATTAATGCATCTTTTAAGCATCAAGCATTTCACTCGAATATTAATTTACCATAAATCAATGCTGGATTACAAAATAATAACCGGTAACTATAAACTTGTAATACATTACATAATAACACTTTTTATACCTTAAACTATCATATTTCTAAAGGGAAACTTTATGATGCAGAATTCTTTAATATTCAAAATCATCTTCAACAAAGACTTTATTTTTAATTCGACAATTATCAGAAAATAAGTTTCTCAATTAATATGAACTTTTTAACTCAATAGTAATTATATTCATTCCGATATTCAATCTAATTATAGAAATGTTAAACTTTATACTTATTTTAATATATCGTAAGTATAATTACAGAAACTGTACATATATTTCTAAGCAAATAATGTTTAATAATTACATGTATCCTATTATTTATGATATTAGTTAATTCCTTAAACTCTCAGATTATATATTATTACGATACGTTGGTTTCAGAAGATCAGATTATTGCGATGAACCTTACTGAAATGCATAATCGCTATTATCATAGATAAATAAGGAATAACATCCAACAATATCTATTGTATATTGCTCATCGGTTATATATGAATATTTAAAATTAAAATTTTCTTTTTAATTTTCTTTAAAATGATCCATATATCAAATATAAATAGTATCCTGGTTACCTTAAAATGTACAGATATACAGTGGTACTTTCTAATAGTACTATCTTAAAATGTTAAAAAAGTTTTTATTTGATTTTAATTCATTTAACTCATTTGACATTGGTAGATATGTATAGAGAGTTCATTTCTAACCAATTTAGTATACAAATCGTAATGATGAGATAGAAATTATTTCATTGAACGATCAATATAACTATTGTTATTTATAATATACTTAAGTGTGATTTCAGTACATTCTGCCTCTAATACTCTGAAATGGATAAAATGAAAATGAATTTATACAACTTAATGCTAAAATATTGACGATAATATAATTTATAAACTTAGCGAAATGACAATATTCTATTCACCTGTGTATCACATGAAGTAGAACATTCCACTTTATTTCATTAATATTTCATGGTTTTATCGTGTATACACGTGATTATGCTATACCACTGGTTTTTATCAGCAGACAATCTAACAGTTGGCAGATTAGTAAGAATACTATAATAAGTCGTATATTCCAGACAATCATTATTTAAAATAGAGGTATCATACATAAATAGCTATCATCGCTACTCGTGATATCATTCTTAGCAGCCTAGAAACAGTTTTCATTTCTTTTTTAAATTGAGAAAATCCACCATATAGTATTGGTGTAATGAATTAAATTGATATCTTAAAATAATATATATATATATATATATATATATATATATGTATATATATATATATATATATATATATATATATATATATATTAGATGAATTACTAATTAAATTATTCACTTTTTACAATTATATTGCGTTTTTAACAATTCATTTTGTATTGATTCTAATGGACTCATATTATTAAATTTAAAGTAAACTTTTAGTTTTAAAGTATAATTAAAGTATAATTACAATATCTAAATTACCATTATTAAAAAAATGCATAAATATATGGTAATATTACAAATTAGTAATACGTTGAATATATTATAGATTTACATATTACGTTAAAAAAGTATATCTAGAGCCTACTATAAAATGAGATTTAAAAATAGATGTACATTTTAATCATGAATTCATAATTAATTTGTATTTAATGGTTAAGAATATCTATAGATATAATGTTATTAACTAATAAATTATAATTAGTAAAATATAATAGATATTTATATAACATAACGTTATAATTGTAATATAATCAATAAAACACCCCCACAACTCGCAATACGAGTTTTGTTCATTAAAAGAGGATTTTAATGGTAGGGTGTTATCAATTTATTTGTGAATAGTTATATTATATACTAGTATATTTACATAACATGCCGTATCCATTTTTATCTATCATTGATTAATTCAATAGAATATAACATATCCAATGTATATAATATATTCGTGTACTCAATTATATTTTATAATGAATTTCAATACGCCATGACTATATTTATATGATTTATGTCATAGATAATTACGAAATTTAATGTTAGATCGACTATGACATCATATATAAGTAAATTACATATGCATATATAAATATATATATATATATATATATATATATATATATATATATAAATAATTAGAATGCATTTTTTTGATAGCATTGCATCATCATTTTACTCACTATTCATTACTCAGTACTCATTACTCACTATTTATTAATCGCAACTCACTACTCACTATTACTCACTACTGCCTTTTCACAACTGCCTACTCACTACTTACTATTAATTACTCACTATTGATTTACTCATCAATGAATTACTATTATAACTATTTTTAAACATTCACTTGTAACACAAGATATTTTAATATTTTCTGATATTGTCTATATCAGTTAGAAATTAATATTAAATAGGGTTTAAAGAAACATCAATAATTCACAAACTGTCACATTATAGAATTCAAGGTCGTTTATCTAATTGATTTGAATCATATCCATAAAATCGTTACCCGAGTGTAAAAATCAATAATATTTATTATCATCTTGCTTACGATATTTTAGGTATTCCCAAGTAACATTAATTGGGACCATAAAATAAAATAAAATATACTTATTATATATGTGCATAATTAAAATGTATTTATTTATAAAATATTGATTCTCGACATATAAAATATATTGATCAATTATGGAAATGTTTAAGTTACTAAAGAGGTTTCAGTTTAGTTTATTAAACTCATCGTATAATAATAAATATATAACTTATAAATATTTAATAAATTTTATTTATTTATTTAATAAATATATAACTTAATTATTAGTGCAAGTTATTAAATAATACATTTTATTTATTTGAAAATAAATACTACATTTTTATATATTTTGATTATATAATGATTTAAGAATCTATTGTTAGAAATAAATAATTTTGAGATAATACTCTAATGGTTAGTCTATATTTATATTTATAATATATAATATAATATACTAAAACACATATACTGGTATTACTAACTGGTATAGTAACATCTAATACAATTAATCGAAACTTAATTGTAATTATTATTAATTTGCAATATTAAAGTCCACATATTAATGATACAATAACTTTATCTTATTCTGTTTTAACATTTGATACATATTTAATACATATTTAATACATATTTAATACATATCTAATACATATCTAATACATATTTAATACATATTTAATACATATTTAATACATATTTAATACATATTTAATACATATTTAATACATATTTAATACATATTTAATACATATTTAATACATATTTAATACATATTTAATACATATTTAATACATATTTAATACATATTTAATACATATTTAATACATATTTAATACATATTTAATACATATTTAATACATATTTAATACATATTTAATACATATTTAATACATATTTAATACATATTTAATACATATTTAATACATATTTAATACATATTTAATACATATTTAATACATATTTAATACATATTTAATACATATTTAATACATATTTAATACATATTTAATACATATTTAATACATATTTAATACATATTTAATACATATTTAATACATATTTAATACATATTTAATACATATTTAATACATATTTAATACATATTTAATACATA
This sequence comes from Osedax frankpressi, assembly GCA_964035775.1. NCBI lineage: Eukaryota > Metazoa > Annelida > Polychaeta > Sabellida > Siboglinidae > Osedax > Osedax frankpressi. The sequence goes on along the minus strand of OZ038312.1, from coordinate 1,443,306 downwards.
TTTAATACATATTTAATACATATTTAATACATATTTAATACATATTTAATACATATTTAATACATATTTAATACATATTTAATACATATTTAATACATATTTAATACATATTTAATACATATTTAATACATATTTAATACATATTTAATACATATTTAATACATATTTAATACATATTTAATACATATTTAATACATATTTAATACATATTTAATACATATTTAATACATATTTAATACATATTTAATACATATTTAATACATATTTAATACATATTTAATACATATTTAATACATATTTAATACATATTTAATACATATTTAATACATATTTAATACATATTTAATACATATTTAATACATATTTAATACATATTTAATACATATTTAATACATATTTAATACATATTTAATACATATTTAATACATATTTAATACATATTTAATACATATTTAATACATATTTAATACATATTTAATACATATTTAATACATATTTAATACATATTTAATACATATTTAATACATATTTAATACATATTTAATACATATTTAATACATATTTAATACATATTTAATACATATTTAATACATATTTAATACATATTTAATACATATTTAATACATATTTAATACATATTTAATACATATTTAATACATATTTAATACATATTTAATACATATTTAATACATATTTAATACATATTTAATACATATTTAATACATATTTAATACATATTTAATACATATTTAATACATATTTAATACATATTTAATACATATTTAATACATATTTAATACATATTTAATACATATTTAATACATATTTAATACATATTTAATACATATTTAATACATATTTAATACATATTTAATACATATTTAATACATATTTAATACATATTTAATACATATTTAATACATATTAATACATATTTAATACATATTTAATACATATTTAATACATATTTAATACATATTAATACATATTTAATACATATTTAATACATATTTAATACATATTTAATACATATTTAATACATATTTAATACATATTTAATACATATTTAATACATATTTAATACATATTTAATACATATTTAATACATATTTAATACATATTTAATACATATTAATACATATTTAATACATATTTAATACATATTTAATACATATTTAATACATATTTAATACATATTTAATACATATTTAATACATATTTAATACATATTTAATACATATTTAATACATATTTAATACATATTTAATACATATTTAATACATATTTAATACATATTTAATACATATTTAATACATATTTAATACATATTTAATACATATTTAATACATATTTAATACATATTTAATACATATTTAATACATATTTAATACATATTTAATACATATTTAATACATATTTAATACATATTTAATACATATTTAATACATATTTAATACATATTTAATACATATTTAATACATATTTAATACATATTTAATACATATTTAATACATATTTAATACATATTTAATACATATTTAATACATATTTAATACATATTTAATACATATTTAATACATATTTAATACATATTTAATACATATTTAATACATATTTAATACATATTTAATACATATTTAATACATATTTAATACATATTTAATACATATTTAATACATATTTAATACATATTTAATACATATTTAATACATATTTAATACATATTTAATACATATTTAATACATATTTAATACATATTTAATACATATTTAATACATATTTAATACATATTTAATACATATTTAATACATATTTAATACATATTTAATACATATTTAATACATATTTAATACATATTTAATACATATTTAATACATATTTAATACATATTTAATACATATTTAATACATATTTAATACATATTTAATACATATTTAATACATATTTAATACATATTTAATACATATTTAATACATATTTAATACATATTTAATACATATTTAATACATATTTAATACATATTTAATACATATTTAATACATATTTAATACATATTTAATACATATTTAATACATATTTAATACATATTTAATACATATTTAATACATATTTAATACATATTTAATACATATTTAATACATATTTAATACATATTTAATACATATTTAATACATATTTAATACATATTTAATACATATTTAATACATATTTAATTGGACTAATTCAACATTTTTAGGTAAAGTTAATAGCATTGCTAGAATTTATTAGTTGGAAGATCATGTTTATTATTATTCGTCTTGAAATTTATTATTGGAAGTCATGATATTTTTAAATGTTTCATATTTTGTCGTGAATTAAATTTGGTTAAAGATACAATTAACATGTGTTGATTTTAGTGTAAAGTCTGCAGCGTAATTGTAGTTTTATTATTCAGTTATCTTTGTAGTCTGTATATTGACTTTAAACACCAGTTGTAGTCATCCGATGGTAGATTCAATTCATGAATTATGTAATTAGTCTTTACAAGTTTTGAGAATGCGAATTAAAAAAGTAGGGATTTTCAATACAAGTTATGTCATCAATTAATCGATTATTAATGTCATTATATTTACACAACTAAATAAAAGTTATTATGAAATGGTCAATAAATAAAAAATTAGATTCAGAAATATCTGATGAATGAAATCAAATTAACTAAATCATTTATAAATAAGAATTGCAGCATTAAAATGTAAAAGTATTATATAACTATAGACTAACATATAAATTGTATATATAATTTCAAACACTTATTTACAATTTAAATTCGTCTAATATATGTATAACATATAACATAATATATAACATGTATGTATCATATTAGTTTATTAAAGGTATATATTATTATTATATTATTGGAATTAATTTATTATACACAAAACAATTATGGCAGTTTTAACAGTTATATATATACAATATATATGTTATTATCGTCTGTGTTTACTATTAAAAAGAAACTCGCTGAAGCGTTACTGCGAATA
>OZ038312.1:1297562-1440086 GCA_964035775.1 Osedax frankpressi | reverse complement strand
TAATAGTAATAGTAATAATAATAATAATAGTAATAGTAATAATAATAGTAATAGTAATAGTAATAGTAATAGTAATAGTAATAGTAATAGTAATAGTAATAGTAATAGTAATAGTAATAGTAATAGTAATAGTAATAGTAATAGTAATAGTAATAGTAATAGTAATAGTAATAGTAATAGTAATAGTAATAGTAATAGTAATAGTAATAGTAATAGTAATAGTAATAGTAATAGTAATAGTAATAGTAATAGTAACAGTAACAGTAACAGTAATAGTAATAGTAATCGTAATAGTAATAGTAATAGTAATAGTAATAGTAATAGTAATAGTAATAGTAATAGTAATAGTAATAGTAATAGTAATAGTAATAGTAATAGTAATAGTAATAGTAATAGTAATAGTAATAGTAATAGTAATAGTAATAGTAATAGTAATAGTAATAGTAATAGTAATAGTAATAGTAATAGTAATAGTAATAGTAATAGTAATAGTAATAGTAATAGTAATAGTAATAGTAATAGTAATAGTAATAGTAATAGTAATAGTAATAGTAATAGTAATAGTAATAGTAATAGTAATAGTAATAGTAATAGTAATAGTAATAGTAATAGTAATAGTAATAGTAATAGTAATAGTAATAGTAATAGTAATAGTAATAGTAATAGTAATAGTAATATTAATAGTAATAGTAATAGTAATAGTAATAGTAATAGTAATAGTAATAGTAATAGCAATAGCAATAGCAATAGCAATAGCAATAGCAATAGCAATAGCAATAGCAATAGCAATAGCAATAGCAATAGCAATAGCAATAGCAATAGCAATAGCAATAGCAATAGCAATAGCAATAGCAATAGCAATAGCAATAGCAATAGCAATAGCAATAGCAATAGCAATAGCAATAGCAATAGCAATAGCAATAGCAATAGCAATAGCAATAGCAATAGCAATAGCAATAGCAATAGCAATAGCAATAGCAATAGCAATAGCAATAGCAATAGCAATAGCAATAGCAATAGCAATAGCAATAGCAATAGCAATAGCAATAGCAATAGCAATAGCAATAGCAATAGCAATAGCAATAGCAATAGCAATAGCAATAGCAATAGCAATAGCAATAGCAATAGCAATAGCAATAGCAATAGCAATAGCAATAGCAATAGCAATAGCAATAGCAATAGCAATAGCAATAGCAATAGCAATAGCAATAGCAATAGCAATAGCAATAGCAATAGCAATAGCAATAGCAATAGCAATAGCAATAGCAATAGCAATAGCAATAGCAATAGCAATAGCAATAGCAATAGCAATAGCAATAGCAATAGCAATAGCAATAGCAATAGCAATAGCAATATCAATAGCAATAGCAATAGCAATAGCAATAGCAATAGCAATAGCAATAGCAATAGCAATAGCAATAGCAATAGCAATAGCAATAGCAATAGCAATAGCAATAGCAATAGCAATAGCAATATCAATAGCAATAGCAATAGCAATAGCAATATCAATAGCAATAGCAATAGCAATAGCAATAGCAATAGCAATAGCAATAGCAATAGCAATAGCAATAGCAATAGCAATAGCAATAGCAATAGCAATAGCAATATCAATAGCAATAGCAATAGCAATAGCAATAGCAATATCAATAGCAATAGCAATAGCAATAGCAATAGCAATAGCAATAGCAATAGCAATAGCAATAGCAATAGCAATAGCAATAGCAATATCAATAGCAATAGCAATAGCAATAGCAATAGCAATAGCAATAGCAATAGCAATAGCAATAGCAATAGCAATAGCAATAGCAATAGCAATAGCAATAGCAATAGCAATAGCAATAGCAATAGCAATAGCAATAGCAATAGCAATAGCAATAGCAATAGCAATAGCAATAGCAATAGCAATAGCAATAGCAATAGCAATAGCAATAGCAATAGCAATAGCAATAGCAATAGCAATAGCAATAGCAATAGCAATAGCAATAGCAATAGCAATAGCAATAGCAATAGCAATAGCAATAGCAATAGCAATAGCAATAGCAATAGCAATAGCAATAGCAATAGCAATAGCAATAGCAATAGCAATAGCAATAGCAATAGCAATAGCAATAGCAATAGCAATAGCAATAGCAATAGCAATAGCAATAGCAATAGCAATAGCAATAGCAATAGCAATAGCAATATCAATAGCAATAGCAATAGCAATAGCAATAGCAATAGCAATAGCAATAGCAATAGCAATAGCAATAGCAATAGCAATAGCAATAGCAATAGCAATAGCAATAGCAATAGCAATAGCAATAGCAATAGCAATAGCAATAGCAATAGCAATAGCAATAGCAATAGCAATAGCAATAGCAATAGCAATAGCAATAGCAATAGCAATAGCAATAGCAATAGCAATAGCAATAGCAATAGCAATAGCAATAGCAATAGCAATAGCAATAGCAATAGCAATAGCAATAGCAATAGCAATAGCAATAGCAATAGCAATAGCAATAGCAATAGCAATAGCAATAGCAATATCAATAGCAATAGCAATAGCAATAGCAATAGCAATAGCAATAGCAATAGCAATAGCAATAGCAATAGCAATAGCAATAGCAATAGCAATAGCAATAGCAATAGCAATAGCAATAGCAATAGCAATAGCAATAGCAATAGCAATAGCAATAGCAATAGCAATAGCAATAGCAATAGCAATAGCAATAGCAATAGCAATAGCAATAGCAATAGCAATAGCAATAGCAATAGCAATAGCAATAGCAATAGCAATAGCAATAGCAATAGCAATAGCAATAGCAATAGCAATAGCAATAGCAATAGCAATATCAATAGCAATAGCAATAGCAATAGCAATAGCAATAGCAATAGCAATAGCAATAGCAATAGCAATAGCAATAGCAATAGCAATAGCAATAGCAATAGCAATAGCAATAGCAATAGCAATAGCAATAGCAATAGCAATAGCAATAGCAATAGCAATAGCAATAGCAATAGCAATAGCAATAGCAATAGCAATAGCAATAGCAATAGCAATAGCAATAGCAATAGCAATAGCAATAGCAATAGCAATAGCAATAGCAATAGCAATAGCAATAGCAATAGCAATAGCAATAGCAATAGCAATAGCAATAGCAATAGCAATAGCAATAGCAATAGCAATAGCAATAGCAATAGCAATAGCAATAGCAATAGCAATAGCAATAGCAATAGCAATAGCAATAGCAATAGCAATAGCAATAGCAATAGCAATAGCAATAGCAATAGTAATAGTAATAGTAATAGTAATAGTAATAGTAATAGTAATAGTAATAGTAATAGTAATAGTAATAGTAATAGTAATAGTAATAGTAATAGTAATAGTAATAGTAATAGCAATAGCAATAGCAATAGCAATAGCAATAGCAATAGCAATAGCAATAGCAATAGCAATAGCAATAGCAATAGCAATAGCAATAGCAATAGCAATAGCAATAGCAATAGCAATAGCAATAGCAATAGCAATAGCAATAGCAATAGCAATAGCAATAGCAATAGCAATAGCAATAGCAATAGCAATAGCAATAGCAATAGCAATAGCAATAGCAATAGCAATAGCAATAGCAATAGCAATAGCAATAGCAATAGCAATAGCAATAGCAATAGCAATAGCAATAGCAATAGCAATAGCAATAGCAATAGCAATAGCAATAGCAATAGCAATAGCAATAGCAATAGCAATAGCAATAGCAATAGCAATAGCAATAGCAATAGCAATAGCAATAGCAATAGCAATAGCAATAGCAATAGCAATAGCAATAGCAATAGCAATAGCAATAGCAATAGCAATAGCAATAGCAATAGCAATAGCAATAGCAATAGCAATAGCAATAGCAATAGCAATAGCAATAGCAATAGCAATAGCAATAGCAATAGCAATAGCAATAGCAATAGCAATAGCAATAGCAATAGCAATAGCAATAGCAATAGCAATAGCAATAGCAATAGCAATAGCAATAGCAATAGCAATAGCAATAGCAATAGCAATAGCAATAGCAATAGCAATAGCAATAGCAATAGCAATAGTAATAGTAATAGTAATAGTAATAGTAATAGTAATAGTAATAGTAATAGTAATAGTAATAGTAATAGTAATAGTAATAGTAATAGTAATAGTAATAGTAATAGTAATAGTAATAGTAATAGTAATAGTAATAGTAATAGTAATAGTAATAGTAATAGTAATAGTAATAGTAATAGTAATAGTAATAGTAATAGTAATAGTAATAGTAATAGTAATAGTAATAGTAATAGTAATAGTAATAGTAATAGTAATAGTAATAGTAATAGTAATAGTAATAGTAATAGTAATAGTAATAGTAATAGTAATAGTAATAGTAATAGTAATAGTAATAGTAATAGTAATAGTAATAGTAATAGTAATAGTAATAGTAATAGTAATAGTAATAGTAATAGTAATAGTAATAGTAATAGTAATAGTAATAGTAATAGTAATAGTAATAGTAATAGTAATAGTAATAGTAATAGTAATAGTAATAGTAATAGTAATAGTAATAGTAATAGTAATAGTAATAGTAATAGTAATAGTAATAGTAATAGTAATAGTAATAGTAATAGTAATAGTAATAGTAATAGTAATAGTAATAGTAATAGTAATAGTAATAGTAATAGTAATAGTAATAGTAATAGTAATAGTAATAGTAATAGTAATAGTAATAGTAATAGTAATAGTAATAGTAATAGTAATAGTAATAGTAATAGTAATAGTAATAGTAATAGTAATAGTAATAGTAATAGTAATAGTAATAGTAATAGTAATAGTAATAGTAATAGTAATAGTAATAGTAATAGTAATAGTAATAGTAATAGTAATAGTAATAGTAATAGTAATAGTAATAGTAATAGTAATAGTAATAGTAATAGTAATAGTAATAGTAATAGTAATAGTAATAGTAATAGTAATAGTAATAGTAATAGTAATAGTAATAGTAATAGTAATAGTAATAGTAATAGTAATAGTAATAGTAATAGTAATAGTAATAGTAATAGTAATAGTAATAGTAATAGTAATAGTAATAGTAATAGTAATAGTAATAGTAATAGTAATAGTAATAGTAATAGTAATAGTAATAGTAATAGTAATAGTAATAGTAATAGTAATAGTAATAGTAATAGTAATAGTAATAGTAATAGTAATAGTAATAGTAATAGTAATAGTAATAGTAATAGTAATAGTAATAGTAATAGTAATAGTAATAGTAATAGTAATAGTAATAGTAATAGTAATAGTAATAGTAATAGTAATAGTAATAGTAATAGTAATAGTAATAGTAATAGTAATAGTAATAGTAATAGTAATAGTAATAGTAATAGTAATAGTAATAGTAATAGTAATAGTAATAGTAATAGTAATAGTAATAGTAATAGTAATAGTAATAGTAATAGTAATAGTAATAGTAATAGTAATAGTAATAGTAATAGTAATAGTAATAGTAATAGTAATAGTAATAGTAATAGTAATAGTAATAGTAATAGTAATAGTAATAGTAATAGTAATAGTAATAGTAATAGTAATAGTAATAGTAATAGTAATAGTAATAGTAATAGTAATAGTAATAGTAATAGTAATAGTAATAGTAATAGTAATAGTAATAGTAATAGTAATAGTAATAGTAATAGTAATAGTAATAGTAATAGTAATAGTAATAGTAATAGTAATAGTAATAGTAATAGTAATAGTAATAGTAATAGTAATAGTAATAGTAATAGTAATAGTAATAGTAATAGTAATAGTAATAGTAATAGTAATAGTAATAGTAATAGTAATAGTAATAGTAATAATATTAATAGTAATAGTAATAGTAATAGTAATAGTAATAGTAATATTAATAGTAATAGTAATAGTAATAGTAATAGTAATAGTAATAGTAATAGTAATAGTAATAGTAATAGTAATAGTAATAGTAATAATAATAGTAATAGTAATAGTAATAGTAATAGTAATAATAATAGTAATAGTAATAATAATAATAATAATTGTGATTAATAAGAAAATACTTATTTGTGCCAATTGTTATTCAGTTATCTAAAGAAGATATCATGGAATATCGTGATTCATTCATACACTTCAATACAAATAAGTATCTTAGTAATCGTTTAGTACCTGGCATGCCTAAAAAACTCTTTGATCGGAACGGAAAACTATTAATACTTCGTAACTACAACGAAAAGGTTTAAATAAAACCTAGAAAACAAACTGTACAATAAAACCTAGAAATTAATATGTATATAATATAATTATACATATATATAATATATATTATATATATATATAAATATATATATATATATATATATATATATATATATATATAAATATATAAATATATAACTATATAAATATATAAATATATATATATATATATATAAATAAATATATCTAATTAAACACATACATACACACATGTGCATATTACTATTGAAGTATTCTCGACGTATACTTACAAACTATCACATTATCCTTATACTTCTATATCTACTTCTCCTCAATCTAGAATATTTATTTGGACTGTTTTTCTCCTATTTTATCTCGATATTTTGTAATTTACTTATTTGTAATTTATTTATTTGTAATGTACTTATTTGTAATTTACTTATTTGTAATTTACTTATTTGTAATTTACTTATTTGTAATTTACTTATTTGTAATTTACTTATTTGTAATTTACTTATTTGTAATTTACTTATTTGTAATTTACTTATTTGTAATTTACTTATTTGTAATTTACTTATTTGTAATTTACTTATTTGTAATTTACTTATTTGTAATTTACTTATTTGTAATTTACTTATTTGTAATTTACTTATTTGTAATTTACTTATTTGTAATTTACTTATTTGTAATTTACTTATTTGTAATTTACTTATTTGTAATTTACTTATTTGTAATTTACTTATTTGTAATTTACTTATTTGTAATTTACTTATTTGTAATTTACTTATTTGTAATTTACTTATTTGTAATTTACTTATTTGTAATGTACTTATTTGTAATTTACTTATTTGTAATTTACTTATTTGTAATTTACTTATTTGTAATTTACTTATTTGTAATTTACTTATTTGTAATTTACTTATTTGTAATTTACTTATTTGTAATTTACTTATTTGTAATTTACTTATTTGTAATTTACTTATTTGTAATTTACTTATTTGTAATTTACTTATTTGTAATTTACTTATTTGTAATTTACTTATTTGTAATTTACTTATTTGTAATTTACTTATTTGTAATTTACTTATTTGTAATTTACTTATTTGTAATTTACTTATTTGTAATTTACTTATTTGTAATTTACTTATTTGTAATTTACTTATTTGTAATTTACTTATTTGTAATTTACTTATTTGTAATTTACTTATTTGTAATTTACTTATTTGTAATTTACTTATTTGTAATTTACTTATTTGTAATTTACTTATTTGTAATTTACTTATTTGTAATTTACTTATTTGTAATTTACTTATTTGTAATTTACTTATTTGTAATTTACTTATTTGTAATTTACTTATTTGTAATTTACTTATTTGTAATTTACTTATTTGTAATTTACTTATTTGTAATTTACTTATTTGTAATTTACTTATTTGTAATTTACTTATTTGTAATTTACTTATTTGTAATTTACTTATTTGTAATTTACTTATTTGTAATTTACTTATTTGTAATTTACTTATTTGTAATTTACTTATTTGTAATTTACTTATTTGTAATTTACTTATTTGTAATTTACTTATTTGTAATTTACTTATTTGTAATTTACTTATTTGTAATTTACTTATTTGTAATTTACTTATTTGTAATTTACTTATTTGTAATTTACTTATTTGTAATTTACTTATTTGTAATTTACTTATTTGTAATTTACTTATTTGTAATTTACTTATTTGTAATTTACTTATTTGTAATTTACTTATTTGTAATTTACTTATTTGTAATTTACTTATTTGTAATTTACTTATTTGTAATTTACTTATTTGTAATTTACTTATTTGTAATTTACTTATTTGTAATTTACTTATTTGTAATTTACTTATTTGTAATTTACTTATTTGTAATTTACTTATTTGTAATTTACTTATTTGTAATTTACTTATTTGTAATTTACTTATTTGTAATTTACTTATTTGTAATTTACTTATTTGTAATTTACTTATTTGTAATTTACTTATTTGTAATTTACTTATTTGTAATTTACTTATTTGTAATTTACTTATTTGTAATTTACTTATTTGTAATTTACTTATTTGTAATTTACTTATTTGTAATTTACTTATTTGTAATTTACTTATTTGTAATTTACTTATTTGTAATTTACTTATTTGTAATTTACTTATTTGTAATTTACTTATTTGTAATTTACTTATTTGTAATTTACTTATTTGTAATTTACTTATTTGTAATTTACTTATTTGTAATTTATTATTAGACTTCTATTATCTATTTCATGGTGTACTTTTTATTGATCTTCTTATTATTAATATCTCAAATCCTCCTTTTAATCTCACTCTCCTCTAACCCCCAAATATTAATAATCAAAATATTCATATCTAGGACTTCGAATTTCTTTATTCCATGTACATGAAACATTCTGCTGCTGGTGATGGATTCTCTAATTATGTAATACATAGTAAATCGGTTTTCCGGTCGTCTGTAATTTCCGGTTAATTATAAGAATACACGTACCTGTATATAATGTTATATGTAATATCATTATAGATGGTTAACTATAGATGATGCAACTATAAATTATGTAAATATATATGATGTATCTGAATATAATGTACCTATAAATGTTATAATTATATATGATGATAACATATATAATATAATCATAGATGGTATAACTATATATGATGTAACTATGAATGATTTAACTATATATAGGTGATGCAACTATAGTTGTTATAGTTTAATCTAATGTATATAATTATTATATAATAGTGCCAATTATTGTTACTTTCCTTTGATGTATGACCTAAAATTAAACTACTTTAAAATGTTTATCAACAATTACTAATGTTGTATGACTATAACTTACAATAGCGTATGACAATAACTTATAATGGCGTATGATATTAACTTACAATAGCATATGAAAATAACTTATAAGGGCATATGCCAATAACTTAAAAGATCATATAACAATAACAAACAACAACACATGACAATAACTTATAATAGCGTATGACAATAGCTTACAACAGTGTATGACAATAACTTACAACAGCATATGACAATAACTTATAATAGCGTATGACAATAACCTACAATAGCGTATTTGAACATAATAGGGAATACAATATTTAATAATCTTATGAATATGTAAAACATATTAAATGAATATTTGTTACATAATTGAATCGTCAACCGAACATGAGTTTATTTTATTATTATTAAGCGACAACATTAATATAATATTGCCAGCTAGTAGCTTATTGCTCTAGGTTGCTCTAGGTTGATTCCACAATATTAAACTGACGGCGTTACCCATAGGAATGTACTGCATCTTGATTTGCGATGGCGACAATATCGTTGCCTCGATTACATTTTCCGATAGCGTTCTGATGAGAAGCAAACAAAGCGATCGATACCTCGATATCTACATTATCGTCAAACCGGAACTGACCGGATTTGGTGAGATTTATCGAACACCGCGCAACATAACCGCACACTTGTGCTCTATTAGTAGACTTTACAAATATTGTTTACCTATACCATACATATGATATAAAAATGATATTAATAACTAGATATTTGAATTTCATATGTAGACATATTCATTTATGGTGCCAGAGTTAATATTTCTAGTGTTAATATTGCTAGTGTTAATATTACCAGTGTTAATATTGCTAGTGTTAATATTGCTAGTGTTAATATTGCTAGTGTTAATATTGCTAGTGTTAATATTGCTAGTGTTAATATTGCTAGTGTTAATATTGCTAGTGTTAATATTGCTAGTGTTAATATTGCTAGTGTTAATATTGCTAGTGTTAATATTGCTAGTGTTAATATTGCTAGTGTTAATATTACCAGAGTTAATATTTCTAGTGTTAATATTGCTAGTGTTAATATTACCAGTGTTAATATTGCTAGTGTTAATATTGCTAGTGTTAATATTGCTAGTGTTAATATTGCTAGTGTTAATATTGCTAGTGTTAATATTGCTAGTGTTAATATTGCTAGTGTTAATATTGCTAGTGTTAATATTGCTAGTGTTAATATTGCTAGTGTTAATATTGCTAGTGTTAATATTGCTAGTGTTAATATTGCTAGTGTTAATATTGCTAGTGTTAATATTGCTAGTGTTAATATTGCTAGTGTTAATATTGCTAGTGTTAATATTGCTAGTGTTAATATTGCTAGTGTTAATATTGCTAGTGTTAATATTGCTAGTGTTAATATTGCTAGTGTTAATATTGCTAGTGTTAATATTGCTAGTGTTAATATTGCTAGTGTTAATATTGCTAGTGTTAATATTTCTAGTGTTAATATTGCTAGTGTTAATATTGCTAGTGTTAATATTGCTAGTGTTAATATTGCTAGTGTTAATATTACTAGTGTTAATATTGCTAGTGTTAATATTGCTAGTGTTAATATTGCTAGTGTTAATATTGATAGTGTTAATATTGCTAGTGTTAATATTGCTAGTGTTAATATTGCTAGTGTTAATATTGCTAGTGTTAATATTGCTAGTGTTAATATTGCTAGTGTTAATATTGCTAGTATTAATATTGATAATGTTAATATTGCTGGTGTTAATATTGCTAGTGTTAATATTGCTAGTGTTAATATTGCTAGTGTTAATATTGCTAGTGGTAATATTGCTAGTGTTAATATTGCTAGTGTTAATATTGATAGTGTTAATATTGCTAGTGTTAATATTGCTAGTGTTAATATTGCTAGTGTTAATATTGCTAGTGTTAATATTGCTAGTGTTAATATTGCTAGTGTTAATATTGCTAGTGTTAATATTGCTAGTGTTAATATTGCTAGTGTTAATATTGCTAGTGTTAATATTGCTAGTGTTAATATTGCTAGTGTTAATATTGCTAGTGTTAATATTGCTAGTGTTAATATTGCTAGTGTTAATATTGCTAGTGTTAATATTGCTAGTGTTAATATTGCTAGTGTTAATATTGCTAGTGTTAATATTGCTAGTGTTAATATTGCTAGTGTTAATATTGCTAGTGTTAATATTGCTAGTGTTAATATTGCTAGTGTTAATATTGCTAGTGTTAATATTGCTAGTGTTAATATTGCTAGTGTTAATATTGCTAGTGTTAATATTGCTAGTGTTAATATTGCTAGTGTTAATATTGCTAGTGTTAATATTGCTAGTGTTAATATTGCTAGTGTTAATATTGCTAGTGTTAATATTGCTAGTGTTAATATTGCTAGTGTTAATATTGCTAGTGTTAATATTGCTAGTGTTAATATTGCTAGTGTTAATATTGCTAGTGTTAATATTGCTAGTGTTAATATTGCTAGTGTTAATATTGCTAGTGTTAATATTGCTAGTGTTAATATTGCTAGTGTTAATATTGCTAGTGTTAATATTGCTAGTGTTAATATTGCTAGTGTTAATATTGCTAGTATTAATATTGCTAGTGTTAATATTGATAGTGTTAATATTGCTAGTGTTAATATTGCTAGTGTTAATATTGCTAGTGTTAATATTGCTAGTGTTAATATTGCTAGTGTTAATATTGCTAGTGTTAATATTGCTAGTGTTAATATTGCTAGTGTTAATATTGCTAGTGTTAATATTGCTAGTGTTAATATTGCTAGTGTTAATATTGCTAGTGTTAATATTGCTAGTGTTAATATTGCTAGTGTTAATATTGCTAGTGTTAATATTGCTAGTGTTAATATTGCTAGTGTTAATATTGCTAGTGTTAATATTGCTAGTGTTAATATTGCTAGTGTTAATATTGCTAGTGTTAATATTGCTAGTGTTAATATTGCTAGTGTTAATATTGCTAGTGTTAATATTGCTAGTGTTAATATTGCTAGTGTTAATATTGCTAGTGTTAATATTGCTAGTGTTAATATTGCTAGTGTTAATATTGCTAGTGTTAATATTGCTAGTGTTAATATTGCTAGTGTTAATATTGCTAGTGTTAATATTGCTAGTGTTAATATTGCTAGTGTTAATATTGCTAGTGTTAATATTGCTAGTGTTAATATTGCTAGTGTTAATATTGCTAGTGTTAATATTGCTAGTGTTAATATTGCTAGTGTTAATATTGCTAGTGTTAATATTGCTAGTGTTAATATTGCTAGTGTTAATATTGCTAGTGTTAATATTGCTAGTGTTAATATTGCTAGTGTTAATATTGCTAGTGTTAATATTGCTAGTGTTAATATTGCTAGTGTTAATATTGCTAGTGTTAATATTGCTAGTGTTAATATTGCTAGTGTTAATATTGCTAGTGTTAATATTGCTAGTGTTAATATTGCTAGTGTTAATATTGCTAGTGTTAATATTGCTAGTGTTAATATTATTAGATTCAGTATTTCAAGTGCCAATTTCACTAAACAATAGCAAGTGTGGGTGTCAATAATGATATCATTAACGATGTCACACGTATAGCCAATGACATTGCAGCGTTACGTGTATCTCCATTACGTAATGTGTATGATTGCGGCAGTGAATCTCGTCTGCTCCCGAATTCTAGGAATCGGCGGAGATTTGGTTAATTTAATCGGCAAGATAGGTCTGCTGCTGGGTTATTACGGGGTGGTGTCGGATACTCCAATTGTGAACAGCATTATCATAGTTAGAGAAACATTATCTAATGAATACTTTATATGTATGCGTATATAGTTTATTACTGTACTTGGTGCAAAATAGAAAGAAAACATTTATTGTTCATATTTTATGAATTTAGTTTTATCTCTACGTGTATTATAAATGAAATGAGTACTAGATAAGTTTCATGATTTCATAATATTTGGTTGATGACAAATTTAAAGATTTTAATCGATTTGATCAATTTCAGAAAATGTCGGAGCTATTTGATTTTAGATTCGGTTGTCTACCAAATTGTTATTTGCATCCTAAACTGGGACTCATGGATTTGATTGTGATGTGGAAACCGCTGTACCCTGTTCTCTACTTGGGAGAGATGTCGAATGGAGACTGGTATATCAAGAATAAATCGTTGCTTTGATTTATAGTGTTGGCGAAACCAAGCATTTATTTAAATACTAATCTTTAACAAATTACAGCATGAAAATAAAATAAAATATTCTTTTCTAACATCGCTTAACACTTTACTTAAACTTTAAAGACTAATCATGGATTAGTAAAATATTAGAATTAAGTATTTTGTATTGTATTTATTATTAAATAATTATATAATAGTCTGTCACGTCTTAATTCTCATAAAATATCGTATTTATTTCATTTATAGATATCGTATTAATTAATTTGGGTTATACAAATAATGTTATATTATATATATAAAAGTCATAATATTCAAATAAGGGTTATAATTATAAAAACAAGTATTAAATATATATATAAAAGTTATAATATACAGATAAGGGTTATAATATGCAAATAAGTTTATAATATACAAATAAAAGTAAGTGGGTGTGGTGGGTGTGGTATGGGTTGATGATTACACACACTTGCACATGTCCATATTTGTTTTTTATAAAAAGAAAAAACCGTGTCCGATATATGAAAAATTCATAATAAAACATTCAGCTGGTTTATTATGTATTTATTTGATTCGTTTACATTAAGTTACACGCATTAGTAAATAAACTGTTGATTTCAATGTAAACGTTATACAAATACGATTGAAAGATTTATTTGAAATAAATAATTTCATATCTAGTATGTATATATAAATATATATGTTTCGTATCTTCTATCCCATCTTTGTCATGGTATGTCTTGCTATTTAGTAAACTCCATTGTACTCAGAATTGTGATATATATTCGGTATCGATGATTGCATGCATATAGCAAATAACTGTATTATATTTTCCTGCTTTGTCAGACATTTTGGATAGAGAGATGTTCCTATTGGTGTAATGTATAATGATTACTAGCTTTGAGAGTCATTCAAAATCACAAACTGTAAACAAGTAATGTTGTAAAGCTTTACGCTGTGTTAAATAATTAATAAAACTCAAAACTATATAAAATAAGATATTTAATGTTTGAAATACTTATATTTATTATCAGTATTATATAATCACTTCTATTTCAAATGAATAGGAAACTATATTTACCTGATCAAATATTATTATCAATATTTTTATTATTTGAGTATCTTACATATTCTTATTTAGTTGTAATGTAGATATTTGTAATGAATATTTATGTTAATCTTAAATCCGAATAGAAATATATAATATTATGCATTTAATATTATCATTATTGTTTAACGAACATGAAATCTATTTGATATCTGAATATGTATTGCAAAGCCATTTCTAATGCATCAAAGTTTTCTTAGATTTCATTCTTTAAATTTCAACAGGTTTCCTTTTTTACAATTTCCGTTTTCAAATTTATATCAATTACTTGAAATAACTAACTACCTATTCTAACTTTGTATATATATATATATATATATATATATATATATTGATATGTTTCCTTGCATATACAATAGATATGCCATAATATACAAAACATTAGAACTTACCATATGTCTCCGCGTTCGTAAATAGTTCCATTTCACAAATCGTCACATGATCGTAATCGTTCTGAAACAAATTCCAAGGAAACATGTTAGACATAGGCGATATGAGTTTTTTTATTCATGTTTAATAAGTGTATATATTATGAATTATATTATCATATATAGAATAGTTAATTTATAATATAGAGTATATAATATAGAGTATATAATATAGAGTATATAATATAGAGTATATAATATAGAGTATATAATATAGAGTATATGATATATGAATAGAAATAAATAGATTTATTAAATTTATATATACTTTTATCTGTTTATGTATGAAATATTATACATACTAGGATTAAAGTATATTATATTTAATTTCCATCATACTTAACATAATTATATCGTCTGTACATATTCAATTATATTTAAACTAAGTTGATCAGTTTGTCTTATTTTCACTTATTTTCATTTAATTAGCAGTTTGTTTACTCATCAATTCTTCTTTGGTCTCCGAGTATAGAAATAATCATAATTTAAAACTTTCACTACAAATCAATTTTCTGATCATCTGATCACAGCTAATACCCATTCTCTACATTTTCCTCAAAAATATCGCAGACGTTTTTATACTTTAATTCTATTTCTGGTTATTTTAGGGCTTTTATCTTCCTAATCTATTTAATTCGACTACTTTAAATCATATCATCAATACATACATTACCTCTCTTGTCAATTATTTACATATATATTATTATATTCTATTATATTCTATTCTATATATATATATATATATATATATATATATATATTTATATATATATATATATATATATATATATATATTAATGAATATATATATATATATATATATATATGTATATATATATATTAATGAATATATAATTATATATATTATAATTATATAGATGTACGTAAGTATATATAAAGTGTAAATGTGATATTATGTGCTGATTTAGTAACCTTCGCGAAAAACTGGAATTTCACATATGGTAAGTGAATCATAATTCTGTAATAAATAAGGTTTAGTCAAAATATTATTAAAAAAGTATTACATTCAAAAAATAATTAAATTATATTGTACTTATTTTTATATCATTAATTTTTTAGTTTAAAGATAATAATTAGTTTAAGATTAGTTTAAAGATTATAATTTTACTAATACGTATACATTTGCTAAACATATCTGTACTACCTTATTTCCACCTACCATCATGGTGAAGTACCTTCCACTGCAGCCAGGATAGCAGTATAACGTATAAACCAATACACTTGTAGTAATGTTGTAGCAGAAGCACTTATATTCATTAAGATTATAACTGGTTGGCCAATCGGACGTAAAGCCAATATATGAGTTTTGCATTCTTGATTCGTAGCCTATAAAATGTAGTCACATATATTAGTTTATATTATATGACATAGCTTAATACATTGTATAGTATAATTCTTATATGTTATATATCATCTTAATATTAACACAAAAATGCAATTTTATAAATTCTAGCTCACTGTGTATCAAACTAAATTCAAATTGACATTATTCAACTTGATATCATCTCGATGTACATAAGATGAATACATATTCCTTCATATAAGTTAAACCGGCTAAATAAAATAAAATATCTCAATTTTTAATAAATTTTATAATAAATCAATGTACATTTGTATTAATTTCCATTGAGTTTACATCTTTATAATTCGTTAAAAATTTAAAAAACATTTTTAAATGTATTGAATTATAATGTTATTTTTATATTAATCTAAGTTTAAAATTGACACTATTATAGTATTTTCATGTGAGACTTCGACATCAAAAAGTATATGACAATTTCTAGCATAGGGAAATAGATGTAAAATCAATAATTATAATAAATTAACTATTTGATTTATTTAAATAAAAAAACTATAACACAAATATATTGATATATATTAATATTCTAAAATCGAATATTACATTGTCTAAATATATATATATATATATATATATATTGATTGTATAAATAAGATTCTAATAACTAATAACTACCCCATAATAAAACCTAAACTAAAGAAATCTTCTAGAAGAATTACACACCTACAACTAACTTATCCGAATTAATATAACAAAATGAATCAATCAACATCATATGAATATAATCTACTTAAATACCTCATTTCAAAATACATCAAAACACATCAAAACATATCAAAACACATATCAAAACACATATCAAAACACATATCAAAACACATATCAAAACACATATCAAAACACATATCAAAACATATCAAAACATCAAAACATATCAAAACACATATCAAAACACATATCAAAACACATATCAAAACACATATCAAAACACATATCAAAACACATATCAAAACACATATCAAAACACATATCAAAACACATATCAAAACACATATCAAAACGCATATCAAAACACATATCAAAACACATCAAAACATATCAAAACACATATCAAAACACATATCAAAACATATCAAAACACATATCAAAACACATATCAAAACACATCAAAACATATCAAAACACATATCAAAACATATCAAAACACATATCAATACACATATCAAAACATATCAAAACATCAAAACATATCAAAACACATATCAAAACACATATCAAAACACATATCAAAATACATATCAAAACACATATCAAAACACATCAAAACATATCAAAACACATATCAAAACATATCAAAACATATCAAAACACATATCAAAACATATCAAAACACATATCAAAACACATATCAAAACACATATCAAAACACATATCAAAACACATATCAAAACACATATCAAAACACATATCAAAACACATATCAAAACACATATCAAAACACATATCAAAACACATATCAAAACACATATCAAAACACATATCAAAACACATCAAAACACATATCAAAACACATATCAAAACACATATCAAAACACATAAAAACATATCAAAACACATATCAAAACACATATCAAAACACATCAAAACATATCAAAACACATATCAAAACACATATCAAAACACATCAAAACATATCAAAACACATATTAAAACATATCAAAACACATATCAAAATACATATCAAAACACATATCAAAACACATATCAAAACACATATCAAAACACATATCAAAACACATATCAAAACACATATCAAAACACATATCAAAACACATATCAAAACACATATCAAAACACATATCAAAACACATATCAAAACACATATCAAAACACATATCAAAACACATATCAAAACACATATCAAAACACATATCAAAACACATATCAAAACACATATCAAAACACATATCAAAACACATATCAAAACACATATCAAAACACATATCAAAACACATATCAAAACACATATCAAAACACATATCAAAACACATATCAAAACACATCAAAACACATATCAAAACATATCAAAACACATATCAAAACACATATCAAAACATATCAAAACACATATCAAAACACATATCAAAACATATCAAAACATATCAAAACACATCAAAACACATATCAAAACACATATCAAAACACATATCAAAACATATCAAAACACATCAAAACACATATCAAAACACATATCAAAACACATATCAAAACACATATCAAAACATATCAAAACACATATCAAAACACATATCAAAACACATATCAAAACACATATCAAAACACATATCAAAACACATATCAAAACACATCAAAACACATATCAAAATACATATCAACACACATATCAAAACACATATCAAAACATATCAAAACAAATATCAAAACACATATCAAAACATATATCAAAACACATCAAAACATATCAAAACACATCAAAACACATATCAAAACACATATCAACACATATCAACACATATCAAAACACATATCAAAACACATCAAAACACATATCAAAACATATCAAAACACATCAAAACATATCAAAACATATCAAAACATATCAAAACGCTTATCAAAAAGACATTCTACTTACACAATACTTATATTAATATATGAATATAGCCATAAGTATACTTATAAGTAGTATTCTGAATAATAGACAATGGAATACTACTACTAATGGACTTGCCGTAGATACTATAGATTATAAATAACATTTTACTAAACTAATATATCATGGAATTATTGATAATTCCCTTGAACTTATAAAATCATATTTTATATAAAGATCACAGACTAAATAAATCACTAAATACTGAAAAATATTCATTTAGTTGTGAAGTATCCCGGGCCAACTCTATATATATAAATTATAATATATATATATATATATATATATATATATATATAAATATATATATTATATTATATATATAATAAACACAATATAATTATAATGTATTATATTACGTTTCATATTCTATTACGTATCCACCATCTATTACGTAAGCATTTATAATCGATTAGGTTACAAAATATCAATTTCAGTATATTTTATCATATTTACCTTTTTAAAATTGTCAATTATTTTATTTGGTATATTATGATATATAGTTTATTTATGCACCAAAATCAAAATGAGTTATTTTCTCAGACTTTGTTGGTTGATATTATTAGTTCAGATTATATTAGTTTATATCAGATTATATCAGATTATATTAGTTCTGATATTATTTTTTTTATGTACGTTTAATTTAATTAAGTAGTTTTAGTCAAA
Organism: Osedax frankpressi; assembly: GCA_964035775.1. Classification (NCBI taxonomy): domain Eukaryota; kingdom Metazoa; phylum Annelida; class Polychaeta; order Sabellida; family Siboglinidae; genus Osedax; species Osedax frankpressi. Next base: position 1,420,659 of record OZ038312.1, on the reverse strand, counting down.
GTAATTTTTCAGTTGTATTTATAATTGTTCAATTTCATAAATGTTATGTGATCGGTCATCAAATTCTAAATATGATTGAATATCGTCAGGGTATAATTGATATTTAACATTAGTACAACTGAATAAAGTTGATATATAATATATAAAATGCAAAAATAACAAATACACTCTTTTGAATAATGATGGTTTTAGTTATTAACTTTTTATTAATATAAATATTAATAAAAAGTTAACTTACATTATTGTATTTATCTTTATGTATAGTGTATAAATACTGAGAATGCTATCACTCGTGCTTTATATTCCAGAATTGACATGTTTATAATCACATTAAATAATATATAGAACATAAAAAAATTCAATTTATTTTATTGGGTATAATATATAATATATGAAATATTATGTCTTTTGATGTATATTTAAATACTCTGTAAGAATTTATATACACATTTAATACAAAAGTAAACTAATTTATTGATATTTAATTAATTTTTAAGATCATTTACTGTGTATAAATTAATATAGAAAACTTTTATATATATTACTATTTGTAAAAGTTCCAAAATTGCATACGATATTATTTATTTAATCAAATAACTCGTGAGTTTTGAAGATTTATATACATTTTTTATTTGTTATAATAGTATTATAATTATATTATTATATGTGAATTATTTAATATTATATAATACATGTATTAGACTATTTTAGTAAAATAAATAATATAAATAATATAAATAATAAATGAAGATTAACTTATAGTATTATTTAAGTATTAAACTTATGTATATTTCTTATGTATATTTATATTACATTCAGTAGAATAATAACATGAAATTAATTATGTTGCATAATAAGAGAAGACTCGACTATACTAGTGTCACACGTATTAGAATTTAGCAAAGCACTGGTTTCTATTTGTCCAGGTCTATATTTAGCTCGGTGGTAAGTCAACGCAAGTCTATGATTTAAGGTGCGTCGTATTACCATACGATACATAAACAAATCAATTTCTTCTCCGGAACAGCAGCCTACACTACGGCACTGAGCCCATCAGCCACTGCACCGGAGGTCTGGGTAGTCTGATCTTCTCTTGGTCGTTGCGGTCCGGTGGTGTAATCATGTAGAGTTTTTGTCGGATGGTCAATCTTTGGTCGATAATTCAAGGCAGTCTCTGCGTATGTTAGAATATTAGGAGATGGCATCGTGTGTACGTTGGCTGAAATGTTTGATAGGGGTTTAGGAATATTCCGCGAGAAGTATTCCACGACTAACAAGTAATCCTTTCTCTCTAGGTAGTAGAGATCTGCCCTGCAATGCCCTGGATGGTATCTCGCGCCGTGTCTTGGGAGATCTCCACGGTACTCTAGCGTATGTCTGGAATGGTTATATCCAGTATACAGTAAGCTAAGTATACAACGGAGTGTTTTCCACTCCGCGGTGTGCTCGGTGGAGTCTCTTCACAATTTGAGGACGGGTTGCTATGGTAACTAGGACTGCATTATTTGTATAGATAACGTTTTTCTATTATAATCTAGGCGAGAAAACTCCAGTACTAACGAAAAGGTTGCGTTATATGTTTTCTGTTGCTTGGACATATTTCGATAACGATTTCTTTGTAGGTCCAGATACTCCTCGCCATTGGTTTCATAGTTTCATTTTCCAATTTTCCAATATAATCAAAGTATATTACTATAATATTTGTATATATATAAATTAATACTATGGTTGTACAAAAGTAATGGCACATTTTCATATTTTATTATCAATTCCTATTAGATCTTATTGAAACATTTTTATATTAAGTTCCAAACATTTATTTTATGATGCAAAATAAAGATAATTCCAAAGAAAAATGTTTGAAAAACTAATTAATTAATGTAAAAATACATCAAATAATAAAATTAATTTGCGATAATAATATTGAATAATATAATACTATATTTTATTTTATATGTAATAGGTTAATATATTAATATATTAATTAATAAAAACTGATTAATATAAGTTATAAAAGTGTACAATTATATATATATGTATTATGTTCTCCTTCGTAATACGCAAATAAACGAATGTGATTAAAGAAATAGAATTATGTACTTACGTATTTCGACTAGAATTATCATCATATCTTTAATATCTCTATTACAATGAATTCAAATAACTCAACTCGTAAATGTAATCTAGAGATTGGAAAGTTAATCATTAATATTTGTTATATTTTTTGAATTTTTAAACTATTAGATTAAAGTTTTTCAAGAATAAATTATGTTAAAGATAAAATATTATTTATTATTGGTTTCTTTATAATAATTTAATCCATATGATATACATTATTCATGACATATTTTAAACTATTTGTAAATGCTCATTCATGTTAATTAAAATTTAATATATAAATAATAAAACATCAACTAACTTTCCTTATTAATAAATTCTTTTTTCTAAGATTCAATGATTATATGATGTATCTTTTAAAGAAAGAATCGAGTCTTCGTTTTCTTTTACAATACATACTTAATACTATATATCTACTATATATATATATATATATATATATATATATATATATAAATATGTATGTATATATATATGTGTGTGTATATATATATATATATATATATATATATATATATATATATATATGCGCATTGCTGGGTGTAAATGAGATAATAATTTCAGATATAGTAACCTGTTTTAAAAAATTCAATTTCACATATGACGATTGAAATTAAATTCTGTGATAAATAATGTGTATTCTATATTATTATAAAAACATATATTATATTCAAATACCATTTTATATCGCAGAGATTCATTATATATTTATCACTTTTTTCATTTAATATATTTTAACTATTCCATATTTGTCAAATGTTTTTGTGCTACCATATTTCAACCTACCATCATGGTGAAGTACCTTCCACTGCAGCCAGGATAGCAGTATAACGTATAAACCAATACAATTGTAGTAATGTTGTAGCAGAAGCACTTATATTCATTAAGATTATAACTGGCTGGCCAATCGGACGTAAAGCCAATATACGAGTTTTGCATTTTTGATTCGTAGCCTATAAAATGTAGTCACATATATTAGTTCATATTATATAATATATTATTTGCCGTTTAGTTTATAGATTATACTTATTATAAAAACTTTGCTAAGATTTTTATTATATATTTAAATATATTGAATTAAAATCTTATTTTTTATATTAATCTTTGTTTAAAAAATAGACACTATTATATTATTTTCTTAGAAGATTTCGCTGTTAGCAAATCACCTATTCTTCCTTTTGAAGTAGAATTTGTTATTTTTAAATAATAGATGTTACTGAATTAGAATAGAATAGCTTTACTAAATTTAACTTTATATTGTAATAATACTATTATACTATACATACCTATACAATTTTACAATAACATTAAATTCAAATATTACAGTATAATTCTGAGATAAGTTTAAATTATATTTGTATCTTAAAAATTATTAATATATTAATATTAGTTAAAATTGTTGTTTATGATAATATTAGATATACAAGATAATCAGTTGGAAAATTGTTACAGTATTCTGTATATCGCTTTTATATATATTTATATTATATATTTTACTAAAATTGATTTAATAACTATAGTAATTAATACTTAAGTGAGGTTTGTAGATTGTATGCACATTTTTTAGTGGAGATATCAGTTATAATCAGTCTGTAATCAAATCGTTTCAGTCGATTTAGGATTCAAATGATTTACATATCGACAAAAAGTATACAGCAATTTCTTACGTTGGTAAATCGATGTCAAATACTCAATATCGTGTGTATTAGGATATATAAAATAATATGAAAATTAAAAAATTAATATTGGATAAATGCATAATATAATGGAATTTATTTTATTAGACCTCACTAACCAAATCGATTATAAATTCTTACGTAATATATTGTAGTGTCAACGCCCATGTCTACCGACCACCAATTATCATATCCTTGAGTATGAGAACAAGAGCCACTAGGGAATAAATTATTATTGTTGCCGTCTAAGGCTAACGATGCAAATGAATTAGGTGGGGATGGGTATGAATCAGATTGTCTAGGGGTCGCATTTGCTAGATAACTTTGAGTCAGGCGAACTGTGGGAGGGGCGAAACGAATTAGATAATGCTAGTATACGGTGTAAATGTTATTTAAATCTAGTCACATTCGAATACAGTTAAAAATATCAATTGTATTCACTTATAATTTGAAACAAAGAGTTATTTTACTTTTCTAGTAGTTAATATATTATAGAATTGTATATGTATAGTCTCTTATATTGTATGATATGTGCGATTATCCATTCATTTACATTGTAATATATAGAAGAGAGTCTGCGGTATAGCAATGTGAGCTTATTGTGCGTTAGGAGTGATGTGTGAGCTAGTTAGTGTTAATACGTGTAGGGTATAATGTTATATAGTGTGTTGGAGTGATGTGTGAGCAAGGCAGTGTTAATTCAGTAAGGCAATGTAGTAAGATATGATGAGGTATGATAATGTAAGTAATGGTTTGAGAGGTATTTTATAATGTGCAGTTAGATTTAAAACTTACTGCCGAATACTGCAACTTCGTAGAGCACCAGAATACCAATGCTTGACCTTCTCACTAGAATGTATTTTCCTCTACCAAAGCAGGTCACCATCTTATCGATTACCACGTTAATGTTGGCACACCGAGTTTTATCCAAAACAGACATATCGGACTTGAATGAACTATCCGCTAACACGAAGATCTGAAGTGCTTGGGTATCTATGAGTACACGTCGGATTATCATTAGTGATCTTCCTAAATAACCACTGTTTAATGATAAGCAAGTAATATAGTTAAATATAAAATAAGACATTAGGTATATATTTATATATATCTGTAATTTGTTATTCAAATCTAGTCTGATATTGCTATGAACGGAATTTATCGAATGAAGAATTTGTTCAGTTTTTCTTTACGCACCAGATATTAAAGATTGGAATAATTAATTATGTTAATCGTTCTTCGATGTTCAATTTAACAATTAGTAATTATGTATCTGTATTAAACTATCATCATAATCAAATATCAAGATGTCAAGATAATATAAGTTTTTTAGCGAAGGTAAACAATGTGCGAGTTTTCGCGTGAATTGCAGTTAGAGGTTGAGATATAAATAGAGATCACTTCTAGGCACTAGTGAATAGTTTGCAACATGACATTTATTACTGTAATTTAGTACTAATTACTTATTAAATTAAATTGTAATCAACTAATAGATTAGTCGATGTATTTTAATTGTGATGTATATATCAAATATATATGTAGTTGAATTGCAAGTTAAATTAATATATTAAATTAAATTGTAACTAATTAAGAAATTAGCTAATACATTTTTATTTTTACTTATATTTAAAATGTATAAATTTATTTGAATTGAAAATGATAAACTAAAATCAGCGATGTGACTTGCTAACGACATGTCTCAAATACTAACTTTTAATTCCCACATTCAATGTCACAGTGTTCACCATGTAGTCGCCATCCAGAATAACGATCCAGGTTGCCTGAGACTCAAAATTAGATTTAAAGCAAGTTGAAGTTATGTTATCCACTGCAAGATCACTAGATCCACCATTAGATGACTTCAATGTCGGCCTCTTATAGGCTAGGTTCACGCTAGCGGCTGTAGGAGAGGTATTTATTATGTGATTAATGTTGTAAATAGGTGAGGAGGATTAATGAAGAATTGTATGTCGGTATGTATAAAAGTAAGTGATAGTTTATATTTTAATATAGTTATTGGGATATTATTATTAATATATTATTTTTGTTATTCGTTATGATATTTATTAATTTATTTCTTTATCCCACACAAAAGATAATTGTTAATATATAATAATAGGTCGATGATTCGAATGACATAATGTCGGATCTTCGAAATAAAAAGATTATTATTCGTATGAAATAAATGATACAATTGTATATAATGGTATATTGTGTTAATGTAACATAGCTTATCCTATATAAGATGATCACAAATAAGTATCTTGTAGGGTATATTACTAGTGTATAAGAAGTACGAGGTAGCTTAATGAGGTTAACGAGGGGTTAATGCTGTAGATTAATTGTGTTAATGAGCGGTTAATGAGGTAGTTTGATAGAATTACTTAGGGTTAATGATGTAGCTTAATGGGATTAGTAAAGAAGCTGAATAGGGTTATATTATTGTTTATAAGATAAGATAAGATAAGTTGAACAGATAAGAATTATGTCGATTTTGTCATATATAATTATGGGCTTTATAAAAAAATTAACGGACTTCTAATTTCAATTCCATATTTTACTTTTCATATCGTATTTATATTTTGATCGTGTTCTATCTTTACATTGATATATATTTACGTGTTTTATATTTTATATATTAAACTTCTAATAAATTTTAATATATTTATATAATTCAAATTATATTGATTCATTGGTTATGATGGGGAGGATAACATTATTAATATATATTTACTTATTAATCAACTGTTATTTACAATTCCTTGCAATAATCAATAATTTTCATCTAATATTTATTTTTTGTTTAAATTTCGGGAATTTCGAAAAAAAACTCGAGATATTCATTCCATACGCATATTTATAATTTAAATTAAATTATATAAATATAATTAAATAAATATATATAACAATATATATATACATATATATATACATATATATATATATATATATATATATATATATATATATATATATATGTATATATATATATATATATATATATATATATATATATTAGTAATATAAATATTTACAAGAAATTATAAAATATATATTCACAACAGTTTGAAATGACCTTGAAATGATGACATCCATAGCAAGACCAGGACAATATAAATCAAATACATTTAGAAATTCGTTTTTATCTTTGTAGCAAATTCCTTCTGGTATATTCTAGTTTAATTTTAAGTTACAAGTGATTTATATAACTAATATTAATGTGTGTACTTCATAGAGTATATCAATATATCTATTACGATGTACATACTTCTCAATTAGTGGACTGTTATGATTTCATTAACTATGTGTCTTTATATACATATTTATAAATACGTCGTCATGGCTACACTAGTCACGAACTAAACAAACTATATTATTAATTAGTTTGTAATGTTTGAAATTATAGTTATAAATAATAATAACAAGTAATATTAACTGTTGTACAGTTTTTCATGTAGAGCTTTTATATAGAAAATGATTTCTATTACATGATTTGATACGTGTCTAAATTGAATTTCATAAATTAATCAATATAGATAAAACAAAAGCAAACATATACCAACAGACATTGTTATGCATAAATTATAATTTAAGTACGATACGTAGAGCTTAGAATCGTTGTTTTTAGAATTTTAATTATTAAAATATCAATAATATTTGTTAGTACTTCTATATATGTGAAATTGTTCTGAAAGCATAGGTTATATAAAATCTGTTATAACACAATATAATTATAATTTATTATATTTAGTTCAATATTTCTTAGGATAATTGAGGATAATATTATTGACAATTATCAACAAACCAGTTATAAATATTATCCGTACCCGAAATTATTCTTACATATATATGAATCATATTAATAAATATCTATATATATATACAGTATAACTCACGCTGTAACATAATATATCAATATTAGTTAAAGAAACTCTATTAAGCCGTTTGGAACCAATCATGTATTTTCTTAGAATATAGAACACTTATGTAAGAATAAGTTAAATTATCTCTTTGATACATAAATTGAATTAGAAAGTAACTTTATTACATTGATGCTTTATAAGTAATTATTATATTAACCACCTTTGTATATATTTAGATAAACAAATCTAATATTGATTTCATTTTATAGATATATTTTTCCCTGCTATACCTTTTATTATATACCTCGCACTAAACTCGTAATAACTTTATTATATCGACATCATTCAGAAGGATCTCTGATGTTCTTCATTAATCAAACTCCATGCTTCACAACGCCATTGAAGTTCAATATTGTGAGATGGACAAATTACATATATATATATATATATATATATATATATATATATATATGTAATTTGTCTATAGATCTTATATAAGTGAAATTTAAACTGACATGTGTCTATTTGTAAATAGCGATAACATACATATGTATGCCTATTTATTAGAATTTTATTCATTTATAACAGTATATGTAAATGATTATGAATCTCTAGGTATTTATGCATATACATTAATTATTGAAAACAGTTTATAGAAAAAATGCGTTACTATCATTATCTTTCATTATTCATTATTCAAAAAGTTAAGATTTTTAATTAAAATGACTCAAATGAATCAAATGATTTCTTTTAGTATTCATAAGATAAACTATTCAATTTATGATACAAAATTATAAATAAATAATACGCGTCCTCTCTATTTTTAATATTACTTGATTCAGTTTACGATCTTCACTTTCTGAAGCTAACGAATATATTGATGCTTTCCAAATTAATTATAATATAATTATTTATTTACAGGATGTGATCAAATCATTATTAATATTATATAATATTATATTTATTTTAATATACCCCTGTATACTATAGTATAGTTAATGTATTGTTAATTATATTTGCGTTTAATTTGCTGCATATTTGAACAAATGTATTTAGTATATCGGTGATTCTAGATATACATCAATATAATCTTCATAATCGATCAAATTAAACTCAAATTAATTCGAAAATGTATTATTGAATAATAGATAATTGATATTTATCACACAGAAATAAAAACATTATTGAATGAATAGCATAGTTATTATAGTATTTTCAATAATGAATTAATATAAATAATTAATAAATATAATTTATTATTTTAATATATAATATAAAATTAATTTGATGAAAATTTAATATAATTATATATATGTATATATATATATATATATGTGTGTAAATATAATTATATATATATATATATATATATATATATGTAATATAACTATTAATAAAAAGTTAACTTACATTATTCATTATCCAGAATTATATATATCAGTATTTATATTTATGTATAATGTATAAATACTGAGAATTTGTAAAATGATATCACTCGTGCTTTATATTCCAGAATTGACATGTTTATAATCGCATTGAATAATATATAGAACATAAAAAATAAATTTATTTTATTTGGTAATTTAGATAATTTATGAAATATTATGTCTTTTGAAATACATTTAAAAACTCTGAAAGAATTTACATATACATTTACTACATAAATATACTAATTTATTGATATTTAATTAATATTTAAGATCATATATTATGTATAAATTAATGTAGAAAACTTTTAAATATCTTACTAAAAGTTCCAAAATTGCATACAACAGTATTTATTTAATCAAATAACTCGTGACTTTTGAAGATTTATATACATTATTTTATTTGTTATAATTGTATTATAATTATTATTTGTGAATTATATAATAGTTATATAATACATGTATTTGATTTATCTATTTTAATAAAATACATAATATATATAATGAATGATGATTATCATGTAGTATTATTTAAGTATTAAAAATATGTTTAATTTATTAATGTTTATTTAGCTTTTATAGTATATTGAAAATTAAGAAATATGTAGATTTTGTATGTATATTTATATTAAATTCAGTAGAATAATAACATGAAATTAATTATGTTGCATAATAAGAGAAGACTCGACTATACTAGTGTCACACGTATTAGAATTTAGCAAAGCACTGGTTTCTATTTGTCCAGGTCTATATTTAGCTCGGTGGTAAGTCAACGCAAGTCTATGATTTAAGGTGCGTCGTATTACCATACGATACATAAACAAATCAATTTCTTCTCCGGAACAGCAGCCTACACTACGGCACTGAGCCCATCAGCCACTGCACCGGAGGTCTGGGTAGTCTGATCTTCTCTTGGTCGTTGCGGTCCGGTGGTGTAATCATGTAGAGTTTTTGTCGGATGGTCAATCTTTGGTCGATAATTCAAGGCAATCTCTGCGTATGTTAGAATATTAGGAGATGGCATCGTGTGTACGTTGGCTGAAATGTTTGATAGGGGTTTAGGAATATCCGGCGAGAAGTATTCCACGACTAACAAGTAATCCTTTCTCTCTAGGTAGTAGAGATCTGCCCTGCAATGCCCTGGATGGTATCTCGCGCCGTGTCGTGGGAGATCTCCACGGTACTCTAGCGTATGTCTGTAATGGTTATATCCAGTATACAGTAAGCTAAGTATACAACGGAGTGTTTTCCACTCCGCGTTGTGCTCGGTGGAGTCTCTTCACAATTTGAGGACGGGTTGCTATGGTAACTAGGACTGCATTATTTGTATAGATAACGTTTTTCTATTATAATCTCGGCGAGAAAACTCAAGTACTAACGAAAAGGTTGCGTTATATGTTTTCTGTTGCTTGGACATATTTCGATAACGATTTCTTTGTAGGTCCAGATACTCCTCGCCATTGGTTTCATAGTTTCTTTTTCCAATTGTTATAATCAAAGTATATTACTATAATATTTGTATATATATAAATTAATACTATGGTTGTACAAAAGTAATGGCACATTTTCATATTTTATTATCAATTCCTATTAGATCTTATTGAAACATTTTTATATTAAGTTCCAAACATTTATTTTATGATGCAAAATAAAGATAATTCCAAAGAAAAATGTTTGAAAAACTAATTAATTAATGTAAAAATACATCAAATAATAAAATTAATTTGCGATAATAATATTGAATAATATAATACTATATTTTATTTTATATGTAATAGGTTAATATATTAATATATTAATTAATAAAAACTGATTAATATAAGTTATAAAAGTGTACAATTATATATATATGTATTATGTTCTCCTTCGTAATACGCAAATAAACGAATGTGATTAAAGAAATAGAATTATGTACTTACGTATTTCGACTAGAATTATCATCATATCTTTTATATCTCTATTACAATGAATTCAAATAACTCAACTCGTAAATGTAATCTAGAGATTGGAAAGTTAATCATTAATATTTGTTATATTTTTTGAATTTTTAAACTATTAGATTAAAGTTTTTCAAGAATAAATTATGTTAAAGATAAAATATTATTCATTATTGGTTTCTTTATAATAATTTAATCCATATGATATACATTATTCATGACATATTTTAAACTATTTGTAAATGCTCATTCATGTTAATTAAAATTTAATATCTAAATAATAAAATATCAACTAACTTTCCTTATTAATAAATTCTTTTTTCTAAGATTCAATGATTATATGATGTATCTTTTAAAGAAGGAATCGAGTCTTCGTTTTCTTTTACAATACATACTTAATACTATATATCTACTATATATATATATATATAAATATGTATGTATATATATATATATATATGTGTGTGTGTGTGTGTGTGTGTATGTTTATATATATATATATATATATATATATATATATATGTGTGTGTGTGTATATATATATATATATATATATATATATATATATATATATATATATATGCGCATTGCTGGGTGTAAATGAGATCATAATTTCAAATATAGTAACCTGTTTTAAAAAATTCAATTTCACATATGACGAGGGAATTTAAATTCTGTGATAAATAATGTGTATTCTATATTATTTTAAAAACATATATTATATTCAAATACCATTTTATATCGCAGAGATTCATTATATATTTATCACTTTTTTCATTTAATATATTTTAACTATTCCATATTTGTCAAATGTTTTTGTGCTACCTTATTTCCACCTACCATCATGGTGAAGTACCTTCCACTGCAGCCAGGATAGCTGTATAACGTATAAACCAATACACTTGTAGTAATGTTGTAGCAGAAGCACGTATATTCATTAAGATTATAACTGGTTGGCCAATCGGACGTAAAGCCAATATACGAGTTTTGCATTCTTGATTCGTAGCCTATAAAATGTAGTCACATATATTAGTTCATATTATATAATATATTATTTGCCGTTTAGTTTATAGATTATACTTATTATAAAAACTTTGCTAAGATTTGTATTATATATTTAAATATATTGAATTAAAATCTTATTTTTTATATTAATCTTTGTTTCAAAAATAGACACTATTATATTATTTTCTTAGAAGATTTCGCTGTTAGAAAATCACCTATTCTTCCTTTTGAAGTAAAATTTGTTATTTTAAAATAATAGTTATTACTGAATTAGAATAGAATAGCTTTACTAAATTTAACTTTATATTGTAATAATACTATTATACTATACATACCTATACAATTTTACAATAACATTAAATTCAAATATTATAGTATAATTCTGAGATAAGTTTAAATTATATTTGTATCTTAAATATTATTAATATATTAATATTAGTTAAAATTGTTGTTTATGATAAAATTAGATATACAAGATAATCAGTTGGAAAATTGTTACCGTATTCTGTGTATCGCTTTTATATATATTTATATTATATATTATACTAAAATTGATTTAATAACTATAGTAATTAATACTTAAGTGAGGTTTGTAGATTGTATGCACATTTTTTAGTGGATATATCAGTTATAATCAGTCTGTAATCAAGTCGTTTCAGTCGATTTAGGATTCAAATGATTTACATATCGACAAAAAGTATACAACAATTTCTTACGTTGGTAAATCGATGTCAAATCCTCAATATCATGTTTATTAGGATATATAAAATAATATGAAAATTAAAAAATTAATATTGGATAAATGCATAATATAATGGAATTTATTTTATTAGACCTCACTAACCTAATCGATTATAAATTCTTACGTAATATATTGTAGTGTCAACGCCCATGTCTACCGACCACCAATTATCAGATCCTTGAGTATGAGAACAAGAGCCTCTCAGGAATAAATTATTATTGTTGCCGTCTAAGGCTAACGATGCATATGATTTAGGGGATGGAAGTGAATCAGATTGTCTAGAGTTCGCATTTGCTAGATAACTTTGAGTCAGGCGAACTGTGGGAGGGGCGAAATGAATTAGATAATGCTAGTATACGGTGTAAATGTTATTTAAATCTAGTCACATTCGAATACAGTTAAAAATATCAATTGTATTCACTTATAATTTGAAACAAAGAGTTATTTTACTTTTCTAGTAGTTAATATCTTATAGAGTTGTATATGTATAGTCTCTTATATTGTATGATATGTGCGATTATCCATTCATTTACATTGTAATATATAGAAGAGAGTCTGCGGTATGGCGATGTGAGCTTATTGTGCGTTAGGAGTGATGTGTGAGCTAGTTAGTATTAATACGTGTAGGGTATAATGTTATATAGTGTGTTGGAGTGATGTGTGAGCAAGGCAGTGTTAATTCAGTAAGGCAATGTAGTAAGATACGATGAGGTATGATAATGTAAGTAATGGTTTGATAGGTATTTTATAATGTGCAGTTAGATTTAAAACTTACTGCCGAATACTGCAACTTCGTATAGCACCAGAATACCAATGCTTGACCTTCTCACTAGAATGTAGTTTCCTCTACCAAAGCAAGTCACCATCTTATCGATTACCACGTTAATGTTGGCACACCGAGTTTTATCCAAAACAGACATATCGGACTTGAATGAACTATCCGCTAACACGAAGATCTGAAGTGCTTGGGTATCTATGAGTACACGTCGGATTATCATTAGTGATCTTCCTAAATAACCACTGTTTAATGATAAGCAAGTAATATAGTTAAATATAAAATAAGACATTAGGTATATATTTATATATATCTGTAATTTGTTATTCAAATCTAGTCTGATATTGCTATGAACGGAATTTATCGAATGAAGAATTTGTTCAGTTTTTCTTTACGCACCAGTGATTAAAGATTGGAATAATTAATTATGTTAATCGTTCTTCGATGTTCAATTTAACAATTAGTAATTATGTATCTGTATTAAACTATCATTATAATCAAATATCAAGATGTCAAGATAATATAAGTTTTTTAGCGAAGGTAAACAATGTGCGAGTTTTCGCGTGAATTGCAGTTAGAGGTTGAGATATAAATAGAGATCACTTCTAGGCACTAGTGAATAGTTTGCAACATGACATTTATTACTGTAATTTAGTACTAATTACTTATTAAATTAAATTGTAATCAACTAATAGATTAGTCGATGTATTTTAATTGTTATGTATATATCAAATATATATGAAGTTGAATTGCAAGTTAAATTAATATATTAAATTAAATTGTAACTAATTAAGAAATTAGCTAATACATTTTTATTTTTACTTATATTTAAAATGTATAAATTTATTTGAATTGAAAATGATAAACTAAAATCAGCGATGTGACTTGCTAACGACATGTCTCAAATACTAACTTTTAATTCCCACATTCAATGTCACAGTGTTCACCATGTAATCGCCATCCAGAATAACGATCCAGGCTGCCTGAGACTCAAAATTAGATTTAAAGCAAGTTGAAGTTATGTTATCCACTGCAAGATCACTAGATCCACCATTAGATGACTTCAATGTCGGCCTCTTATAGGCTAGGTTCACGCTAGCGGCTGTAGGAGAGGTATTTATTATGTGATTAATGTTGTAAATAGGTGAGGAGGATTAATGAAGAATTGTATGTCGGTATGTATAAAAGTAAGTGATAGTTTATATTTTAATATAGTTATTGGGATATTATTATTAATATATTATTTTTGTTATTCGTTATGATATTTATTTATTTATTTCTTTATCCCACACAAAAGATAACTGTTAATATATAATAATAGGTCGATGATTCGAATGAAATAATGTCGGATCTTCGAAATAAAAAGATTATTATTCGTATGAAATAAATGATACAATTGAATATATAATGGTATATTGTGTTAAGGTAACAGAGCATATCCTATATAAGATGATCACATATAAGTATCTTGTAGGATATAGTACTAGTGTATAAGAAGTACGAGGTAGCTTAATGAGGTTAACGAGGGGTTAATGCTGTAGATTAATTGTGTTAATGAGCGGTTAATGAGGTAGTTTGATAGGATTACTTAGGGTTAATGATGTAGCTTAATGGGATTAGTAAAGAAGCTGAATAGGGTTATATTATTGTTTATAAGATATGATAAGATAAGTTGAACAGATAAGAATTATGTCGATTTTGTCATATATAATTATGGGCTTTATAAAAAAATTAACGGACTTCTAATTTCAATTCAATATTTTACTTTTCATATCGTATTTATATTTTGATCGTGTTCTATCTTTACATTGATATATATTGACGTGTTTTATATTTTATATATTAAACTTCTAATAAATTTTAATATATTTATATAATTCAAATTATATTGATTCATTGGTTATGATGGGGAGGATAACATTATTAATATATATTTCTTATTAATCAACTTTTATTTACAATTCCTTGCAATAATCAATAATTTTCATCTAATATTTATTTTTTGTTTAAATTTCGGGAATTTCGAAAAAAAACTCGAGATATTCATTCCATACGCATATTTATAATTTAAATTAAATTATGTAAATATAATTAAATAAATATATATAACAATATATATATACATATATATATACATATATATATATATATATATATATATATATGTATATATATATATATATATATATATATATATATATATATAGATATATATATATATATTAGTAATATAAATATTTACAAGAAATTATAAAATATATATTCACAACAGTTTGAAATGACCTTGAAATGATGACACCCATAGCAAGACCAGGACAATATAAATCAAATACATTTAGAAATTCGTTTTTATCTTTGTAGCAAATTCCTTCTGGTATATTCTAGTTTAATTTTAAGTTACAAGTGATTTATATAACTAATATTAATGTGTGTACTTCATAGAGTATATCAATATATCTATTATGATGTACATACTTCTCAATTAGTGGACTGTTATGATTTCATTAACTATGTGTCTTTATATACATATTTATAAATACGTCGTCATGGCTACACTAGTCACGAACTAAACAAACTATATTATTAATTAGTTTGTAATGTTTGAAATAATAGTTATAAATAATAATAACAAGTAATATTAACTGTTGTACAGTTTTTATGTAGAGCTTTTATATAGAAAATGATCTCTATTACATGATTTGCTACGTGTCTAAATTGAATTTCATAAATTAATCAATATAGATAAAACAAAAGCAAACATATACCAACAGACATTGTTATGCATAAATTATAATTTAAGTACGATACGTAGAGCTTAGAATCGTTGTTTTACAATTTTAATTATTAAAATATCAATAATATTGTTTAGTACTTCTATATATGTTAAATTGTTCTGAAAGCCTAGGTTATATAAAATCTGTTATAACACAATATAATTATAATTTATTATATTTAGTTCCATATTTCTTAGGATAATTGAGGATAATATTATTGGCAATTATCAACAAACCAGTTATAAATATTATCCGTACCCAAAATTATTCTTACATATATATGAATCATATTAATAAATATCTATATATATATATATATATATATATATATATATATATAGTATAACTCACGCTGTAACATAATATATCAATATTAGTTAAAGAAACTCTATTAAGCCGTTTGGAACCAATCATGTATTTTCTTAGAATATAGAACACTTATGTAAGAATAAGTTAAATTATCTCTTTGATACATAAATTGAATTAGAAAGTAACCTTATTACATTGATGCTTTATAAGTAATTATTATATTAACCACCTTTGTATATATTTAGATAAACAAATCTAATATTGATTTCATTTTATAGATATATTTTTCCCTTCTATACCTTTTATTATATACCTCGCACTAAACTCGTAATAACTTTATTATATCGACATCATTCAGAAGGATATTTGATGTTCTTCATTAATCAAACTCCATGCTTCACAACGCCATTGAAGTTCAATATTGTGAGATGGACAAATTACATATATATATATATATATATATATATATATATATATATATATATATATATGTAATTTGTCTATAGATCTTATATAAGTGAAATTTAAACTGACATGTGTCTATTTGTAAATAGCGATAACATAAATATGTATGCCTATTTATTAGAATTTTATTAATTTATAACAGTATATGTAAATGATTATGAATCTCTAGGTATTTATGCATATACATTAATTATTGAAAACAGTTTATAGAAAAAATGCGTTACTATCATTATCTTTCATTATTCATTATTCAAAAAGTTAAGATTTTTAATTAAAATGATTCAAATGAATCAAATGATTTCTTTTAGTATTCATAAGATAAACTATTCAATTTATGATACAAAATTATAAATAAATAATACGCGTCCCCTCTATTTTTAATATTACTTGATTCAGTTTACGATCTTCACTTTCTGAAGCTAACGAATATATTGATGCTTTCCAAATTAATTATAATATAATTATTTATTTACAGGATGTGATCAAAGCATTATTAATATTATATAATATTATATTTATTTTAATATACCCCTGTATACTATAGTATAGTTAATGTATTGTTAATTAGATTTGCGTTTAATTTCCTGCATATTTGAACAAATGTATTTAGTATATCGGTGATTCTAGATATACATCAATATAATCTTCATAATCGATCAAATTAAACTCAAATTAATTCGAAAATGTATTATTGAATAATAGATAATTGATATTTATCACACAGAAATACAAACATTATTGAATGAATAGCATAGGTATTATAGTATTTTCAATAATGAATTAAGATAAAAAATTAATAAATATAATTTATTATTTTAATATATAATATAAAATTAATTTGATGACAATTTAATATAATTATATATATGTATATATATATATATGTGTAAATATAATTATATATATATATATATATATATATATATATATGTAATATAACTATTAATAAAAAGTTAACTTACATTATTCATTATCCAGCATTATATATATCAGTATTTATATTTATGTATAATGTATAAATACTGAGAATTTGTAAAATGATATCACTCGTGCTTTATATTCCAGAATTGACATGTTTATAATCGCATTGAATAATATATAGAACATACAAAATAAATTAATTTTATTTGGTAATTTAGATAATTTATGAAATATTATGTCTTTTGAAATACATTTAAAAACTCTGAAAGAATTTACATATACATTTACTACATAAATATACTAATTTATTGATATTTAATTAATATTTAAGATCATATATTATGTATAAATTAATGTAGAAAACTTTTAAATATATTACTAAAAGTTCCAAAATTACATACAACAGTTCTTATTTAATCAAATAACTCGTGACTTTTGAAGATTTATATACATTATTTTATTTGTTATAATTGTATTATAATTATTATTTGTGAATTATATAATAGTTATATAATACATGTATTTGATTTATCTATTTTAATAAAATACATAATATATATAATGAATGATGATTATCATGTAGTATTATTTAAGTATTAAAAATATGTTTAGTTTATTAATGTTTATTTAGCTTTTATAGTATATTGAAAATTAAGAAATATGTATATTTCTTATGTATATTTATATTACATTCAGTAGAATAATAACATGAAATTAATTATGTTGCATAATAAGAGAAGACTAGACTATACTAGTGTCACACGTATTAGAATTTAGCAAAGCACTGGTTTCTATTTGTCCAGGTCTATATTTAGCTCGGTGGTAAGTCAACGCAAGTCTATGATTTAAGGTGCGTCGTATTACCATACGATACATAAACAAATCAATTTCTTCTCCGGAACAGCAGCCTACACTACGGCACTGAGCCCATCAGCCACTGCACCGGAGGTCTGGGTAGTCTGATCTTCTCTTGGTCGTTGCGGTCCGGTGGTGTAATCATGTAGAGTTTTTGTCGGATGGTCAATCTTTGGTCGATAATTCAATGCAGTCTCTGCGTATGTTAGAATATTAGGAGATGGCATCGTGTGTACGTTGGCTGAAATGTTTGCTAGGGGTTTAGGAATATTCCGCGAGAAGTATTCCACGACTAACAAGTAATCCTTTCTCTCTAGGTAGTAGAGATCTGCCCTGCAATGCCCTGGATGGTATCTCGCGCCGTGTCGTGGGAGATCTCCACGGTACTCTAGCGTATGTCTGGAATGGTTATATCCAGTATACAGTAAGCTAAGTATACAACGGAGTGTTTTCCACTCCGCGGTGTGCTCGGTGGAGTCTCTTCACAATTTGAGGACGGGTTGCTATGGTAACTAGGACTGCATTATTTGTATAGATAACGTTTTTCTATTATAATCTCGGCGAGAAAACTCCAGTACTAACGAAAAGGTTGCGTTATATGTTTTCTGTTGCTGGGATATATTTCGATAACGATTTCTTTGTAGGTCCAGATACTCCTCGCCATTGGTTTCATAGTTTCATTTTCCAATTGTTATAATCAAAGTATATATAATTAGTCAATGATACGTATATTACTATAATATTTGTATATATATAAATTAATACTATGGTTGTACAAAAGTAATGGCACATTTTCATATTTTATTATCAATTCCTATTAGATCTTATTGAAACATTTTTATATTAAGTTCCAAAAATTTATTTTATGATGCAAAATAAAGATAATTCCAAAGAAAAATGTTTGAAAAACTAATTAATTAATGTAAAAATACATCAAATAATAAAATTAATTTGCGATAATAATATTGAATAATATAATACTATATTTTATTTTATATGTAATAGGTTAATATATTAATATATTAATTAATAAAAACTGATTAATATAAGTTATAAAAGTGTACAATTATATATATGTATTATGTTCTCCTTCGTAATACGCAAATAAACGAATGTGATTAAAGAAATAGAATTATGTACTTACTTATTTCGACTAGAATTATCATCATATCTTTTATATCTCTATTACAATGAATTCAAATAACTCAACTCGTAAATGTAATCTAGACATTGGAAAGTTAATCATTAATATTTGTTATATTTTTTGAATTTTTAAACTATTAGATTAAAGTTTTTCAAGAATAAATTATGTTAAAGATAAAATATTATTCATTATTGGTTTCTTTATAATAATTTAATCCATATGATATACATTATTCATGACATATTTTAAACTATTTGTAAATGCTCATTCATGTTAATTAAAATTTAATATCTAAATAATAAAACATCAACTAACTTTCCTTATTAATAAATTCTTTTTTCTAAGATTCAATGATTATATGATGTATCTTTTAAAGAAAGAATCGAGTCTTCGTTTTCTTTTACAATACATACTTAATACTATATATCTACTATATATATATATATATATATATATATATATATATAAATATGTATGTATATATATATATATATATATATATATATATATATATATATATGTGTGTGTGTGTGTGTGTGTGTGTATGTTTATATATATATATATATATATATATATATATATATATATATATATAATAAATATATATATATGTGTGTGTATATATATATATATATATATATATATATATATATATATGCGCATTGCTGGGTGTAAATGAGATAATAATTTCAGATATAGTAACCTGTTTTAAAAAATTCAATTTCACATATGACGAGGGAATTTACATTCTGTGATAAATAATGTGTATTCTATATTATTTTAAAAACATATATTATATTCAAATACCATTTTATATCGCAGAGATTAATTATATATTTATCACTTTTTTCATTTAATATATTTTAACTATTCCATATTTGTCAAATATTTTTGTGCTACCATATTTCCACCTACCATCATGGTGAAGTGCCTTCCACTGCAGCCAGGATAGCAGTATAACGTATAAACCAATAGAATTGTAGTAATGTTGTAGCAGAAGCACTTATATTCATTAAGATTATAACTGGTTGGCCAATCGGACGTAAAGCCAATATACGAGTTTTGCATTTTTGATTCGTAGACTATAAAATGTAGTCACATATATTAGTTCATATTATATACTATATTATTTGCCGTTTAGTTTATAGATTATACTTATTATAAAAACTTTGCTAAGATTTTTATTATATATTTAAATATATTGAATTAAAATCTTATTTTTTATATTAATCTTTGTTTAAAAAATAGACACTATTATATTATTTTCTTAGAAGATTTCGCAAATCACCTATTCTTCCTTTTGAAGTAAAATTTGTTATTTTAAAATAATAGTTATTACTGAATTAGAATAGAATAGCTTTACTAAATTTAACTTTATATTGTAATAATACTATTATACTATACATACCTATACAATTTTACAATAACATTAAATTCAAATATTATAGTATAATTCTGAGATAAGTTTAAATTATATTTGTATCTTAAATATTATTAATATATTAATATTAGTTAAAATTGTTGTTTATGATAAAATTAGATATACAAGATAATCAGTTGGAAAATTGTTACCGTATTCTGTGTATCGCTTTTATATATATTTATATTATATATTTTACTAAAATTGATTTAATAACTATAGTAATTAATACTTAAGTGAGGTTAGTAGATTGTATGCACATTTTTTAGTGGAGATATCAGTTATAATCAGTTTCTAATCAAGCCGTTTCAATCGATTTAGGATTCAAATGATTTATATATCGACAAAAAGTATACAACAGTTTCTTACGTTGGTAAATCGATGTCAAATCCTCAATATCATGTTTATTAGAACATATAAAATAATATGAAAATTAAAAAATTAATATTTGATAAATGCATAATATAATGGAATTTATTTTATTAGACCTCACTAACGTAATCGATTATAAATTCTTACGTAATATATTGTAGTGTCAACGCCCATGTCTACCGACCACCAATTATCAGATCCTTTAGTATGAGAACAAGAGCCACTCTGGAATACATTATTATTGTTGCCGTCTAAGGCTAACGATGCAAATGAATTAGGTGGGGATGGGTATGAATCAGATTGTCTAGAGTTCGCATTTGCTAGATAACTTTGAGTCAGGCGAACTGTGGGAGGGGCGAAATGAATTAGATAATGCTAGTATACGGTGTAAATGTTATTTAAATCTAGTCACATTCGAATACAGTTAAAAATATCAATTGTATTCACTTATAATTTGAAACAAAGAGTTATTTTACTTTTCTAGTAGTTAATATATTATAGAGTTGTATATGTATAGTCTCTTATATTGTATGATATGTGCGATTATCCATTCATTTACATTGTAATATATAGAAGAGAGTCTGCCGTATAGCGATATGAGCTTATTGTGCGTTAGGAGTGATGTGAGCTAGTTAGTGTTAATACGTGTAGGTTATAATGTTATATAGTGTGTTGGAGTGATGTGTGAGCAAGGCAGTGTTAATTCAGTAAGGCAATGTAGTAAGATACGATGAGGTATGATAATGTAAGTAATGGTTTGAGAGGTATTTTATAATGTGCAGTTAGATTTAAAACTTACTGCCGAATACTGCAACTTCGTAGAGCACCAGAATACCAATGCTTGACCTTCTCACTAGAATGTATTTTCCTCTACCAAAGCAGGTCACCATCTTATTGAATACCACGTTAATGTTGGCACACCGAGTTTTATCCAAAACAGACATATCGGACTTGAATGAACTATCCGCTAACACGAAGATCTGAAGTGCTTGGGTATCTATGAGTACACGTCGGATTATCATTAGTGATCTTCCTAAATAACCACTGTTTAATGATAAGCAAGTAATATAGTTAAATATAAAATAAGACATTAGGTATATATTTATATATATCTGTAATTTGTTATTCAAATCTAGTCTGATATTGCTATGAACGGAATTTATCGAATGAAGAATTTGTTCAGTTTTTCTTTACGCACCAGTGATTAAAGATTGGAATAATTAATTATGTTAATCGTTCTTCGATGTTCAATTTAACAATTAGTAATTATGTATCTGTATTAAACTATCATTATAATCAAATATCAAGATGTCAAGATAATATAAGTTTTTTAGCGAAGGTAAACAATGTGCGAGTTTTCGCGTGAATTGCAGTTAGAGGTTGAGATATAAATAGAGATCACTTCTAGGCACTAGTGAATAGTTTGCAATATGACATTTATTACTGTAATTTAGTACTAATTACTTATTAAATTAAATTGTAATCAACTAATAGATTAGTCGATGTATTTTAATTGTTATGTATATATCAAATATATATGTAGTTGAATTGCAAGTTAAATTAATATATTAAATTAAATTGTAACTAATTAAGAAATTAGCTAATACATTTTTATTTTTACGTATTATTAAAATGTATAAATTTGAATCGAAAATGATATTCTACAAATCAGTTACTAACGACAGATACTAACTGTTAATTCCCACATTCAATGTCACAGTGTTCACCATGTAGTCGCCATCCAGAATAACGATCCAGACTGCCTGAATCTCTAACTCAGATTTAAAGTAAGTTGAAGTTATGTTATCCACTGCAAGATCACTAGATCCATTATTAGATGACTTCAATGTCGGCCTCTTATAGGCTAGGTTCACGCTAGCGGCTGTAGGAGAGGTATTTATTATGTGATTAATGTTGTAAATAGGTGAGGAGGATTAATGAAGAATTGTATGTCGGTATGTATAAAAGTAAGTGATAGTTTATATTTTAATATAGTTATTGGGATATTATAATTAATATATTATTTTTGTTATTCGTTATGATATTTATTTATTTATTTCTTTATCCCACACAAAAGATAACTGTTAATATATAATAATAGGTCGATGATTCGAATGATATAATGTCGGATCTTCGAAATAAAAAGATTATTATTCTTATGAAATAAATGATACAATTGAATGTATAATGGTATATTGTGTTAAGGTAACAGAGCATATCCTATATAAGATGATCACATATAAGTATCTTGTAGGATATATTACTAGTGTATAAGAAGTACGAGGTAGCTTAATGAGGTTAACGAGGGGTTAGTGCTGTAGATTAATTGTGTTAATGAGCGGTTAATGAGGTAGTTTGATAGGATTACTTAGGGTTAATGGTGTAGCTTAATGGGATTAGTAAAGAAGCTGAATAGGGTTATATTATTGTTTATAAGATAAGATAAGATAAGTTGAACAGATAAGAATTATGTCGATTTTGAATTTTCATAAATAATGCTGAGCTTTATAAAAAAATTAACGGACTTCAAATTTCAATTCCATATTTTACTTTTCATATCATATTTATATTTTGATCATGTTCTATCTTTACATTGATATATATTAGCGTGTTTTATATTTTATATATTAAACTTCTAATCAATTTAAATATATTTATATAATTCAAATTGTATTGATTCACTAGTTATTATGGAGAGGATAACATTATTAATATATTTACTTATTAATCATCTTTTATTTACAATTCCTTGCAATAATCAATAATTTTCATCTAATATTTATTATTTGGTTAAATTTCGGGAATTTCGAAAAAAAAACTCGGGATATATTTATTCCATACGCATATTTATAATTTAAATTAAATTATATAAATATAATTAAATAAATATATATAACAATATATATATATATATACATATATTTATATACATATATATATATATATATATATATATATATATATGTATATATTAGTAATGTAAATATCTACAAGAAATTATAAAATATATATTCACAACAGTTTGAAATGACCTTGAAATGATGACATCCATAGCAAGACCAGGAACATATAAATCAAATACATTTAGAAATTGGTTTTTCTCGTTGTAGCAAATTCCTTCTGGTATATTCTAGTTTAATTTAAAGTTTCAAATGTTTTTCTATAACGATTATTAACGTGTGTACATCATAGAGTAGTAATAACAAGTAATATTAACTGTTGTACAGTTTTGCATATTCAGCTTTTATATAAAAACATAGAACTCTATCGAATGATTTGCTACGTGTCTAAAATAAATTTCATAAATTATAAATATAGATAGATAAAACAAAAGCAAACATGTAACAACAGACATTGTTATGCATTATTAATTATTAAATCGTTGTTTTACAATTTAATTATTAAAATATCAATAATATTTTCAAGTACTTCTATATTTGAGAAATTGTTCTGAAAGCATAGGTTATATAAAATCTGTTATAACACAACATAATTATAATTTATTATATTTAGTTCCATATTTCTTAGGATAATTAAGGATAATATTATTGGCAATTATTAAAAACCAGTTGTAAATATTATCCGCATCCGAAATTATTCTTACATATATATGAATCATATTAATAAATATCTATATATATATATATATATATATATATATAAAGTGTTACTAACACTGTAATTTTTAGATAATAATACTAGTATACTATACATACCTATATGATTTTACAATAAGATTAAACTCAAATTGTATAGTATAATTTGGAGATAAATTAAATTTAAATATTTATTTAATTTAATGTTTAATAATATATTATTATTCGAAATTGGAGTTTATAATAAAACTAGATATATTTTATTATTATAGATTAATCATTAAATATAGTATAATAATTAAATAACAGTTATATATTTATAAACGAATATTATATTTGTATTACAATTTAAAATATTATTTAAATTGTAATTAATTTGTCAATACAATAAGTTTATAATTAAATGTAGTATATTGAAAGTTAAAGGTGTGTACAAAATCAATATTATATAATAAGTTGTATTCAGAAAATGAATGCATAATCAACATTCTCCAAAAGGAAATAAGAATAATTAATATACGCCTATATTAATTCATATTATATTATATTGTAGTTTATTTGACATATATTAGTCATATATAAACAATATAAACAATATAACGATCTTATATATATATATATTATCTTAATTATAGATACATAGAAACAGTTGACAATATTCCACATATGTAGTTATTAATTACTATCAGTTATTAACAACATTACTTGTTTAGAATAAATTACTATTTAGAAAATGTACCATGAATCGATATCAATTTATTTAGCATAATATATATGTATATATTATTATATTGAATGTTGTATAGTATATATACAATGTATACTATATGTTGTATACAGTGTATAGGCATTGTTCATATTATGGATAGACCCATCAAACCATCCAGGTCGTTTTAGTTATTTGTTATTTAATTATTATACTTTTATAAGTGAAAATATATTTTATTTGCTTTAAAATATATTGTTTATTATTTAATAATGATTTAAGATTGCATAATAGTTACAGAATATTCATTTCTTCGGAAATATATTATGATATTATATAATGTAAATATTTATAAATATACATATATTTAATTTAACTAAAGGTGGATTTGATAATATACAACGAATTAAACCAATGTATATATATCGTATATTATATATGACACTGCAATATATACGTATAGAAATATTAAGTGCTCCTTAGTAAATAAACTATACGTTGTATCTCTCTAGTATGTCAGTATAACAGCTATGGGAATATAATTGCAATGCATTACACAACATGATAATAAATAAAGAAATTAATAACTGTATTTTTTAAATATTCCTAGATATTTCAAATATATCTATAAATAAATTAATATCATGGAGTATATCTAATTCAATAGGTTTGTTGTTAATTTTAATATTTTATAAATTAAACATAATTTAAAATAATAAAGTAATAATTTTTCTACAAAGATTTTATTATATTTTTTATTTATATATATATTAGATTGTTATATTGTTTATATATATAATTATATATATTGTTTATATTGCTTATTTAATTAATTTATACTGAGTAAACTAAAATATAAAATTAATATTTATTGCTAGATTTGGGATTGGTATATATTAGTTATTCTGGATTATATTGGTGAATTTTGATTTATCTTATATTTATAATAAGTAATTGTTATATAACAAGTGAGTATTACAATTGTAGTGCACCTAGATACACTTATAACAAATATAACTGAATAGATTAGCAATATTGTAGTGGGTATCATGTGGTGTATTTATTGTATTTGACATTATGTCAAAAAGGTAAGATCTTCTTTAAAGTTCAAAGTTAAAGCTAGTATTCACTCTTATTGCTAGTCTGTACTATTATTATAACACTTCGCCAATATTAAAGACTATATCACTGTAGTTTACTATATTTGTCAAACATCAACAGATATATAGATTACCATATAAAATAATGAACTGATTCTCTATAATTAAAGCCAAGATTACCGTAATCTTGGATTCAAGTAAGAAAATAATAATTATAGATTTAATACAAATAATAATTAGAATTGAAATATTTACCTTATACCTTTTAACTTTCTGTATATACCAATAAATTATAATGGATAGGATAACTACATTCCCAATAAGTATAATATTAAATTTACCCATCGCAATATGTTACAATAATAGTCATTATCTTATGGAGTACATTTACCTTTATAATACTATAACTAGTTAAAGGTAGATACTTCATCAAATAACTACTTTTATCTTCTTATTGTGAATATGTTCATTAATTTAACATCGTAATCCTCCGCCTTTGATGTTATCCAATACATAATATCTTACACATTGTATATTAATATGATTATAGCGATAAAGAAGGAATATCTTCTAATTTGTTACACAATCTATATGAAATATATGCGGAGAGTGGGAACTAGACCAATTGATTACATTTCACTGGATAAGTTCAATAGTACTCATAACGAATTCATCTAAATACTAATACAATAGAACTCCTATCTAATAATCATCTTCACAATTTCACAAATGCTACAAGACTACAACTCCACCTTGTTTGTGTAATTCAGTTAAATAACTAATATACATTAAGTATATATCTAGCTAAAGTCCACTATATTTCTATGACATCAAATACAATCAATGATACATGTCATATATATTTATATATATATATATATATATATATATATATTTATATATGAAACAAATATTATTGTATAAATTCCCAATTAAAATAATATTATACAAGAGTTAATCTATATTTAGAAATTCCTATTATAAGTAATTAATTAATGTTTGATCAAAAAAAATTTAAAACAAATAACTTGGAATGTACATTTTATATTATAATTTATAATATTAGAATCTAACCAACCAGAGTTGAGATAAGTTGTCACTAGATTACATATAAAAGTATATATACTATAAAATATGCATATTATATATTAAATGTTTGAATACAAGTTTTACTATTTATAAGAACTGTATTTTACATTGTATATAATCTATTACATTAGAATTGTCCTCTATATCTACAGTTTATAATCTAACTTCATACTGCAGTATCTATACTATCAGACTTTTCCCCTATATATTGAATTGACTTGAATTGAAAAGTTTATTTATACACAAAATAACAACTAGATATGTTCTCATTTTTGTTTTAAAAAGAGTAAAATAATATCATAAGTGAATTAAATGATAAAATAAAATCAGATAAAGGACTCTGACATTCGGGCAGATACATATGTGATCGGAGTAGTCATAGAACATCCGCACAAGATCAATCCAAGAGCTCATGTTCAGCATAGTAAATAATTTTTTACTACCTTCTTATAGAGTTCTTATATGCCTATATAGAGTTTATAATCTAATTTCATACTATAGTATCTATACCATTACATTAGCCTAGCTTCTCTATATCTATTATGTATAATCTAACTTCATACTGCATTATCTATATCATTACATTAGACTAGCTCCTCTATATATATAGTGTATAATCTAACTTCATACTGCAGTACATATACCATTAGGCTTGTTCCTATAAATTGTTTGTATTGTATATATATGTATATATGTATATATATATATATATATATATATATATATATATATATATATATATATATATATATATATGTATATATTGTATATATATGTGGTGATGAATAACATATTACTTATTATATTATATTATATTAGATATAATATAGTAAATCATGTATTATATAATTAATTTATACTGAATAAATAGATAACATATCATATACATTATAGTATATAATATTATTACAATAATTGTAATAATATTAATAATAATTAATAATAACTAGCGCTCTCCTCTAGTGGATAGTATATAAGGGAGAACTACATACCCCTCAATCTCCCACTCACTCCCCTCTCCCTCTACAATGTAGACTACATTATATTCTATAATTCCCGCCATCTCTCTAAATTTGATTATTAATAATAAAGTTCAAGAGTACTGAAGTTATTATTGGGTATAGTTCATGTTCCTATACTTGATGTTGTATTCATATGTTAATAATTCATATGTTAATTGATTTTTTTTGTTATATAATTAGTTTAATCCATAGATTAATGTGATGTAGTCATTAATTAATATAAAACATGTAATTAATAATATAATTCATTTAAATAAATTATAATATAAAGGAATGTCTACATATTTTCAATCTGTGTATAGAAATAATTATGTGATAATACATTTTTCGCGTTTTAGATAGAACAAAATAAATTTACAAAATATTGTCTGCGATTTCGAAAAATTCTAAAAACCATCTCCTAGACGTATTAAAAAGTATTTCGGGACTATATTTGGAAAACTCCGAGGGTAATTACGAAATTCGAAAAAATAGCGAAATAAATAGATTTTAGAAAATCGCCGAAATTAGAATTTTCAAAATATTTTTAGTTTTTAAAATGCTTCTTCCGAAATAAATACCGAGATTTCGAAGTTGCCGTTTGTTTTAAAAGGATCAAATAACTATCTATCTTATTCTGCACTACTTATTTATTTTCAAACGATCGCGTGGTGTCATGAGCAAAATGGGTTGCTGAGCAAAGTGGGTTATAGCATTGAAAATAAGGTATTTTATATTATCGTATACTGTTAAATAAATTAAAAATAATCATATAAATAAAATATATTGCTTTATATATGTATCATAAGGTTATATAAAAATGTATACATTTGTGGATGCTTAATCTTACTTTAAAAAAAATACATCATTATGTATATTATCCATTACTCCGAATAAAATAAATTCATTTATCAGATGTTCTAGATGTCAATCAGATAAATATCAACATGTCAATCATAATAGATAAACATTATAATTTAAAAATTATAATAATTTATAACTGTTTAAATAGCATATCTGATCAATAATATCAGATTATCCGTTTCATTATACAAATAACCTTATGATTACATAGGATGTTTTCATAATATAAAATACGTTATTTGGAATACACATCTGTAATTTACTATTATAATATTTCATCGAAATATACATGTTTGCGTGAAATTGCGTGCATTAGGTTCTTTCTTAGTAGTATATGCTGCGATTTACTCAGTAAACTCGTAATCAATACTCGGATCTATCACGCTTCGTTGCTTTGGTCTTATTCTTGTTCATGTATTTTACAAACATGATTTATTTTGTAAAATAATAAATTTTGATAATTTTTTATGTACTTATAATAACTTTTATTTAATCTTTAATATCTTTATTTTAAATATTAAATTCACTTTGAAATATAATATATTCATAAATACTACCAATAGAATATGTTTTATATAAAACAGACAGGCCGAATTTTTTATTGTCAATTTATTAAATATATTAATTCTCATTAGAGTTAATATTAATCTTTTCTTCGATATTTAATATTTCTGTTGCCGCCTGTACATGTAATATATTAATATTAGTACTTTTTATACATTATGATTATTAATATAGTATGAATTAAAATCTAAATATTTAAGTCATATCATTAACCATGCAAGCATAAGCACCGCAATTGTAGCTATCTTGTTGAAAATAATCTATAGATTTATTATTATTAATATAATTATTTAATATCATTAGTATATCATCAATCAGTATAGTATTGTTATTATAGATTATCAAATTGATATATTTTAAACATACATTCCTGAATGTCCTGATTTAGAATGAAAACTTTTTAATATTTCATTTTTCTGAGCTTTATTCCTTACTACAATTTTCTCTTCCCCATTCTGTCTCTTCATCAATACTAGTATAATTATTTGAGATTAAATTATTAATTGAAAAAAATTATATGAATTATGACTATTATATGTATTGAATGGATAATGATACTAATGAAAAAATATAAATGACTGACAATTTACTAAACGTATTGCCGAAATATGGTTTACATAATGATTATGAAGATAGTTCAAACTAAATGCAGATGTTCTAAACAACTTAAAATTATACTTAGCTAGTTTTTTAAATTGAATAAAATATAAATATCGATATTTTTAAGATATCATTAATGAATTAGTAGTTAAATATTAAATATTTAATAAATTAACTATACTTATTATATAATCATAGTTATTCTTATAAATCAATCATTATATAATATATTCTCAAAGTAACCATCATTTTTAATAAAATACATTTCATTTTCCGATCTCTGTAAAATTCTTCTAATGTTGAATTTGATTCGATACGGAGTATTTTCAGAGAATGAACTATTTTTTAAAAAATAGTAAATTTCATTTAATATATTATAATTATTCATTTTTAATATTTAAAGTTGAAATATATTACTATAAATATTTGAATTTCGAGCTAGATACACCTATAACTCGTATTGGCACGCCCACATTTTATTTATATAACATCAGATTTATTAAATATTACAAAAAAAATAAATTATAGAATATCTTATTTATCAGTATTATTACTAGTTGTTTAATTGTAGTTTAGCATTTTTAAATAATTTATTTATAAATGTATACAATGAATTCAGATTATGTCACGTGAAACGATCCACTTTGCTCAGCAATCCATTTTGCTCATGACAGTGGAAATAAATAAGTTTTAATCCTTTAATCGGACTTTAATATGATTGTTTTTAACCGTCGCCCGTCAATCAATGTATTCCTAACGATTTCTTATTAACGAGATATTAGATTTATAAAAAAAAAATTTATATAACTATAGTTATATATATAACATTATATAATATTATTATTCTATTTGAAGAAGTCACAACATTAACTATAAATAAACCGCATATAAAACTCGATATTGATTTTATATCACCGGTATAAATAAATATTTATATATTTTACATATATCACTATTGTCGTATGCAATTTGGCAAGCTATGCAATTTGGCACACTTCCTGTGATTTTATCTATTTTCATTGTAATACACTTTATAAAATTATATAAAAATAAATTATAATTCTACAATGATTACAAATAATGTAATTAATCATTATTTATCACAATATATTTTTTTAATTAATATTAAATATTATGATTTAACTATTTTATAATTGGGCGTATTTATAGGCGTGATTAATTTGAAATTCAAATTATTACATGTGTATAATTTTTAAATTGTTATTAATTATATTGTATATTATCATGAGTTTCGATTTAGTCAAAGAAATTTATTATTTTTTATTAAATAATACATTTTCAACATGTTTCATTTTCGACATGTAACACTACATATCGATTATATGAGAAAACATATATTTAATAAATTAACTTTGTAAATTATTTATCATTTTATACAGATTGTTAATTATATTTAAATATATATACAATGTATGATATTTATTATCATACTTGATATTTAATACCGCCGAGTTAGTTAACTAACTTTTGCATTTAATAGTTTATAATATATATATATATATTCCTTTGGAAATTTACTATTTAATATTATACTAGTATTATCAAATACATTTAATTCAAAAAATATATAGTATATCATATTAGCAAGACCGAGATCAGTAAAGTAAATACTTATGTCTCCCCAATTAAAAAATAAGTAGATACATTCAGTAATATCGTATATAAAGAATTACTTTATTAAAGTAATTATTATATTATTAAAATTTAACAATTCTATTTATGTATCGCTAGGCGACGCCCAGTGGGCGTGTCTATTTTCAACTAACTGACAGTATGAATACCCTAACTGACCCTAACTGACCCTAACTGACAGGATGAATACTTGAAATTGGAAATTATTTTATTGAGTATTAATGAAAATATTTTAAGTACCACTATCTTATTTTAACCTTTAAAAATTACAAAATTAATTATACGTATATTATTACATTGTCATAAAGCAATTTCATTAACTTTCAAGATTATTTATAATTTATATTGTAGTTTTTGAAAGTTGAAATAACCTCGCAGTCAATGGTATTTGCCAAATTGCATAGCTTGCCAAATTGCACATGACACTATTCATAACGCTTTCGTATGCAATATGGATTGCTATGCAATATGGATTATAGCATTGAAACTAAGGAAATTCCTATTATCGTATATTGTTAAATACTTTTAAAATAATCATAAAAGTAAAATAAATTGCTTTGACACGCCTATAAGTAAATAAATAAATTTATCAATATAATATTTTATAAAAATATTATAGTAAAAATGTATTTTAATACAAAATAACTATATATGCAATTAGTATTTTTATAGTTTTACAAAAATATCAGATTATGTCACATGTTATAATCCATATTGCATAGCAATCCATATTGCATACGACAACGCAACATGTCTTGTTATTAAGCGATATATGTAGTTATGTGATTTGTGTGTGTATTGTTTCATTATATTTTATTTGTGGGGATTTTTAATATATTCTATAGGCAATTTATATATATCGAAAAACGAAATATTTACAGCATATTATGTTTTATATTATTTTATATTAGTTTGTTTTAAATGTTCAAAATATATCATTCACTGTATATCAATATATCTAAGTTCTATATTCATTTACACTTTACTTCTATATTTAATGAACTTTTTAATAATTATAGGCATCGTAAATAATATTATATTCATCCAATCATATTGATTCTTAGACTATATAAATAATCAATATTAGATTACTAATTTCATTTACAATACTATCATTATGCCTTCCTCGTCTATGTTGGTTCAATTACTACATGTGTTATACATTCCGTATTTGTATATGTAGGCATGTATATATATATATAAATATTTGTTATCGACATATACATTATATTCACAATACACAGATCACGCAATATTCCGAATCAATCAAGATCTCAGCAAGTAAGATCTTCAAATGTCCATGTGAGGAGTGAAGGGAGTCATCGGAGGAAGAGTCGCGTAACTCGTAGGCGGTGAATAGTCATTCCCTCGTAGATCGTCGCCGAGTTAGAAGCCCGCAGATAACGAGGTCCATGGACATTCGGAGGTCCAGTGACATTTGGAGGTCCCCTATGAATGCTCGCGAAGTAAATGTCAGAAGGTGTCCCCATTATCGACAACACTACCGCAAAAACAATGGGACAGATAATGTAAGATGCCGGCGTGAGGTCAATCGCGGACTATACTTACGCGGGTTGAAAGATCGCCGGTGGAGGAAAATTTGGTAGTCCATTCGGGGGTTAGCACTATCAGATAGACTACCCAATTGAAAATAGGGCTACAGGGACGGTTCCAAGTAGCAGTTGTAGTTATAACTTACACGAATATAATATGCACATTGTCTCAGCAATATTTACGAATATAAAATCCCAGAATCTAACATTCCTGGGTACCGATGTTCGTGATACCTCCTGTTATTTTAAGTATTTGCATTTGTTGTTTAAATAAGCATATCATTTACCCAAGTCACCGGCGATAACAACTCATCTACATAAGCTAATATGCATATTTACTATTGTAATACCATATTAATATTTGATTATTTTTATTTTAAAACTATTTATTTGACATATTATTCATCAGTTGATTTTCTTTATTTATAGAGAGATTTATTATGTTATTTATAATTTAGTTTATAAAATTTATTATTTTCTGCATTTTAACATGAAATTAGAATGCATGTTTATAAATATTTTGTATACATAACATGTATATTTCTTCAGGTCAACTTTTATATGAGCATGCAAATTATTATTTAAAAAAATGTAATAAATTATTTTATTAAATTACTAATTTAAAATAATAATTTCCTTTACAAAACTAATACATATTTAATGTCACTATTGCAAATTATTATTTTCAATAAATTTAATTATTGACATATAAAATGTAATGTGTCAGGCAAACGATTATTTTAAGAAATATATGCAATATACACATTGTGAGCGTGTGTCGCATGACGTGATATGCATGGGGGCATTTGCGTGCGAATTTAGATTTAATTTGATTTCGTATAGTGAGAATTCCTTTCAGTATTTTGAATTTGTTAGAATGACGTCTTATTATATTTTATAAAATAGACGTATACATCTAAGTACTATATACATTGCAATTATTGGCACTACTAATTTATTTCCTCTATATTATATATTATATTATATCTTTCTATACTTTGAATATGTTACGAATACAACGAAATTATGAATACTGGATACTAACTTAGGTAAGTTATTAAAGAATTCTATAAATATTATTAGTTATATTAGATATGAATGTATTACTTAATTATATTATACTTTCATATTAAATAAATTCGTTTTGCAATAGAATCGTAGAATATGAAATTGAAAGAAATAATGACACTAGAGTCATTATTTGAATAATAGAATATGAGAGTTTACGCAATAGTGGATTGCGATTAACTATACGCAGACGTAGATCTACTATAGGAGTATTCCGAGAACAGTACCGAGGATTGCGCTTTTTAGACGAGAAGGCGTATATTATGTACTCCGAAGACCCGCCACACATTCAAAGTCTACGTAGGGCACGTCTTCCTCGGCATCGATGATCTCACAAACCGACATGACTCCACATATGCGAAAGTCTAGAACAATACAAATATCACCTTCGATAACTCCAATTAGATACGCGATACGGGATTTAGATTCAAGGAGTTTTATGCCGATACCTTATACCAATTCAGCAGTTCCACTGCATCACTTATGTCCTACGGATTTGCCAACCGAGAATCACCACGACACACGAATACTACTTTTCGGTAGCTCGATAGCAACTTCTATTTCAGAAATACAATCCATGTTTGCACATAAATGGTATGTTTCATTTTATAATATAGTAACTATTATTTATGGTAAGAATTCTATATATTTCTCATATAAATACATTATTTTAAATGACACTTTTGCATTGTATTCAATATATCACGTTACTCTATCGAAATGTGTTACTAGCTACTACTTCATTATTACTATTCGTAATACAAATAATAATATTATGAACATAATATAGATTCTCTTATCGGTGGTACATTATCATCGCATTATAAAACTTTATTTAACTATATATTCAAAGTATATTATATTACCCAATGGTTATTAATAAATATGTATTAAAACAATTTATATTAACTCTATTTCACAATGGGAATCAATATTTAAATAATGTTTATTAAACACAAAATACTTTTAAATTGCATTTAAAGGAAATCAAAAGATTAGCATCTTAAGCTCAAATTCATTCGACTCGTTTTAGTTCTCTAAACTTGAGTTCTATCAAATATTTTTAATACTAACTAATATATATATTATTAAGTTTTACATATGTTGTCTTATCCTATTTCTTATTATATGCTATACAAACTTGTATATAGCTATATACACCTGTATATAGCTATATACACCTGTATATAGCTATATACACCTGTATATAGCTATATACACCTGTATATAGCTATATACACCTGTATATAGCCATTTAGAGTGAAGACACAGAAGCATATTACTTAAGTATTACTTAAGTAGTAGTATGCTTTTATTATACTAAAATATATGTATTTGTAATAGCATCGCATAATTTGTATACAGAATATGTAATGCATACTAAATATCACTCAATATCAAATCATATATAATTTAATTCCCAGAAGACAAGCATTTAAAAAAAACTAAAATATGAGATAATTAGCATATTATAATTATAAACTATTGTATTATTATATTTAATTATATAACATCGACTTAGGAGGTATTGTAATGATTTATATAGTATTCAGCTATAAAATTGTCAGAAATAATTTAATATCATATGTTAATTAATATTTGAATGATTTGAATATTTTGCAATCGTCATACTACCATTATCTCAAACAAAATAATTATTGATGCGTTGATTCTAAAACGTCTATATGGATTTAGTTGCTTTATTTATTTAATTATATATATATATAAACAATAAGCATTAATTTATTCAAAATATTATAAAATAATTTTCTATAATTTCGCATTACATTATTACACACTTAACAGTTCATCTATAAAATTAATACATTCAAATGAGTATTAACTTTTATATGCGACTAGATAACAATTACTATCCTAGCATAAATATAAAATGTATCAATTTTCCATATAGAAATATGATTAATGAAAGGCGCAGGGATACATTATAAATGGGCTTTATTGTACACTAATATTATAGCACATTATAATATTTAAAATTTAATTTAATTTTTTCTAACTATTTTTTCCCTGCAGAGGTCAATTCGAAGAATTCTATCCCGAAGACGACGATGAAATAGAGGAATACAATATGACTATATTTCATCAGAAACACTATATAGGAGAAATGTGTTTAAGGTATCCATGCGGACATTATAACGCCAATAAATGCATTATGAATACATTATAACGCCAATAAATTAGCCGGAGAGAACCCCACACTATGCTGCTACAAACGAGTTTTACCAACATTTCCAAGATTTCCCGAAGAACTCTCCGCTATGTACAGGAGTCACGATTTCCTCAAAAATATAACTATGTACGATATAGAATTTTCTTTTATAAGTTTGGCATGTAAAGCAGTTCGAGAATCACAATATAGAAACTACGTCAACTATAGGATACAAGGTCGATTGCATAATCGCATGCCTTCTGTTTTAATACATAGTAAACTACCAACTACAGCTCTTTAAATCTACTTCATAGATGACCTCTAGAGCAAAGAAAGAGTTCTAGGAGAAACAACATTTCGAATTAATTAATTCTCAATAACTTAGATCACTTAGATGACGTCATAGTAAATTATAATCGCCACTACTATAATGTTGTCATAGCTCGCGATTACATGCCAACATACCCAACCGATGAACAAACAATAGTTTTGATGGCCAAATCGCAACCAGCAAATGTAGAACACCACTGGTAGCTATAACCTCCCAGTTGCAAATGACATCGCTGTGCTATTGCCAGATATCGAGCTTTTTGTTAGAAACATCATTTTACGTAGGTTCGATGATACATACGAATATATGTATGACTTGAATAAGATGTACGATAGCCTACGGTACCCTTTATTATTTCCTTTCGTGACTTCTACTTATCGCCCTAATGTAACTGTTGCCAGTTATCCAGGCACAGTATCAATAAGACAATACTACGCCTACTATTTAATGATAAGATCACGTGATGAAGATCTCCACATAGCGCGTCATTTTTATCTCCAATTCATCGTCGATGCCGATACTAAAATCGAATCTAATCGCGTCATCCATCACTGTAATATATCGCGACGGAAAAGAACTGGAAACTACCAGGCGATAATGGATCAGATGTATTCCGAAAACTTAAACTACGATCGAGTTGGACAACGTATCATTTTACCTCCGAGTTACACAAACATCGATATATAGTTGAAGAACAACTGAATGCGTTAACTTTTGTAAATATGTACTAAAAACCAACCTTTTTCGTTACCATAAAATGTTAATCCCGCTTGGAAAGAAATTATTGAGAATTTACTTGCAGGTCAAAAATACTACGATCAACCAAACATCACTTCGCGAGTTTTTCATTTGAAAGTCAATGAAATTATCAAATTTGTCAAATTGGGTAAATTATGAGAAACTATAGCAGATATGTACTCGATATAATTTCAAAACGAGGCTTACCACAAACCCATCTATTGATTTGATTGTTTGATATCCAACACCTAAGGACAAATAGAATTGATGAGATTTTTTGGGCAGAAATTCCTGATAAAAAAAGTTGATGCCATTTTATTTGATATCGCCACTAAAAATATGTTACATAACCATTCGCCGGTGTACCAATCTACGAATAACAATTATTGTAGAAAGTATTCCCAAAGGCCTACGCATCATTGATACGGCTCGATAGTTACGAACGATAACCTCTTTATAAAGAAAAAATATCCGTTAAACACGGTGGACGCACAGCTTTCGGAGAGGAATTCACATAACCAACTGTCTTATAATTCCCTACAACCCTTATTTATCGAGATATTTCTACTCACACATCTATATCGAACCATGCATCGGTATTGTATACTGCAGAACCATCTACCAAATCGTCAACAGATCATTTACGACCATAATCTTCCGAGCGACCTAAATAAATCACCATCAACGAAATTACTTGATCTTTTAATTCTATTATCATGAAGTAACGCATTGGTATAGGTGGAATACAAAGTGGTAGCGTAGGAAACGATCAGGGAAAATAACCAACTTGGCGGAATTTCTCAGATTTCACCCCAGGCTAGAGAATTGTTTTACCTTCAACTTCTATTGATATACCGTGCGGTTCCTAAGAGTTTTAGCGATGGGAATATTAAATGATGATCGATAAAAGCTATCGAAGATGATATAACAGCAAACAGTGCTTATAAATTAAGATGACTTGTCGTCATCTTACTTCACTGCAAACCGAAAATTCCTGTAGATATGTGGAACAAATTCAGTAATGCCTTATCCATGGGGTTGTCTTACTAAATAAATGAAATTATCGATGAAAATCGCACCCTAGTATTACTACTAATCGTTCGCAACTACGACGAGATAGGATGTATTTTGTCTTTTTTCCCAATTCCTCATCCTGACATCGAAAGCTACGAAAGGAAACAAATCGAACGAGTAACTGCTGATGAATTTCTGAATCGACCAAACGATGAACAACGACAAGAAAATCACTTTGACTATGTTCACCTAAATGAGGAACAGTTCAATATATTCAACCAAGTATTGTCTAGGATTGATACATTCAGATGAGGAATACTATTCATAGATGCTCCCGACGGTACTGGAAATACATTTTTTTATCAATTACAAGATAGAATATCTCACAATAAACATAAGTCCAGTAATGGCGACTGGATCATCCGGCATAGCTTCCACTTTAGCTTCCGTTAGAATTACTTTACATTCAACCATCAATTTCTCGCTCAACGTTATTAACATGAATCGACCCGCCGGAAATATAACGAGATTGAGTGAAAAGTCACGAATAATAGAAAATGCCTGCGCACTCTTTATCGATGAAACCTCTTGCCTGCACAATAAATGCATCGAAGCTGTCGACTTTACATTACGGGATATCTTAAGCGAAAACGACGGGAATAAAAACAAATGGGAGGAAAACAATGCATACTTAGCAGTGACTTTAGGCAAATACTACCATCGTCGTCAATGGATTCAAGACACTATACATTGTATAGTATACAAGCAACACTAAAGAAGTTATTATAAATGTACCATTTGAAAACTCTAGAATTTCACTATCCTTTGACGTTTCTCTTATATCTCATTTTTATCCATAATATCTTATCTGTGGCAATCGATGGTAATCGTGAAGCCAATAAGAATACAACTTTGACAGGACCAAGCAGACGTTCAGCAAAACTTCTCTCGCATGCTCTCAGATAATGGAGAAGGAAGATTACGATCAAAGCAATTTAGTAACCTTCCCTGAGTATTTAGGTAGTCGTGTACTTACTTTATATAGATCAATTACAAAATATTATGATGATTTACAACATATGTATGATCCACAGTATGTAGGACAAAGCACAATATTGCGTACGACTAATGTGCATGTAAATTAATTATTAACCGGTGCCGAGGAGTAGCAAGAATGTATCTACCTGTGGATAGCGTAAATAATTCTGACTATGAATTAACGAACAGCACAGAATTCTTAAACTCATTAACTATATCCGGAATGCCTCCTTATTAATTAATGTTTAAACTGGACACACCCGTGAACTCTATACGCTCAACGGAGGAGACGATTACCGTCAATGGAACTAGAGCTGTTGGAACACCGCTTTGATGGACGATCTGGTCGAGGTGAAGGTCACGGCTGGACAAAGTGTTTGGGTACATCGATTACCTCTGCTAGCTCGCATTGATCACAACAACAACATTCCGCTAAATAGCGTTCAGTTCCAGATTAAACCGGTTTACCCGATGACTATCAACAAAGCACCAGGTCGGACGTTCCAATGTATTTGACTAGATTTAACTCGCCATTTCTTTAACCACGACATGCTTTACGTCGCGAGTTACACCTGTGTCATATAACTCCGATATTAAGATATTTTCTGTGAAAATAAGTGCATTTCACAGCATGACATTTATTTAAAACTGTAACTACATCTACAGCAATGCAGCATTACGATTACACTCTACACCTCAATTCGATTTCAATTTACATCGACATCATTCTACTTCGATTCTATTGAATGATATTTTTCCTTTAAAAATAAAATCCTTAATTGGTGCCTTTGTTAGAAGTTACAAGCGATTATAACATTTTAATATCTCAGTTTTATAATTCGAGATATTTTTTATTTAGTTTCGTCTTTGACTTTCTATATCCAACCGCTTATTATCAGGACATGTGTGGTTGTATATCTAAGCAAATGTGTATAAAATATCAATATTGGAGATGCTTCCACAGTTTTAATATCTCCTTTTCTCATCGAGGTATTGTAATTGAGTTGCATCTTTCTAAATTCAAAGATACTAATATAATGCCATATATGGGATATAATATTTTATTTGTTTATTATTACTCCTTTTAAATTCTTCTATGCATTTAACTAAATCGAGCTACAGGTATTTATACTACAAAATCTACAAAGTTGTGCTAATAAGTTTAAAATTTATTAATTAATAATTAACTATACCATTATTAAAATATACGATTAAATTATATCTGTATATTTTAGGAAATATATTTAAATTTTCCATTTATATATTGGAAATGTTGATA
This sequence comes from Osedax frankpressi, assembly GCA_964035775.1. Lineage (NCBI taxonomy): Eukaryota > Metazoa > Annelida > Polychaeta > Sabellida > Siboglinidae > Osedax > Osedax frankpressi. The sequence continues at coordinate 1,378,495 of OZ038312.1, read as the reverse complement.
ATACTAAAAAAATATATGTATTTGTTTCTACTTAATTCTAAAGAATAAATTACTAATTTATATTTAGAATTATTAAAAATGAGGTACTTGAAGATGTATATTTCTAAAACAAAACATTTTACAACTTGTTCATATCAACCACACTTTATAAACCGGATGCTCTATATTGGTTAATATAATGAGTGATTTATATAAATCCTATACTTATCTACATGTATCTCCAACTATATATATATATATATATATATATATATATATATATATTGCCATCGGTAATAACTTGCGCTTGTCAATAATTAATATAAAGCCTGTAGTTTGTAATATAATGAATACATTATAATAAAAAGGAATGTCTACATATTTTCAATATATGTATAGAAATAATTATTTAATGATAAAAAAAATTTCAAATATGAATATAATTTAACAGTAATTACTGAAGATATTCATATCTAATTACAAATTAAATTTATAAACTACTAATGAGATTAGTACTATAAGAAATAAACATATATTCATGATATTTTTTAATAATGATATATTAATACTACCCAAGAAACCATCCAGGTGCTTTAAGTTTTTTTTATTAATTTAATCTTCTTAATTGATGTATATTACTATATATTAAATTATTAATATTATGATAGTAATTTATTGATATAGTTAATAGATATACGATATATATAATATAATATATATATAATACTTAAATAATTTAATACGATATATTATACAATTTTAGATCTAATTAAAGTCAGCAGCTATAATAATATATTTCTTTGAGATAACCATATATGGAGAATAGAGGTTTATTTTAATCGTAAACTTTAATATAAAATACATTCGTAATAAACATTATTACGTTATAATTACATTATAGTATGTATTTAAATTATTATAATGACTAATTGATTAGATGATATTTTGATATTTTAATATAATATAAATTATGTGATTTATTTTATAAAGTATCTTATTTCTGTGTAATTTAACAATAAAACAAGTAAATAAATGAAATGGCACTCTATAATTATCGAAAGTATATCAAAAATGGGCATTTTCAATGAAGGAAATTAAGAAATTATTGTCATGTTCTTCATTTTGTTTCTATATGTTATTAAATTATATATATTAAATATTGAATGTGTTCAATTTTATGTATTATTATTTCATTATATAGGATATTTTAATCTATCCGAGAGCAATATGTAATATAAATCAGGGTACAAAGGGATGTTTGTAATAGTGTACACGGCTAAGTTATAATTAGGGTAAACTACGATGTTTTAGTTAGGGTACACGGATATGTTTGAATTAAAGTACATAAATACATTATACATAGAGTACACAAATACGTTTTATTTAAGTAAACGGATACGTTTTATTAAGGTAAATATGGGGTACATAGTATTACAAAAATTAGAATGAATCTGAAGAATTATATATAGTTACCAGAACTTAGGAGAGATTGGTTGAGATTGGAAGTCCGTAAACACAGGATACAACTTAAAAGATATCTAGGTGGTCTCTGATAGATTAGCATACGAATACAACATCAAGTATAGGAACATAAACTATACCCAATAATAACTGCAGTACTCTTGAACTTTATTATTAATTGTATTAATTATATAATTATAAAATGTAAAAACCGGATCACTTCAAACCTAATATACTTGTAGAATTGTATATAAGAACAAATGGAATACGACATCGTTATTCTAAACTTTCTGTATACACGTAACTTTAACAGCTCAGTATTTATAAGTTATCAGGGACTTTTCACATAGCCATCAAAGACATATAGTCATCAGACAACATCAGATGATTCTTGTTACGCCTCGTAACATAGTTAAAATTTAACAAAATAACAATAGTTACAATTTATTAGTAATTGTTATTTTGATATCATCATATATGTATTTGTATACATAGATTGAAAATATGTAGACATTCCTTTATATTATAATGTATTTAAATGCATTACATTTTTATATTATACTTTGTTAATTATTGACAACATTATATGAATCTATGGATTAAACTAATTATATAATAAAAAAAATCAATTAACATATGAATACAACATCAAGTATAGGAACATAAACTATACCCAATAATAACTTCAGTACTCTTGAACTTTATTATTAATAATCAAATTTAGAGAGATGGCGGGAATTATAGAATATAATGTAGTCTACATTGTAGAGGGAGAGGGGAGTGAGTGGGAGATTGAGGGGTATGTAGTTCTCCCTTATATACTATCCACTAGAGGAGAGCGCTAGTTATTATTCATTATTATTAATATTATTACAATTATTGTAATAATATTATATACTATAATGTATATGATATGTTATCTATTTATTCAGTATAAATTAATTATATAATACAGGATTTATTATATTATATCTAATATAATATAATATAATAAGTAATATGTTATTCATCATCACTTATATATACAATATATACAATACTAACAAATTAGAGAAGCTAGTCTAATATAATGGTATAGATACAGTAGTATAAAGTTTGATTATACACTATAGATATAGAGGAGCAAGTCTAATGTAAAACTTGTATTTAAACATCTAATGTATAATATACATGTTTTATTAAGTATATACTTTTATATGTAATCTATTGACACTATTCTCAACTCTGATTGGTTAGATTTTATTATAAAATAAAAAGTACATTTCAAGTTATTTTATTTTTAGATAATTAATTACAAATTTAGATTTTTCAAAATAATATTAATAACTTATAATAGGAATTTCTAAAATATGCAATAACTATAAATTAAATGAATTTTAGTTACATAACAAATCAATTTTTAGAATTGATTAAATATAAAATAAGCAGAGAATTTCATTACATTTTTTTTATTACATAATAATGCTAAAGGTATTTTATATGAAGTGTAAGAAAGAACAATTGAAGTCAAGTTTATTATTTATTAACACAACTAGATAATAATATTTTACATTAGGACTAAATGACAACAAGAAACATTGTCATATAATAAAGATTTAATGTTATTGTCTAATGAAATAGAATATACATCAGCACCTTCATGTGTATACAATAAACGTTTATTTACATCAATAACAGATTTATTATAGTTAATACTTTTGTATACGGCATTATTTATAACTGACCATTGGTAAGTTAAGATATTATAATATTCACCATTAGTTCTATACTCAAACCACCATATATATAAATGCAGTTACAATCTAACACAGCTATATGACACTGTCTTTTGTTTAATAAAGGAGATAAAGTCTGCCATGTGCCATTCCTATAACGTATTACTATATTAACATTACGACCACCAATAACATAAATGTCATCTCCATGTACAGTTGCATGACAACCTATAACATAAGGTAAACTTTGACCTTTACTCCATGAATTATTAACTATGTCATAATATCTCACTTCATTACTATAGATCCTATTACCCCTCCTGCCTCCAATAACAACTAATCTGCCATCTAATGTTTCATTAACACTTGGTGAATATTTAAAGCAATAGTTTGTTGGGTAACATACAACTACTTCTTTAGTGACAATGTTATATTTATACATTTTATCTTCACTAAATGAGAAGATGAATAACAATTATTTAGTTGTATAGATTACATTATCAACTATACCAAAGTTATAATGCACTATAGTGAGCTAATGTAAGCTAATATAATGCACTATAGTGAGCTAATATAATGCACTAAAGAGAGAGTATAGTCTCTCTTTAGTGGCAGTGTTGTATAATATACAATGTATATGCCATCTTCTGATATATGGCATATAGACTTATAACTAGACTTAATGGCTCCAGGCACTTCTCTAGGCACTTCTATAGCATTGATTCTATATACGCCGTACTGTTTAATTAAACCCTTTATACAGTTATCAATTAAAATAGAGATTTTAATATGTAATTGTTGTAGGAGTTTGTCTAACAATGGAACATTAGTATTAATAGATTTATTCTCCAACATCATACTTTTACTACACATACCACAATCTACAAGTTCTAGTAACGTGTTGGCGTGTGGTAGTCTATCTTCTATATCATATAGTACCCACATTACTACACAATTTACTATTATGTATTCATCTCTAGCAGAGAATTCTCTTTTGCTAATTATAGATAGTAATTGTTCAAACGGAGTCTGCAGAAATACATATTAGTATTCTACTATCACGACTGGATTACGATGTTCTGTAATTAATTGTGATAATTATGAAAATAGAGATACATTTCCCTATCACAGATTAGAAGAAGAACGCTAAGATATCATATTAAATATTTTAAAATTTCTAATGTTAATTATTCTTATTACTTTTATATAAACTATCACACTAACTAGCATAATTTAACATATTTAATAATAAATATCACACCTATAATAGATCTCATTTATTATATAATACCACTAGTTATTTTATATCAAATCATATATAATATATATCATATAATTAAATAAATATATGGATAATTTTCTGATATTTTATTATGAATAATAATATTAACATTCATACTATGTATTTTATGGCAATACATATAATATTAAATATCCTCTCTATAAGAATTATAATGTCTTGTTTTATAAATTTATATAGCTGTAAAAAATGGGCTATAAATACAAGAAATGAAACCTTATTAAAGATAATAAAGGAATCTGGAATTCAAGCTCTCATTTACAAAGCTGTGGTAGGCATTTGATAGGTAGACACTGATACTATGTATAATAATTCAAGTCGATTTATATTACATTAAAATATTAATAATTTATTATATAATTCTGTGTATATATACATATATGTATTAAAAGATCTTTTTTAGAAAATCATAATTTGTAGTTCTCTATATATATACAATGTAATATATTTTCCTCTGATACCGATATCAAAACGTCAACTTCCATAATTAAAGTCACTGAGAATTATTGTGAAAACACCAATAATCTATAAGATTAATGTCTATATAAATTCATATTAATATAAAATCTACACCATAATAAAAATAGAACATTTCTATCAAATAATTCTTATTTATATTATAATTACAATTATTTATAAGCTGAGTCACTTCATATAAATACTCTTGGGAATAACAGAATAATTTATTTTAATCAGTATAAGTGATAATATATGGATTAGTTGTATTATTAGTTAAACATTTAATATCTATAAAATAATTTACCTGTATGTATTTTAATGATATAAAGTATATTCTTATTGATTTGAAATTATTCAAAATTGATTTATTACTAAACAAAATTATAACATATCTTATTATTTGTGTAGGTTCCATTCAGGCACAGGTTACATTCTGGGACACGACAACGTGGGACATATAGGTAGTGAAATCCTTGGATCAAAATATAAATTATTACACTGGTAATACAATTTAATATTGGTATATATTAAACATGTTACCTTGTATTTAAGAATTAGAGTTTTAAAATAAATATAAGAAGAAATATAAGGTGCCAGTTAAATTGAAGTTAAATAACAATTAACAATTGAAGGAAATACAAATATAATGCAATAGGAAAATGTATGGATTTTATTATATAATAAGATATACATTCACAGATCAATAAAATCTTATAGAAAATTATATTCACGTTTATTTCTACGATTATTTGTTATATTAGTTATCACATTGATGATTTATTTTGGTATGGAATATATTATATGAAATTGTGTATATTATATATATTTTATTTTTTCAATCATATATTTTGTTGTGAAGATTAGGTTTCTGTGGTATATGGAAGTTACCTTATGGTACGCATTGTAAGTAATTACCATTTCATATATATCTACATTGGAATATCTAGGAAGTATATATAGTACAAGTATAGTAGATCTTAGTATGATATCGTATTTCTTAGTATATGACTTTGGAAACATATAACAATTTAATATGTTTATAGCATTAAGAAATAGAATAAGATTTGCAAATGAAGAAAGTTAATAAAACAGTAAATGGAATAATATTTAGATGAACATTTTATAAAGCAAATTTTTTATGAATAATGATTATAAATAACCTTATATATTAATACATACGTCTAACCCTTAAAAGCATGAATATCATAGCTATAGATATATATCAGCTGATATATAATAGATATAGCTATATCTAAGCAAGCAGGATATCTAAGCTTAACAATACATTACAATAAAACAGGTAAATAAATGAAATGGCATCCGGTATATCAAAAATGGGCATTTAAACGAAGGATATTAAGAAATGTTCATTTTGTTTCTATATGTTATACATTTATATATAATAAATATGGTGAATTTTATAGATTATTATAAAGGATATTTTAATCTATCTGGGTACAATATGCAATATAACATAATGTACAAAGAAATATTTGTAATAGGGTACATGGCTATGTTTTAGTTAGGGTACATCGTATTAAAAAAATTAGGGTAATATATTATATTACACTAATATATTACATTAATATATTACACTAATATATTACACTAATATATTACACTAATATATTACACTAATATATTACACTAATATATTACACTAATATATTACGCTAATATATTACGCTAATATATTACGCTAATATATTACACTAATATATTACGATAATATATTACGCTAATATATTACGCTAATATATTACGCTAATATATTACTAATATATTACTAATAAACACTCCAGGCAATTAATCCCTGACACAAAGTTTGTTCACAAATAGAAATTTCAGGTAACTAGATATTGTTCTCAAGAAGTCGATCTGTAAAAGCTATGCAACTCTTAAACTTCAACTATAGATTTCTTGCTAGCTCAGATATAGTTATGATATATAATATATAGCTATAGCTATTATATGTAAGATATAGCTATATCTATTATATGTAAGATATAGCTATATCTATTATATATCAGATATAGCTATAGCTATCATATTCAAGATATAGCTTTAGTTATAACTATCATATAGAATATACAATATATAGCTATATATGTGATATATCAGATATAGCCATTGCTATGACTATAGCCATAACTATCATATACCATATACAATATATAGATATAGCTATTATATATCAGATATAGCTATATCTATATCTGATAATATATTTAATAAATTAACTATGTAAAATCTAATTTGTATTCTATATATAGGCTATATATATCATAATAGATTACTTATTTATGTTATTATAATGTTAAATTATATTAAAAAATCAAATTATATAATTGATCCAAATTTGATAATTATTGTTTATTATAATTTATAATATATTGTTAATGTCATGCATTAAATTGCACATACATACATATATACAATTATTTAATTTATGAGATTATATTAGTTTGTATCATTATATGTAATTGTTAATATTATATCGGTGAAAAATAAATTTACTATATATATATATATATATTCGTATTTTCTAGTATATATATTTTAGATACCCATGAATAATATATGCAATTTTTGTACTTAGTCATTACAATATATAGTTTTTAAGCAAAATATATTTATAGTAAAATATAAAACTATATTTATAGTAAATACATCATAATATTTACACTTCTTGATAGACTTGTCACATAACAATAGTATTATTAATAAGTAGTAATATATATTGAATTAGTTATGATAATGTATAGAGCATAAATAATTAGTGTAATTGATGATAATCCAAATATGTTATAATAATTAATGTATATAAAACTATATATAGTTAACTATAGTTCATAAATAGTAATACATTGTGTTAAACAAAATTTGTTTACTAATTTTATATTATAAAACATGTTTAGTAATATATCTATAACCTGTATAATTATATTTTGATAATTTATACAAGAAAACTATTTCTTACAACACAAATTATTATTATTGATAAAGTGACATTTTAAATTATAATTAATATTTATATAACGTATTCTATTAATTTCATATTTATTGAGGCATATTTTATAGAAAATAATATTATTTTTTCAAGTCAATTTGAATATATGAACACATTAAACACGACTATAGAAGCAAAATGGAATTATAATCGTGTCATTATCTGTGAATAGGACGGTATATACACTGTATTTATTAATATATATCTAAATGTTTTTAAAGGATAGATTATTGTATTAATACAATTAAGTATATATATATATATATATATATATATTATTATAATATATATATATATACTATTTAAATAATAAATTTCAATTAGTAAAATATAATACAAAACATATAAACATATATATAATATTAATATCGTTATGATTATAACAATGATGGTTCAATAATTATAAGTATTGAACCTTCATTATTATAATGAGACTATAGTCCCATATTATTTGCTTTGCACGTTAATGATATACATAGTTATATAGTCAAAACTACCTTACATTATACAATTATAACTATATTAGAGGTTGCCATCGTTATTAATATAACTTAATAAATTAATATACCGGTAAAGAAATAAAGTTTCAAAATTAGAGAATAGTATAAATTCTTATAAAAGTTAAAGTCAAAAAATTAAAAATTAACATATAAACAATTAAATATACGAATAAAACTTTATTGTTCATATATGATTGAGAAAAAAAAATAACCAGTATTTATGTTAATTGACCCTTATAACATAAAAATGACCTTATAAGGAGTATGTGTATATATACAACAGTATGTACACACATTCATGTAGGATAGAACGTATGAGGTAAACTAAATAAACTAACTATACATTCATAACATGCTAAATTGGTAGGATCATTATAGTACATTATAGTTTTATGAATTTATATATAATAGATCAATAAAGAACGAATACATATTCTTGTTCAAATAAGTTTGATATTTATTAGACTATGTATAATTATACTGAATTTATTAAAGTCAGATAATATGGGTAATGATAACATATGTATTATTGGATTGAAATAAATACCTGTAATTATGAATGTAGGGCTCCTATGTCATGGTTGATTTATGAAATGATTTATTTACGAAATATAAGTCTAATTAATAGTAAATATAATATAGTAATATGTTACTATAAAAATCAAATGGGTTTTATCAGTATTTGTCAAACAGACCATTATCTTCTCGGAAAATGATTGTTGGCGTTAAATGATTTTAAATAATCATTCAAATTTGTTATAATAAATTAAGTTGCTTATTTATTTTTTAAGTGATTTCTATTTTATATGGTTGTCAAGTTTAGTATATAATCGTGATTCTCTCGCAACTTCTGAATTCATGTTTTAATATTAGTACATAATTTGCAAACCATACCGAATGTTAGTGCAAATTATTTTCTTGGTTAGTAAGGTAAGAACACGTCTATGTTCACTTTGAAAGTCTGAATATATAATCTCTAATAATAACATTAATTCATGGGTATTTAATAATACCCTTTCTCACCCAAATTGATTAACTATATATATATTACCATCTAAAAGTGTCTATATTTAGTGATAATTGTTATGGTGTGTGAAATGTAGGAAATTAAATATTATTTAAATTTTGTTTATTATAATTAAATATTTTATGATTTATTTAGTTATTTGTATATTGATTTAGCTTGATATATGAATTATATATAATATTAAATATATTGTTAATTGCAAGTGTCTATTTTATATGGTTATTAAATTCAAGCGTATAACATAATTTACAGTAATTTGACTAAAAGAATCATAAAAATAGGTGGTAATTTTTAAAAATAAAAATATTGTATACAAATATATTCCTATTTGACAAGTTCGATAATAAAATGTGCATTTATATATATTCCTATTTAATACTATATATTCAATAATATATTTAAACATATATCTCTTGTTTGCAGGTACAATGGATTTTCTTTCTTCTAATAATAGTTGTGGACAAACATTATTGTCGCTTGTATCACGCGGGAATGCGATCATCGGTTAATAAAAATACTATTACAGATAGCATCGGTTTAAGTCTGTAAAGTTTTAGATCAGTGAAGTTTAGTTATTAGTACTTTGGTAGTTAAAGTATAGCAAGGGTGATATTAAATAACTTTTTTACTGCGATTTATTCAGGAAATTTTAAAATATATACACTTAAAAAAATTGTATTATATTTATTTTTAATTTTACAACTTTTGGCCATGTTTACAGTTTACAGAAATTAATAGGGATTTTAACCCTTTTAGCGTCAATAACTTTTGCGTTACATGCTGATCGGAATCACTAGATTTTACATGTTTTTCATTTTTTACTATGGTCAATAAAATAGCTAATAACTCGGAAAATACTAATATAATGAATATAAAAGTAACAAGAATATTAAATAAAACATAAATATACATGACATAGTATATTTTATAATTAAAATCAATACATTTCGAATATATCAAGAGTATGTAAATTTTTTTTTTTTTAATTATTTGGTTAAATTTACATAATATTATTTTACTAATATTTATATTCAATTAAAGTATATACATATCTCGTAATAGATAATATAATAATCTTTATAATAGATTTTAAATTTAATTAAAATAATTAATATATAAAAAGTTATGTTATATAAACGGCACCGTATATTACGTCCGATTTACGATTAAATTTTTTTAAATATTCTTTTCTAAATTTAATTTAGTATGGATTATTTAATTTATCATAACTCATGAACCATTAACATTTCTTACATAAAACCAAAACTCATATTAAAGATATTTAACTACTACAAACTAATATATTATCTATTTAATGTTAAAATAAAATAATAATTAATTATATTTATGTAAACTATTTAAAAAAAAAAAATTTTAATATAAAATTATAAGAAAGTTATTTATTGCTATTTTACCAAATTAAATATATAATTTGGGAATATATGTATAACAAAATTGGGCCAGAATTCACCCAAAGAATCATCTGATGATAAATCGCCTTGATCATTAGAAAAGTCTTGAAGTATAGAAAAAGCGGACATATTAAAAAATTAAAAACGTAATGACGCTCTCTTTGTTTGTATCGTCTTTATTAAAATTCAAGCACTATTTTCATATGTATTAATGCATTTTATTCAAAACATTTCACTATTTTAATATATTTAATAAGTTTTATAATGATATATGTAATTATTTTTTGTTCAACATAAGTAACTTTATAGATCACATTTTCCCACCATTTTAAAAAAATATTTTCATATTTTTTTGTGGTTTAAATCATCATTTATTAACAATATGGACTATTTTTCCCAACAATAAACTTATGCTAATAAACAATCATAGATCGAAAATTTTAAGTATATATATATGTTATACATTATAAAATATATGTTTTATTAAACCCTAATTGAATAAAATTATTAAGCTTAATTTATTATTATTTTTTTTAATATATGGTTAAATATTTAAATAAATTAACATATAAACTGTTTGTTATTTTAATATAATATGATACATTAGATTGTTATCTATAAAATGTATATTTTGGAATTATATTAATATAATTTAATAATGTATTTTAAGTAATTAAGTATTTAATTGATTTGCGATCTGTTCCGATCCTTCGGATTCAATTAATATTATTTTCTGAAATTTAAATGACAATTAGATATTAAATTCATAAAATGGATAGCAAAGTAAAAAAAAATTTAATTTTTTTTACAATAATTGATTAGGTAAATTATAAATTTTCAGAAAATTCTTGATACTTCTCTGAAATTGTAATGATACATTTTTATTTTGTATTAAATGAGGTAAATATTTAATTAACTATAATAAGCGTCAAAGAATCTATTCAATTGTTTTTAAAATGGTTGAAAGACGATATACTGCATTGCAAGCATTAGATATTTTCATGAATTTGAAAAGTTCCGATGTTTCTACAGGATCTGATACTGGTAGTATATTATATTATTTATAATACTTTACAATTTCGATAAATAATTCTATCTAATATAATCAATAAAATACTTTTATAAAATGTTTATTTTTTTTAAATGTTTATATTTTATTATCTATATAATTTATTATTTTGTCTAAAATAAGTATATAGATTATTTATTATTACCTAATTCTAAATAAATATGTACTACATATATATTGAATTCAAACATATTCCATAAATAACAGTAAATAAATTAATTTATATTATTTATATATATTATATATATATTTATATATATTTATATTATTTTAATAAATTTATAGCAACCATGTTCATCGCATACACAATCAGGTAGGAGAAGGATTGGAATGTAATGGAAAGTTAGTATGCACTTGGTTTGATATCAAATTATAATATTGTATTTTAGAAACATGTTTTTATTATATATAATCATATTGAATATTTCAGGTAAATGATTCATTTCCACCAAATGTTTGGAGTTATGTTATTCCTGATCGAAAAGGAAATAAATTTACGAAAGCGACTGGACTAAGTGCAAATATGTTTGGATTTGAACCGATGATGATACTATTACATTTACTAGGATCCACTTTCATTACAGATTTAGTGATGGGCACTAATGAATATGCTAGCAGTAAATGTTATTAAATTTTTAATTATATACACAAATATACAAATTTTAATTATATTTAAATTTTAATTACTTTTTATAAAATCGATACTAATTCCAATATGATTTGATATCAGAACGTATGAAGATGAAACAATCTTCTAGCTAATTTCAACGGTTTACATGCAAGTAGTTTGTCTACCCCAAGTAATAAATTATTGGAATATGGAAGAAGGCTTTTAGAACACGTTTATGGCAAAAAGAAATTCCAGAGATAGATACTTGCATAATTTTAAATATTTGCATATTCAGGTTGCTGATTCAGCAAATGATAAACTACACAAAGTAAGTTTAATTTATAATGTAACTCTATTACTAAATAATCTCTTAATTTAAAATTAATTAATCACAACTAACAAAAATGTATTTCTATTTTTAATATTTTATCTATAAAGGTTCGCAAGTTTATCAATACGGTAAACAACACCATTGGAGAAAGCTTTAAACCTTGAAAACATGTATCTATCGATGAAGGAATGATAAGTTTGAATGGGCGGATCTTTTAAAGAGTATATGTCTGCTAAACCTGTGAAACATGGCATCAAAGTCTATGTGATCACGGGATAATGCTTTAAAATTCACATTTATTCCAGTTACTAAGAACAATTTGTAGAACAATCAGAAAAAGGATTTACTTGTAATTTATGTAATCATCTTATGTCAGATTATTAAATTAAAACTATTTTGTATTTTAAATTATGTAATGTTTCACTGTGAGAGAGAACAAATTGTTATAATAAATATCACTCATCATTTCCATAAGTACTTCTGTATATATATAATTATATTTTACAATTTTATATTATTGTAGGATTTGTGTCCACTATATATATATTTACTTTTGTATATATTTGATTTTTTTATATATTTTATTGTAAATATTATTTTTTATTATATTTAATAAATATGCACATATACTCAAAATCCAATATTTTGCTTACTTTTTTTATACTTAATAGATATTTTCAATACCTTTAATAATAATTTAACCTCTAATATAACATTATTATTTATTTAAGTAAATTGTAAATATCTAATATTATTAATAATTTTTAAACTATATTTGTTAATTTTTTTGTTAAATTTAGGTTAATTAATTATTATTTAATTAATTATTAATTATTTTATTAAATTTTTTTAAAATTATTAAATATAATTGCAATGTCTTCAATAATAAGTTAACTTGTAATATATAATTATTAATATCTACATAAGAAAAGGATGCTTATGTATAGTATATAGTTTAAAATAAAAAATAAAAAAATTATTAAAATGTTCATTAAATAAATGTTTATAATTAATTATATTGATGATAATTTAACTTGTAATATATTTTTTATATATTCTACATTATTTATTTATATAATCTATATTGATTTAAATTTTTTTTAGGAATAATCAATATTATTTAATCGTATTACGAATATATGTAATTTATTATATGATTTATCAAAATTTATAATTATATATATTATCATAGCTTTTTCAATATTATATGTTATTAATTAGTATTTTATATTGAATACTTTTAAATTTTACATAATAATAGGTCAACTTGTCTATAGAAAATATTAATGAATCATAGAGTATTTTACGATAATAAATAATGCATTGAAAAATTTATATGCACTCTGTGTAAAAATTATATTGCCAGTTTTCAAGCGCATTTTAGTAAATGATTTCAGGTTGTAAAGGGCTAATAAAATTATTAGAAATCTTTTAGTTTCATTAAAATAAATTTTCATTGTATCAATTCAATATTTAATACATTAGAAAAGTTGAAATCAATTGGTCAAAAAATTGAATTTACATGTTTTATAAAAAATTTAACATACAGAAAATTTATATTTAAATTTACATAAATTAAATAAATTATAATAAAATATTTTATATAAAACTAAGAATATCGATAGATATCAATAAATTGTAGCAATAGTTTAAAATACAAACAATGTAACGTAAAATATTCAAATAGTTGACATGGATGGTATTTGAATGAAAAAAATATATTATTTAAAATTAAAATCAACATATAAACAATAACGAATGCATTGCGGGTAGCATTACATCAACATATCGTGTGTAACAAATGTCCATCAGACATTATAATGACTATTGGAACTCAATTTCAGCTGAATTACTCAGATTAAGATCTGTAATTCCTGCGATTTTCAAGCTGAAACCTTCATCTCCTGTTGATAAAATCATAAGAGATTTCTCTTATTTTGATAATTCAGAATATTATGATCAAGAAATCTCAACTTCTACAGTTAGTGGTAATTATATTGCTATCTTATTAGTATACAATCTACAATCATTGAAGACTTAAAATATTTTAATATATTGAAAATTATATTTTATCAATATTTCACATTTATTTATTTGCAAAAATGTTTTCTTCAAAACTGAGTAGTGCCGTTTTTAGGAATTGGATAAACTAGACCATATGATCAAGGATTCTTACTTAGAGATTCTGACTCGGTACTACTTTGCTTTTGAAAGTATCCACAGTTATATAACAGATTTGAATAAGTTAGTACTTCTCTAATAATTTAGTGAAGCTTTTGTTCTTATTTAACACAATTGTTGGTAATTATTTATTGGTTAATAAATCTGTAATTGGTTAATAAAATCCCTATAGAAATATTCAAATTCTCTGTTTTCATTGGTTAATAAATCGTCATTCCAAACAATATCACCACTTTTTCTCTTAGTTTTCTTGTAATTTCACATGTTGTTCGTTAAAGATAATTTCAATTTTTGTTAATGAGTACTTATTACATAATAGGTTTCTGGAGGAATTGGAACAAGGAATTTACATTCAACAGAATATTGAGTCAGTACTTCAAAGTACGGATGGTAAACAACTGCTGGTTATATTAATTTCTATTTACAAATCACTTGTCTTTATTATCAAAGATTACAACATACCCATGTGCCTACCTCTTCTGTATCATAGTAACATATGAGTAATTAACACTCGCAAGATAATAAAAGTATTTTTTTAAATTATTATATTATATAGACAATTTTAAGGTTTTTGATAAATAATGATTATAAAATAAAATAATAATAATATCAACTACAATTCTGATAATATATTTAATATAATAATAAGTTTATATGAAAACAATGTAATTCAATATTTTAATATCACATTTAACAAGTGGTCGTAACACATTAATTTCTCTATTATAAATTTCTCTACACAAGATGTTATCTTGGAAATCCATAACTGATCTGATTTATGTAAATATTATTCCATTTGTAGTTTAAATTTCATAAATTTTAGTTTTCAAAGGAATCCGCAATTAATTTATTTGAATTTATTTGATTTTTTTTTGAATTTATAATATATATATTTAATTTATTTATTTTACATTTATCCTTTACAGGGAGTTTGTTCTCTATTTTACCTGAGAGTAAGATCCTTACACAATATATCCCCGTCTTTAGATAGAAAGTGCGTACCTTTATGGAGTAATGCTTCTTGTTCTAGATCTTAACATAGACGGACAGGTCCGTGAAAGACTGTTGATCTCATATATACGATACAAGTTAGATCCTACTTTCTAGGGGTGTACTCTTCACTAACACCTTGTACACCAGAAAAAGAACATAAACCACTCGACCCTAGAACTCCATTAAACCACTCGACCCTAGAACTCCATTACACTTCCCAACCCTAGAACTCCATTAAACTTCCCAATCCTAGAACTCCATTACACTTCCAAACCCTAAAACTCCATTATACTTCCAAACCCTAGAACTCCATTACACTTCCAAACCCTAGAACTCCATTACACTTTCAAACCCTAGAACTCCATTACACTTCCAAACCCTAGAACTCCATTACACTTCCAAACCCTAGAACTCCATTACACTTCCAAACCCTAGAACTCCATTACACTTCCAAACCCTAAAACTCCATTACACTTCCAAACCTTAGAACTCCATTACACTTCCAAACCCTAGAACTCCATTACACTTCCAAACCCTAAAACTCCATTACACTTCCAAACCATAGAACTCCATTACACTTCCAAACCCTAGAACTCCATTACACTTCCAAACCCTAGAACTCCATTACACTTCCAAACCCTAAAACTCCATTACACTTCCAAACCCTAAAACTCCATTACACTTCCAAACCCTAAAACTCCATTACACTTCCAAACCCTAGAACTCCATTACACTTCCAAACCCTAGAACTCCATTACACTTCCAAACCCTAAAACTCCATTACACTTCCAAACCTTAGAACTCCATTACACTTCCAAACCCTAGAACTCCATTACACTTCCAAACCCTAGAACTCCATTACACTTCCAAACCCTAAAACTCCATTACACTTCCAAACCTTAGAACTCCATTACACTTCCAAACCCTAGAACTCCATTACACTTCCAAACCCTAGAACTCCATTACACTTCCAAACCCTAAAACTCCATTACACTTCCAAACCTTAGAACTCCATTACACTTCCAAACCCTAGAACTCCATTACACTTCCAAACCCTAGAACTCCATTACACTTAAAACCTTAGAACTCCATTACACTTCCAAACCCTAGAACTCCATTACACTTCCAAACCCTAGAACTCCATTACACTTCCAAACCCTAAAACTCCATTACACTTCCAAACCCTAAAACTCCATTACACTTCCAAACCTTAGAACTCCATTACACTTCCAAACCCTAGAACTCCATTACACTTCCAAACCCTAGAACTCCATTACACTTCCCGACCCTCTACAGCGGTACCAAACACTCCTCAAATATTGACGATGTGTGTTCCTTGATAAGAAGTACAAATTACTCGAGTACTAAACGACCTTCTTCAAACTACCCTTGTGATTACTTCGCCCGTGTTCCCATTAAGTCTGTGGGTAAGTACTTTCCCTCTCTCTCCATCTCTTCCTCTCCCGCTGCCTCACTCTCTTCCTCTTCATTGTAGGTTTCACTAGCAGATTATTGGCTCGCTTGCGATCAGATGATGTTTACTTACAAATGAGTTCTTATCCACTACCCCAACATGGTACCGTCAGTTTAGCTACTCAGGTATTAGCAAATAATAGTACATACTAGCTAGTACTAGCTAGTTCATAGCTATATCTCTGTAGCTATATCTCAGTAGCTATATCTCAGTAGCTATATCTCAGTAGCTATATCTCAGTAGCTATATCTCAGTAGCTATATCTCAGTAGCTATATCTCAGTAGCTATATCTCAGTAGCTATATCTCAGTAGCTATATCTCAGTAGCTATATCTCAGTAGCTATATCTCAGTAGCTATATCTCAGTAGCTATATCTCAGTAGCTATATCTCAGTAGCTATATCTCAGTAGCTATATCTCAGTAGCTATATCTCAGTAGCTATATCTCAGTAGCTATATCTCAGTAGCTATATCTCAGTAGCTATATCTCAGTAGCTATATCTCAGTAGCTATATCTCAGTAGCTATATCTCAGTAGCTATATCTCAGTAGCTATATCTCAGTAGCTATATCTCAGTAGCTATATCTCAGTAGCTATATCTCAGTAGCTATATCTCAGTAGCTATATCTCAGTAGCTATATCTCAGTAGCTATATCTCAGTAGCTATATCTCAGTAGCTATATCTCAGTAGCTATATCTCAGTAGCTATATCTCAGTAGCTATATCTCAGTAGCTATATCTCAGTAGCTATATCTCAGTAGCTATATCTCAGTAGCTATATCTCAGTAGCTATATCTCAGTAGCTATATCTCAGTAGTTATATCTCAGTAGCTATATCTCAGTAGCTATATCTCAGTAGCTATATCTCAGTAGCTATATCTCAGTAGCTATATCTCAGTAGCTATATCTCAGTAGCTATATCTCAGTAGCTATATCTCAGTAGCTATATCTCAGTAGCTATATCTCAGTAGCTATATCTCAGTAGCTATATCTCAATAGCTAAATCTCAATAGCTAAATCTCAATAGCTACTTATCATCTTATTGACAGGCATCAGCATTATTTGTGATTCTCTTTTTTGAAATTGACACCCTCAGAAATGAAAATGCCAAAATGAGGCAGTTCATCGACAAATATTTCCACGACAATTGGGTAGGTTTGGGTTTCATATTCCTGCAAATTACATGGATTCGTCGGCAAAAAATAATTATGAACGAAAATACGATATCATTTTGATGTTGGTTATAAATGAGGATTTTATATGTGGTTCAGTGGTGCATTAAAAACGAAATTGTAATTTAAAATTGAAATTAATTAGAACAAATATTTAATCTCGAATGTCGAAAGTTCACCAACAATTTTATTTAATTGTTTATAAACATATTTGATTTTAATTCAAAGAATTTATATAGTTAACTCAAAAAACTAATAGTTTTGTTCTAGTTTTTAGAATAGATATCTTATTATATCTATTTTGATAATTCATATTTTTGGAATTCCATAATATTCTATAGGATGTATTCAAAAGAGATTTGAAACTTCAATTATAAATTATGTTATATTTGAATTTTATATTTATACACAAGAATATTATTAAAAGTCTTTCTTTCGCTTAGATTATGATGAAATTAACAAACATGTTTGATTTTAATTTTTATCGAAAATATATTTTAAAATTTCGTCCTCGGATTTGACGTGATTTGAAGTGATTTTGAAAGATTTAAACGGGCCATTAAAGTAGATAGGACAATGTCAATAGAATTGTTTACTATAAAAATATTGTTTTTTTCACATTGACAATTTAAGTATATGTTTCAAATCAAAAGTTGTCTCTTTTTTATAAAGTTTCATAATTTTGATCCGTCTATACCTAGATTTAATCTTAACTTGAGTTTGGGAATTTATTTTATTCGTACCTCCTCAACTACAGGTGGTGAACATCTATATGGGAGCAGTGGTTAACCTAGTGGATGCGTGGTTTTGTTTTCCAGCTGCATACAAGGGTCTGGCAAATACTATACACTCAGATAATGTAAAGAGACAGGTTACCCTTCCATTAAACTACATTAATACCCTACTACCTACCCTACTACCTACCCTACTACCTACCCTACTACCTACCCTACTACATACCCTACTACATACCCTACTACATACCCTACTAACTATCCTACTACCTACCTACCCTACTACCTACCCTACTACCTACCCTACTACCTACCTTACTACCTACCCTACTACCTACCCTACTACCTACCCTACTACCTACCCTACTACCTACCCTACTACCTACCCTACTACCTACCCTACTACCTACCCTACTACCTACCCTACTACCTACCCTACTACCTACCCTACTACCTATCCTACTAACTATCCTACTAACTATCCTACTAACTACCCTACTACCTAGCCTACTACCTACCCTATTACTTACCCTACTACCTACCCTAGTACTTACCCTACTACCTACCCTAGTTCCTACCCTACTATCTATCCTACTACCTACTCTACTACCTACCCTACTATCTACCCTATTATCTACCCTACTACCTACTCTACTATCTACCCTACTACCTACTCTACTACCTACCCTAATATATACCCTTCGACCCTAGGCAGTAATGCACGGGGGTCAAGTGGCCTCACTGACCTCTGAACTCTACCGCTACCTGTCCAGCGGTGTTTTGACTGAAGAGTTAGTGCGCAATCGAACAGACGACCTCTTGACCCTAATCCGAGCGAGTAATGTCACCATGAAATGGACGATGCTACACTCAGCCTCTTGTACCTATTGTTAGCTTACTAGGTACTACTTACAGTTACTCATTGGTTCTCGTGAGTACTCACGGTATACTCACTAGTAGTATTGTTGACTCAAGGTGATGACTCAAGGGAATTACTCATGAGTACTCACGAGTACTCATGAGTACTCATTGAGTACTCGTGAGTATGTATGGTCTCTATCAGCATATTTATAACTCAACTTAATTTCAAAGTTATACTATTATTGACCTTTATCGATAGTTAATAGCCTGTATTATCCCCCTATTCTCTCCTCACCCTATTCCCTTCTCACCACTACTCCCTCCCCCTACTTCTACTTCTTACTTCCACTACTTCCTACCTACTTCTTCCCTCCTACTCCCTCTCCCTTCTCCTCTCTAATCCCTCCCCTCTCCAAATTCCCACTTCTACCTTTACCCCTATTACCTCCCCCTCTTCCCTCTCCCCCTACTCCCTCTCACCCTCTAACCCTTACTCCCTCCTCCCCCCTACTTACTCCTCACCCCTACAACCTATACACCCCTAATCCCTCCCCCCTACTCCCTCCCTCCTACTCCCCCTACTCCCACTCCCCTAATCCCTTCTCACTCCTACTCCTTCCTCACCACTACTCTTTCCTCACCCCTACTCCTTCCTCACACCTACTTACTCCCCACTACACCCCCTATTCCTCACCCCTACTCCCTACTCACACCTACTTCCCCCGCTCCCTACTTCTCACCTATGCTCTCTCCTCACCCCCAGATAGTGACAGCAGTAAAAAATGCCGAAATCTACATCAAATTGTTAAAATGTCAACAAAAGTCACTCATGATCAAATTCTAATGCTTCTCATAGCAAGTTCTCAATTGGAATTCACTTTCAAAGAGGTTACAACCCTATTAACCCTTCCCAACCACCACTATACCCTACTAGTCCACTTAAACTTCACTAAACTCTACTATCTCCATCCAAACCCTATTACACCCTACTAGTCCCCTCTAAACTCCACTAAAACCTACTAGCTCTATCCAAACCCTATTACACCCTACTAGTCCCCTCTAAACTCCACTAAAACCTACTAGCTCTATCCAAACCCTATTACACCCTACTAGTCCCCTCTAAACTCCACTAAACCCTACTAGCTCCATCCAAACCCTATTACACCCTACTAGTTCCCTCTAAACTACACTAAACTATAATATCCTCTTATATTGATATTTTTCATTTTCAGATTATTACTAAAATTCTGCAAGATAAATCTGAAAACTGGAATAAATTGATTAAAGATTGTGTTTGTAAAGCAAAAGAATTGTCTGCAATATTTAATGGAGATTATGTTCTACTGTCTGTGAAGAAAAATGGTTTATTTTCTCTACTCCTGTTCACCTCAACCTTTTGAATTCTGTAACAGAGTTCAAATCTCATTTCTATAGAAAATCTCAGAAATTGGTTCAATGATATTTCGGAGAAAATTGCAAATCTAAAATTTGAAGAGGAATTGTCAACTGGCAGACAAATAGTGCAACTAATACAAGCGCTGGAACAGGTTAGACTCATAAGGGAGTTATCTTCATAAGGGGTTTACAATTTCAAACTCTACAACCTTTTATTAACCTTTTTTACAACTCCATTAATATCTCACTTATATTTTTACTAACTACTGTTAATTATTAACTTCTTCTATTAAAATGATGAATTTATTAAAATATAAACATTTTAAAATTAATAGATAAATTGATTGATTATATAAGCAGTTATTATATGATCAATTATATAATACATATGCAAAAATTAAATAATATATTTATATTTAGGAATGGAATAATTAATCCCAATATTCATAATTTATGGCATTTACATTCAAAATAGTGACATAATAGTGACATAATAAGGGAATTATTGTAAAACATAAGGGAATATTTTATTAAAAATTAACATGCAATAATATATTATAATAATAATTATAATAATAATTGTCATAATAATAATAATAATATAATATGATTTAATAGTTTTTAATGCTATTTCTTTAATTCAGTGAATACTTTAAAAAATTATAAACACAATTCTGATTTCCTTTCTTTTTATTTTACCATCAAATATCAGCATTTATTACAGTAAATATGAATCTCTCTTTATTATCATTTCTTTCATCTCTAATGACTTTCGTCATTAAACATTATCATTATTCTTGTAACTATAATAATTTTCAATTTCAGGTTCAGGAATTTCACCAATTAGACTCCCAAATTCAGGTTTTTAATTATTATCATCTGATAGTTAAGTACACATGCACCTAACACCATGCTCATTAGGGACAATTTCACTCCACCTACAATATAAAAGTGCACCTAGCCCGCGTAACAATCTATGTACGCATGTATCTAATCCTCCAATAAACTGCTAGGTATACATGTGCACTTAACTTCATCTCCCCCCATTAGGTACATGTGCACTTAACTACATCTCCCCCATTAGGTACATGTGCACTTAACTACATCTCCCCCCATTAGGTACATGCGCACCTAACCCCATCTCCCCCATTAGGTACATGCGCACCTAACCCCATCTCCCCCATTAGGTACATGCGCACCTAACTCTATGTCCCCCCATTAGGTTCGTGAGCACCTAACTCTATGTCCCCCCATTAGGTACATGTGCACTTAACTACATCTCCCCCATTAGGTACATGTGCACTTAACTACATCTCCCCCCATTAGGTACATGCGCACCTAACCCCATCTCCCCCATTAGGTACATGCGCACCTAACTCTATGTCCCCCCATTAGGTTCGTGAGCACCTGGAGGCTATCCGATGTTCTCTGCGAGTGTTGCTACGTGTAATCAACATCACCGAATCTATTCTTGTAACCCTGGGCAACGTTACCGACTTTTGTTATGCATGGAGTTTGATTGTCACCTACACTTCCGCCATGCAACGCAGCATCTCCGAGTGGCCTAAACTCGTTGTTCGTCTGCGTACCGTCTTCCTCAAGGTCGGATACGTTCAATATAAGATAAGGTCGAGGTCAGATAAGCTTGACCTCTCATGCTATGCTGGAAATTTAGTTATGTTTTTGTTTATTTTCAATGTCAATTATAATTAGTAATACTAAAGGCGTAATTCATAATATTATATAATTATTATTATTAATATTTAATATTAATTATATGCAATTATATAGTTTTTGGAGTTAGTGGCAATACTTTTGGTAGTATTGTATTTGTAAATTTTTATAATTCAAAATAAAAACAGACTCAAAATTTAGATAATTCAGTTCTAACTTTTGTCAATAAACTTTAATTGACAGCTAGCAACGGCCATGGAATCTCCGTTGATGCGAATCAATCAATCGCAGAGCAATGATCTACTGTCGGTGTCGGAGTACTACAGCTCTGAACTGGTGAACTACTTTAGGACTGTGCTACAGGTTAGAGGTGAGGAGAATGTAGGGCGAGATATAGGAGGACATGCAGAGGACATGGAGGAGGTCATGGGCAGGATATGTAGTAGGTCGTGAATGAAGAATTGATAGGGGAATAAATGATTGAAGATATTGAAAATATTTGGGATAATATGAACTACGACACTATTAAAAATAAAGGAGGAAATTGAAAAGGATGATATGTGTGATAATGTTCTATTTTAATAATGATAATAATGAAATTGACTTCATTCACATATAATATCTGAAATTAATTTGACTTTCAAAGATCATTCCGGAATCAATGTTTCAACTTCTTTCAAAACTGATTAACATCCAAACCAACTGGTTGAAAGAACTTCCTATGAGATTGAACAAAGATCAATTGAAAGAATACTCCCAACTCGACCAACGCTTTCAAGTTATTTTTTCTTTTGATTCAAATAAAAGTGTTTCTAAATTTGAAAGTTATGAATTATAATATATTAATTACAATATATTAATAATAATATATTAATTATCTAATACCCTGAGAAGCACTGAGATTTTATTCTATTAAGATTTGGTATGAGCCCATTTGATGTAGATATTTCACTCTAACAATAGAGTAACATAAATTTTTATTTCCTCAATTCCATTATTAAAATGTCTTTCAATATTTCAATAATTAAAAAGATTAGAAATTTATAAATACTGAAAAGTGTTTATAGTAATAGTCATTTTCTTGCTTATATCTATTGATTCGGAAGTAGTGTATGTTTCCTTCTGACTATCTTATGTAATATTATATAACTGGTTTTGTATAATAACTCAACATTCTGCATCCAGAATTATGTAATAGTTTTCTAAATTATTTCTTTTATTATAAAAATCATTGTTTAATATAAAATAAAATAAATCCTAAATATTGTTTGCTTTCTTAGAATTCATCTTTCTTATCTTACCATATCCTATCTTATCTTCTCTTATTTGTTCTTATCTTATCTTTCTACAGATAGCAGGATTAACTCACAGTATTTCATTGTTTACTGAAGGAATTATAGAAATGAAATCCACCTTAGTTGGAATTATTAAAGTCAGTGAATGTATTGTCAAATTATTGTCAAATTATTGTCAAATTATTGTCAAATTGTTATCAAAGTGTTGTCAAAGTTGTTCAAATCAGTGAATTTATTGTCAAATTATTGTCAAATTGTTATCAAAGTGTTGTCAAAGTTGTTAAAGTCAGTGAATTTATTGTCAAATTATTGTTAAAGTATTGTCAAATTATTGTTAAAGTATTGTCAAAGTTGTTAAAGTCAGTGAATGTATTGTCAAATTATTGTCAAAGTGTTGTCAAAGTGTTGTCAAAGTTGTTAAAGTCAGTGAATGTATTGTCAAAGTGTTGTCAAAATTGTTAAAGTCCATCAAATTATTGTCAAAGTGTTGTTAAAGTATTGTCAAAGTGTTGTCAAAGTTGTTAAAGTCAGTGAATGTATTGTCAAATTATTGTCAAAGTGTTGTCAAAGTGTTATCAAAGTGTTGTCAAAGTTGTTAAAGTCAGTGAATGTATTGTTAAATTATTGTCAAAGTGTTGACAAAATTGTTAAAGTCCATCAAATTATTGTCAAAGTGTTGTTAAAGTTGTTAAAGTCAGTGAATGTATTGTCAAATTATTGTCAAAGTGTTGTCAAAGTGTTATCGAAGTGTTGTCAAAGTTGTTAAAGTCCATCAAATTGTTGTCAAAGTGTTGTTAAAGTATTGTCAAAGTGTTGTCAAAGTTGTTAAAGTCAGTGAATGTATTGTCAAATTATTGTCAAAGTGTTGTCAAAATTGTTAAAGTCCATCACATTATTGTCAAAGTGTTGTCAAAGTTGTTAAAGTCAGTGAATGTATTGTCAAATTATTGTCAAAGTGTTGTCAAAATTGTTAAAGTCTATCAAATTATTGTCAAAGTGTTGTCAAAGTTGTTAAAATCAGTGAATGTATTGTCAAATTATTGTCAAAGTGTTGTCAAAATTGTTAAAGTCCATCAAATTATTGTCAAAGTGTTGTTAAAGTATTAACAGAGTATTGTCTATAGATATCATTTTGTATTATTATATAATTATTATATAATAATTATATTCAGTTTTTTTTACAAATTAGCAAATCTTTTTGTAAATAAAATTCTGAACTTTCACCTTGTTAAAAGATTGATCCGAAGATGTTACTTGAAGAAGGTATTCGAAGAGAATTAGTGAAGCATATCTCTCTAACACTCCACGAATCTCTTATTTTTACACAAAAGGTAACAGTTATTAATCATCAGCTCTATTATATTCCTTTGATCCTTTGTTCCATTATTCTATTGCTATTTTTTCTTGTAGGCAAATGATTTAACTACAAAATTAGATAGAGTTGGTCAGAAAATTGATGGTTTCAAAAGATCATTTGAATACATCCAAGTATGTGAACCCTTATGACCCCTGGTAACCTCTTATGACCCCTGGTAACCTCTTATGACCCCTGGTAACCTCTTATGACCCCTTGTAACCTCTTATGACCCCTTGTAACCTCTTATGACCCCTTGTAACCTCTTATGCCCCCTGATGACCTCTTATTACCCTTGGTGACCTCTTATGATCACCTATGACAGCTTATGACATCTTATGACCCCTTATAACACATTATGACTACTTATGACTACTTATGATTACTTATAATTACTTATGATTATTTATGACTACTTATGACCCCTTTATGACCCCTTTATGACAACTTATGACTCATACTTTCATCATAACCCAGTCATCGTAGTAAATACTCTAATGTAGGATTTCAATATTTGTGGCCTAAGGATTTGGCAGGAAGAACTTTCTAGAATTGTGAATTTCAATATTGAACACGAATGTAATAGTTTCTTGCATAATAAGGTATTATGTAAGTTCATAAACAGTTCTATTGTTATATCGTATCGTTTTTGTCCATATTCAAATTGCATTTCAATATTCATCCAGATACACTTATTCCAAAGTATCTATCAGAGTGATAATATTGCAATTCCTGTATTTCCTCGAGTGGAAAAGTCTTCCTGCAATTTCATTGGACGACTAGCACGAGAAATTATGAGAATCACAGATCCTAAGTTGCATATTTTATAATTTACACTTTATCACTCTTATCTCTTATTACTCTTATTACTCTTATCTCTCTTATCTTTCTTATCTCTCTTATATTTCTTATTACTCTTATTACTCTTATCTCTCTTATCTCTCTTATATCTCTTATCTCTCTTATATCTCTTATTACTCTTATTACTCTTATCTCTCTTATCTCTCTTATATCTCTTATCTCTCTTATTACTCTTATCTCTCTTATCACACTTATCACACTTATCTCTCTTATCTCTCTTATCTCTCTTATCACTATAATCTCTCTTATTACTCTTATCTCTCTTATTACTCTTATCTCTCTTATCTCTCTTATCTCTCTTATCTCTCTTATCTCTCTTATCACTATAATCTCTCTTATTACTCTTATCTCTCTTATTACTTGTATTACTCTTATCTCTCTTATTACTCTTATCTCATTTATTACTCTTATCTCTCTTATATCTCTTATCACACTTATCACACTTATCTCTCTTATCTCTCTTATCAATATAATCTCTCTTATTACTCTTATCTCTCTTATTACTCTTATCTCTCTTATCTCTCTTATTACTCTTATTACTCTTATCTCTCTTATCTCTCTTATCTCTCTTATCTCTCTTATTACTCTTGTCTCTCTTATCTCTCTTATATCTCTTATTACTCTTATCACACTTATCTCTCTTATCTCTCTTATTTTCACCATTTAATTGTAATTTAAAGTAACCTAATGATAACAAATTATGTATCTGATTACAGAACCACTCAATTTGTGTCTCACATTAATGCTTGGTACGATATCAAAAGCAAAACTCAAGTTTTAAACACGTCAATATTCATAAAAATTGAGGTTTTGTATATAACTACTAATGAATTGTTATGATACTAATGAATTGTTATGATACTAATCAATTGTTATGATACACTCATCCCATAACTACTATTTAGTAGTTTAAACTGTTTACTAGAAGGGTAATTACTCTTTAGTACATAGTCTTAGAAGTTAATATTAATAGTCTATAAGTATAATAGTTAATAAGTATATTGATTCTTTAGAGAGCTTTCCTCATCTATTACTTCCTATCCCCACCAATTACTTCTTAACCCCACCTCTTACTTCATAACCCCATCCATTACTTCCTAACCCCACCCATTACTTCTTAACCCCATCCATTACTTCTTAACCCCACCCATTACTTCTTAACCCCACAATTACTTCTTAACCCCATTCATTACTTTCTAACCCTACCTATTACTTCCTAACCCCACCTATTACTTATTAAACCCACTCATTACTTCCTAACCCCCACTAAGGGAGATCATTATCAAATAAATTTCCAAAAATGTATTCAGAAATATGATAACTATATCAATTTTCAGACATGTATAGGTACACTATGTCTCTCTGGTCTCTATGAATTATATGGTTTCATGATAGTTCATTTACTGCAAAAATATTTTTCTTCTGTGATGTTGATTCTGAAAGATTCCCAGGCACTCAGTCAATTTGTATCTCAATTGTCTAGCAGTACTACAGCTATTTGTTTGTATTTACAGATTCCCTACCTCCTCCTCTTCCTCCTCCTCCTCTTCCTCCTCTTCCTCCTCCTCTTCCTCCTCCTCTTCTTCCTCCTCTTCCTCCTCCTCTTCTTCCTCCTCTTCCTCCTCCTCTTCCTCCTCCTCTTCCTCCTCCTCCTCTTCTTCCTCCTCCTCTTCCTCCGCCTCTCCCACTCTCATACTCTCTGCCTATCTTTCACAGCTGCGAAACTCTATTCCCAACTTTTCTCGCGCTACCAGCTGTCGCAATTCCAAGAAACTGTTTTGAAGGTAATTAGCTTACATGCAATTACTACTACAAATATTATACGGCAGCAAATGTAAAACATTAGTTATGCAATACGATTAATAAATATTTCATTTAAAATAAAACTAAATTTAAATCTAAAATTCATGGACGCTGTTTACAAAGAAGAATCACCCGATGACTTGGTTTTACCTTTTGACTTAACACCCCAATAACTGCTCAATAACTCCCCAATAACTCTCCAATAACACCCAATAACTCCCAAATAACTCCCCAATAACTCCCAAATAACTCCCCAATAACTCCCAAATAACTCCCCAATAACTGCTCAATAACTCCCCAATAACTCTCCAATAACACCCAATAACTCCCAAATAACTCCCAAATAACTCCCCAATAACTCCCCCAATAACACCCCGATAACTCCCCAATAACTCCCCAATAACTCCCTAATAACTCCCCAATAACACCAAATAGCTCCCTAATAACTCCACAATAACACCCCAATAACTCCCCAATAACTCGCCAATAACACCCCAATAACTCCCCAATAACTCCCCAATAACTCCCCAATAACTTCCCAATAACTCACCAATAACTCTCCAATAACTCCTCAATAACTACCCAATAACTTACCAATAACGCTCCAATAAATCTCCAATAACACCCAAATAACTCCCCAATAACTTCCCAATAACTCCCCAATAACACTCCAATAACTCACCAATAACTCTCCAATAACTCCCCAATAACTCCTCAATAACTTCCCAATAACTCCTCAATAACTTCCCCAATAACTACCCAATAACTTCCCAATAACTCTCCAATAAATCTCCAATAACACCCAAATAACTCCCCAATAACAAACCAATAACTCTAGATTGGACAGATACAAATTCTCAGACAAGCTATTGGAGAAAATCTACAAATACTCGCGGGAAATAACTGCACCGAGTTATATAACAGTCTGATTAAAGTCAACGAGTTAGGAATGGTAACCATAGCAACATGTAAAAGACCGTATTCCTAGTCGATGATCACACCCTTATTCTCTCTTTATTTACACCCTTATATAGTCACATGATGGCTGATGTAAAGGCTTCGGGTTCAACTTCCCCAACTCCACATAGTGATGACATAGCTTACATCACGCAATACCTAGATGCTGTAGGCCTGGATGATGTATTACATAAGGTTTACAGTTTAGATCAATCTTTGTATCAGTTTCAGTTTATCTAAGATATAATCCTTCTTTACCAGACTTAGTTACACTTTTTTAGAACCGTCTTCGTTAGTATTAGTTTACTATGTTTACTATATAAGGTAATTAGTCTTTATAACATCTAACCCTAGATTAGATCAATAGATAATCTTTGTAATGTCTGAGCCTAATTTAGATATCTATTTTGTTTAAGACTTGTAATTTCCTTTTCACCATTTGCAGATTTATATAACCAATAAAAGAATACGATTGTTGGCATTGTTTAATTTCATTTTAAGTGCTTCAAACTTTTGCAAATTTCAATACTCCACTAATTATGGTTGGCTGGTTTATCTTCCTTTGTTTACTTCCTTTGTGTCTACCTTTGTTTATCTTCCTTTGTGTCTACCTTTGTTTATCTTCTTTTGTGTCTATCTTTGTTTATCTTCCTTTGTTTACTATATTTGTTTACTTCCTTTGTGTACCTTTGTTTACTTTCTTTGTTTATCTTCTTTTGTTTACTTCCTTTGTTTACTTCCTTTGTTTATCTAGTTCTAAAGTCTTTATTTAATCATTATCGCTTCGACAGGCGAGTTAATGTACCCTGGAATGGATGGAGCAGTGTATATCGTAGGCATGATCACTATACAAAGTCAATGTCACCTTAAAGACACTAAACTCTATACTGAATATATGTGCCAATACGCTTGCAGTTTAGGGTTGACAGGGTTTGAGTTCTTTTATTTTAACGCAAATCTAAACTTCTACATTAATAAATTCATATTTTTTAATAATATCTAATTTCAATAATTCATAATTACAGGGAAAAACAATTCAATATGGAAATGAAAAATTGTTTAATTTTCTTAAAGAAATTCCTCCAGAATTCAGCAATAAAGGTTTTTAAGTTATTAATATCAATTTCTAAAGTGATTAACTTAAAATATCTTAATGAAATTTACATTTTTAGATTTCAAGTCTGAATATGCCAAATTATCTTTTGGAATCAATTAATATATAATGCATTTATAAATATGATATATAATAGTATTATTACATAAATATAATCACTTGTTATTCAATACTTGTTAATATTAAAGGAAATAAGTTATGAATCATAATTTATTGTTAATTACAATACATAAAATATAGATATAAATAGATTTTCATAAAACACTACAACATTGATTGGTTTTTCTTGCCTGAAATGATGTTAAGTAGTGTAAAGTAATTAGTATATGGTAGTGTAATTAGTGTAATTAGTGTAAGTAGTGTACTAACAGTTTTGTAGAATGCTTTTGACTGCATTGAGAGATCCTCACTCCTTCCGACTAAATCATCAAGTTTCTCTCCTCTTTGTAAAAGGCTCTCAATAGTGTCATGCTGAAATATTGCCAAGTAATGAGTCAACCACCATTACCCCCACTTCTACTACCACTACTACCCCTACTACTACCCCTACTACCATTACCCTCACTACCCCACCACTACCCCTACTACTACCATTACCCTCACTACCCTACCACTACTACCATTACCCTCACTACCCCTACTACTACCATTACCCTCACTACCCCTACTACTACCATTACCCTCACTACCCCCACTACTACCATTACCCTCACTACCCCCACTACTACCCTCATTACCACCAGCTTATCATATTTCACTGACCAGAATAATCTTTGTATCGTCTAGATTGCATTGAATCTTTGTCATACTATCAGCTTCCTTTGGGTCCTGTAGGGGGAGTAGGAGAAGGTACATAGTGAAGCTCTCATATAATATATCTTAGAATTTAAAATATAAATATATGTTGTTATCTGGTGGTTTTAATGTATTTTCCTACCACTTTTAAATTATCGAGGATTTTAAAGCGCCTAGCCTGGTACTTTTGTAGCATTGTCTCTATTTCATTAAATATGAGTTCTTTATTCCATGAGCTTGATGGGTATCTATCTCCAAAGTCATCCAACAACTGTCAATCAAATCATATTAGCCAATCGAAAGCTAGCAATAATTGATAAATCCTTATCCTATTGAAATCAGGCTAAAGTACATGACTTATCCTTTACAAATTTAAATAAGAAAACTTATACCTATCTTAAATAAGAAAACCTATACCTATCCATCTAAACCCTACACCTATCTAAATTAAGCTAAATACAAACTTTATTCATGAGTGTAAAGGCGACTCTATTTGGATATTCAAAGTCAGAAATCAAACACGAACTGAGACCATCCCCTCTTACGTAAACATGGCACATGTAATCTGAGGGTCAGTGGTTGTTTTAAAGGATATCAGGAGTGCAAGGGGAGTGGTTAACCTTGTTCCTTTATGGAGGCTCTCTGCGAAGAAGCTATTCGCTCAATTACCACTTTAGATGTGAATTCCATGAACTCCTTGATACTGCGTGTAAGTTCAAATATATGTTATTTACAGAGGTAGGTAACTAGTTATTTAACAAGAGTTTAGGTTAACGTTCACAACATTCACACAGTTTTACAATTGTATGATTTGAATTTATTGTTTATCAACTATTTATTTTAACAAATTTCAAAAGACTGCCTATGATTTCAATTGATATTTTTATTAGATATATTGTTAATGTTTTTTCAGTTTAACAGGAATAATAAAAACTAGAGTTAAAAAATAAAATTAAATGGTCACATTACAAATATATATATATATATAAATAATATGATTTTGAGTGATTTATTAAAATTATTTAAGTACCTCAACAAATTTTTTTTAAATTTATATTGTCGCTAATTTTACATTTTAATAAATACCCTTTGTTATATAACTTCTAGATCTAGTATTATATCCTTGATCCCTCACCGCTTTTTCCCTTCTCATAACCCCCCATAACAAATATATACATAACGACCTACCCAAACCCCATCCCCTTGCACCTCACACCTATGTCGCCATACACGCTGACCTTCCCCTCTGGAAGTAGCCAAACTGAGAGAGTTCTGTAGCTGCACTCAGTTTTTGAACACTTGTACCCGTCTTGTACATTATCGTCAAGCTAAACAATTTCATTATTTCTTTATTTCTTCGTTCGGCTACAAAGTAATCCAATATGTATAGTAAAATATCATAAAGTATATATATATTAATGCATAGTAGAAATGGGGAATCAATATTTTTAAAATTAAAAAGAGGTCATTTTAATTACACATCAGTAATCATGACAATAGATTTAACTAAACACATGTGAAGATAGGAAATCTTACAACTATTTCAATTAATTAGTAATTAAATGTCCAACTAAGAGTATGAGTTATTACTCAGGGAATTATTAGAGGAATTACTCGAGGAACAATTTAAGCTATTACTAGGAAAATTATTCAACTAACTACTAGGGGAATTTCTCAGGGACTTAAAGAATCTGGTTATTACCGGAGAAATTACTCGAACTATTACTTGAGTAATTAATTAGGTTATAACTCATGAAATTACTGTGGGTATTACTTGAGGAATTATTCAAAAAATTACTTGAAATTATTTGGGGAATTAAAAATTTATATTAAATAAAAATATTTATATAAACTTATAAATATTTTGTTTACACAATATTTTCAAAGATTATAGAAACAGTAGTATTAGTAAATATTTAATACAAATTAAAATCTAAAATTATCTTAGATTATATTTATTCCCCAAAGATTCAGACATGAATAAAATCTAGTAAATTTTCACTCACAATTAGTGCTTATTAAATATTCTATATTCGTAGCTCGGTGTTACCCACACTAAAGAAAATTGTATTTATTTCAAAGTGTAGTTGCAACTAAAATATAAATTTGTTTTTTCTAATTGAATTATTACTTACCAAATTCTAAAAAATCTCGGGACTAATGATGTTACTCCGAATAATTTTAGTAACTAAATAACAAAACAAAATATGTAAATCAAATCACTTCACACATCTCTAACTAATATTTCATATAATTAAGTTCTAAGTTCTAAAACTCAACAAAACAAACTTGACGGAATAATAATATCATGTTGACTAATTTTTAAAAGACCAAAATATGAAGATATTTAATTAAGACACTATTCTGACCATAGATAAATGAATAAAGACGACTACATAATATTGCAAACTAGACAATCGATATCAACTTACAGCCGACTTGATGTTAAACCCGATTACTTTTCACTATGTAATAACAATAAATACAACTTAAAGCGCTGCCAAGCTAACAATAGTGAGCACACGTTTAGTATATGCTGTTTTAGAATATTTATACCATATGGCATTTACGAAATACAAATTGTTTGTAGTACCCTAATGAATGAAGAGTTACAAATTAGTTAAGTTAAACAATACAATTAGTAATACACAATAACCCAGTTAATAGTTGGTGATCTCAATTAAATATCAAATTATAAACACTATATATATTGAACAGTTAAATCTAACTGAAAGTACCATAATATAATACTATGGTTGAGTTAATTTATTATTATCTGTGTAATATTCGATTAATGATTATGACAACTATTGATCATTAATTACACGTTAATTAAAAAAATTCACATAAAATGATCTCCTTTATCATAAACATCAAAATCGGAAAAATAATTAAATATAATGAATTATATGGTATTAATCAATAGTATGCAATAACTTATGGTACTAATCAACATATTATGTTGCATAAAAAATGTATAACAACATTTTAAAATTGAAAGTGTATAATAATTTAATAAGGAAGTAATTAACTTTAGTAGTTTATGAAATGTACATATCTAACTAACTTTAATAAGTGATAAAAATGTATTGTTGAACTTTGGGTAACATATATAATAAGTAATATAGTTAATTTTATGAAAAATACGAAATGGAATTAAAATACTGAAATCTATTTATGAAATATGTTATCATTGGTAATTAAAAAATATATAATTATTTAATTTCTATTCTTAAATTATTAACTAAAGATAGTTATTCATTATTGCATTATTTTAATAGATTTAATAACTTTTTTATTTTATTGATTATGATTATATATTTAATTTTAAAATAGCAAATATATTGTTTTCTTTGTCATAGTTTCCTTGATAAATATAAATAAACAAATTTGAATTTAAATTTAATTTTTTGAGTAATGTTTCTGATATTTTTGATTATTTTAAAAATTTCAAACGGTATTATTTAAATTATTTATTATTAATTTGAAAATACAACATATATTATTAATCTTTATCAATTACTTGAATTATTAATTAAGAACAATTATTAAATATTAATTCATATAAGTATTAATTAATATAAGTATTAATAATATTAATAATTATCCTTTTAACATCAGTTATGTTTATCATCCTTATAATACTATCATGAGTTATCATATTAATATTTAACATTTGTTTAGCGATAAGAAATACCGTAATAATGTAATTATTAGTAATGTATTAATATAGGCTCGGACATTGTATAAAATGAATAAATGTACATTAATATAGTGACTAGCCTAATAGGGTTAATAGTTCAGAGTTTTTCTATTATTTATGAAACTGTTCAATTTTAAAATTAATCACTGATAAAGTATTTTCTCCATTATTGTATTTGTTAATTTAATAAATATAACTATCTTATTTCGAAATTTTAATACAAATTAAAACATAATTCCATTTCAGTATCAAATAAACATATAAATACATATAACTTGAAGTGAACCATAAAATATTTGCATTGATTTGAATATTTAAAACTACCTAAGATTACCGATAATCTTGGATACTACTCTGCATTGTTGAATAGGAAGTACTGGTTTTATGTTGAATAGGAAGTTTTATTTGTATATTTTAATAAATATATTTCCCCGAAATTTATTAATTTATAAAATATTTCTCTTATACTGTTTTAAAAATTAATTATATGTATTATTCATAATAATTAATCATAATCATTTTTACTATATTTTATTAAATAATTAAATCATTTATATATATGTAATGAATACATATATCTATATATGAAATGTAATACCTAATAGTATAATATTGTTAACATTAGTCAAAAATGGTGAAAAATATTATTAATTTAGAATTTCCAGATTAGGTTATGGTTAGTATAAGTATTTGTTAGTATAATCAATTTGAAAAGTACAATCTTACTTTATTTAGTAAATTCATGAATTCATTAATAGCATATTAGTGTCTAAATAAAACATCAATATGACTATTGAATAGTAAAAAGAAGTTTTACTCATACACAAATTGTGTAAAAGTATTTCCTAAACAACTTTCTATTATGATCAATACTTTTACATCAATTTACAGTTGACTCTTTTAAGCAATTGTCCTCCGACCACGTTTTTGTCTACTTATTAACCTCCAACCAGTCGAAGACTACAGGTTTGCTAAAAGAAGCCGAATGATTTCCTTTTGCTATAAAGTCGACTAATAATTACAAATCTGGGTCATCCACTAGGTGACATGTACGACATATCTTTGTCTGGTCAATTGGACGCTCCCAATTGGATGAGGATATCTCGAGGCACTGATAATAATACTTATTTGGTAGTAGTGCCACCTGGGATTGCTTCAAACCACTCAATCCAGGTGAGATGCTAGTAGTTATAAATGAACTAATGATAACAACATTAAGTATTGTATTCATATAGATAGAAATGATTTTAATAATATTACATTTGTAATTATTATGGATACTATTATAGAAGTTTTATTACAGACAATGTTATAGACTATGTTAATGTCTATGTTATAGACTATGTTAATGTCTATGTTATAGACTATGTTAATGTCTATGTTATAGACTATATTATAGACTATATCATAGACTATATTATAGACTATATTATAGACTATGGTATATACTATGTTATATATTATAGTATAGATTATGTTATAGACGATAGCATAGTTTATTCTATAGACTACTATATAATATATTATAGACTATATTATAGACTATATTATAGACTATATTATAGACTATATTATAGACTATATTATAGACTATATTATAGACTATATTATAGACTATATTATAGACTATATTATAGTCTATAATATAGTCTATAATATAGACTATATTATAGCCTATATTATAGACTATATTATTGACTATATTATAGACTACAGTATAGACTATAGTATAGACTACAGTATATACTACAGTATAGACTATATTATAGCCTATATTATAGGCTATATTATAGCCAATATTATAGAGTATATTATAGACTATATTATAGACTATATTATAGACTATATTATAGACTATATTATAGACTATATTATAGACTATATTATAGACTATATTATAGACTATATTATAGACTATATTATAGACTATATTATAGCATATATTATAGACTATAATGTAGTATAAATTGTAATCTATATAATATAATCTATATTATGGCTATAATATAGACTATATTATAGACTATGCTATAGACTGTTATATACCAACCCAGCTGCTAATACACTTTGATGTATTTAGGTTCTAGAATTCAGAGAAGGTTATTCAACCTCGTATACCATTGTTACCCAAGTTCTCTCAGATGGTTACAACTGTTTATTTATATTTATTCATTTTTATTTATTTTTAGCTATCATTGTTTTACTTATTGTTCAGTTTTTAATAAATAATAAACTCCTCTTCATATCCATTTCTTTCCGATATTATCCCTAAGTCATTATTAACGGCGAGTACCTAAACATACTCCAGATAACATGAACTTCACATTACATTTGGTTTGCGAATACAACTGCGAATACTACATTGGAAATATACAAATTCTAGTCACGCAAATTGCACAAGGATTAGAGAAATATCTGAACTGGTCAATGGTAGTCCTTACCGATTTTTCTGACTCACTTCCTATTAATAGCACATCGAACCAAACTAGGTATGTGGTACTAATCCCAGATTATGGGTTATTTCTTTTTAGAACAAATCTATGCTAATTATGTTTTTCTATTAAAATTCAGATTTTTAATAATTTATAAAATTTAAATACAAACATTTTAAAAATATAGATATTGTATAATATTTATCATTTATAACAATTGAACATAGTTATATAATGATTAATTAAAATCCTTTGGTATAGAATTAAAATATAATATATATATATGTATTATATATTCTCAAGGACAGTTTTTAAATCTTCATAATAATTAATTTTCACTTAATAGGTGCAATATAGATCTTTCATCAAGACACAAATTTACTCTACAAATGAAAAGACTTCAAAACTTCCTAGAATATCTGTGTTCTAGGAATATAGCCGCTGATTTCACAATAAATATTTTTTTCCGGTCTATTGGATTGCAAGTCCTCTGGTGTAAATCTGCATTTGTTAGTAAAGGAGTGGGTGAGCGAGTGAGTGTGTGAGTGAGTGGGTGAGTGAGTGGGTGAGTGAGTGAGTGAATGAGTGAATGTATAAATATTTCATAATTTTATATCATTATTTACATTTATAATATTTAATAAATTAATACATTAATTCTTTTAAAATTTAATATTAATAACATATCCTATGTTAGTTTCTATTGTAGTTTCTATTGTATTCATTGTGAATTTTCTTTATTAAATAATAATATTAATAACACTTTTCTTCACTAATAATAATATTAATAACACTTTTCTTCTCTAATAATAATATTAATAACACTTTTCTTCACTAATAATAATATTAATAACACTTCAGTTTATATATTATATAATGTATAAACTTTATATTTCTTATTATTATAAATTATTATTATTTATAACTGAATTATTATAAATTTTCCCATTTATTGTAAATATATTCTGATTAAATAAAGAATAGATTTAGATTAAATAAATGCTAGATTTAGATTAAATAAAGGATAGATTTAGATGAAGTAGAGATATATCTATATATAGATCTATAGATGATTAATATTAATATAATATATATTATTTTATCAATATAGAGAGTATTAACAAAATAAACGATGGAAGTAGTGGATAGGTTAAAAGGTTCTTGTGTACTCCAGCATACCAGAACACCAGAACCAGATTGACTCTTTAACTCCCTCGGTACCAAAACATTTACAAATCTGAAATCTTATTGTTGATTACGATGTGAAATTTTATAACAAAAGATTTCTGATCATATTTATTCTCAAATATTTTTCGTGTTAACAAAAAAACATGTCCTCGAGGACAAAACTATTGTGTAAATATGAGTGTATCTGTTTCTCACACCGTCATAGTACACAGTACACAGTACACAGTACACCGTACACAGTGCACAGTACACAGTACACAGTACACCGTACACAGTACACTGTACATAGTACGCAGTACACAGTACACAGTACACAGTACACCGTACACAGTACACTGTACACAGTACACTGTACATAGTACGCAGTACACAGTACACAGTACACAGTACACCGTACACAGTACACTGTACACAGTACACCGTACACCGTACACAGTACACAGTACACAGTACACCGTACACAGTACACTGTACATAGTACGCAGTACACAGTACACAGTACACAGTACACCGTACACAGTACACTGTACACAGTACACTGTACATAGTACGCAGTACACAGTACACAGTACACAGTACACCGTACACAGTACACTGTACACAGTACACAGTACACCGTACACCGTACACAGTAAACCGTACACAGTACACCGTACACAGTACACCGTACACAGTACACCGTACACAGTACACCGTACACAGTACACAGTACACCGTACACAGTACACCGTACACAGTACACCGTACACAGTACACAGTACACCGTACACAGTACACAGTACACCGTACACAGTACACAGTACACAGTACACCGTACACAGTACACAGTACACAGTACACAGTACACCGTACACCGTACACAGTACACCGTACACCGTACACCGTACACAGTACACAGTACACCGTACACCGTACACAGTACGCATTCTCTATCATATATACAAGTAAAAATAATTACTGCAAGCTTCTTGTAGAGCTGATGACCTATTTTATAGCGGTCAGTCTTTTGATCATTGTTCATTCGCGGGTAGTCTTATCGTTTTGAAAGTGACCGGTGGTCTGATTACCTGGCTTTTCATACTGGCCATAGTGATCATAGTCCATGGCTATCGGTGCTGACCGCGGTCTGTAGTAAAGGTTTGCGAAAGGAACAATACATTGTTATAACCACGACACATACGTAAAATACGTGTCATATACGTAATATACGTGGTCACGCAACTGTGTCGCAATCAACGCGATGATGTAACACGCGATGACATAACGCGTTAGTGAGCAGTTATATAACACCTGTTCAGAATCTCACCCCTAGCTCCATTTACCTGCAGTTCACGTACCTCTTGTCCCTATGTACCCATGTCACTCACTCATTATACTCTACCTATGCGCCCACCTTACCCACCCATTATATCACCATATGTACCCACCTTATTCATATTTCACTTATTCTTATTTCAGTTGTTGCTATTTCACTTGTTCCTATTTCACTTGTTCCTATTTCACTTGTTCCTATTTAACTTGTTCCTATTTAACTTGTTCCTATTTAACTTGTTCCTATTTAACTTGTTCCTATTTAAATTGTTCACATTTAACTTGTTCCTATTTAACTTGTTCCTATTTAACTTGTTCCTATTTAACTTGTTCCTATTTAACTTGTTCCTATTTAACTTGTTCCTATTTAACTTGTTCCTATTTAACTTGTTCCTATTTAACTTGTTCCTATTTAACTTGTTCCTATTTAACTTGTTCCTATTTAACTTGTTCCTATTTAACTTGTTCCTATTTAACTTGTTCCTATTTAACTTGTTCCTATTTAACTTGTTCCTATTTAACTTGTTCCTATTTAACTTGTTCCTATTTAACTTGTTCATATTTAACTTGTTCCTATTTAACTTGTTCCTATTTAACTTGTTCCTATTTAACTTATTCCTATTTCACTTGTTCCCATTTCACTTATTCCCATTTCACTTATTCCCATTTCACTTGTTCACATTTCACTTGTTCCCATTTCACTTGTTCCCATTTCACTTATTCCTATTTCACTTGTTCCTATTTCACTTGTTCCTATTTCACTTGGTCCCATTTCACTTGTTCCCATTTCACTTGTTCCCATCGTTTCCTCTATATTAAACTGCGAGTTTATCTTTTGTAGCAATTGATTTGTAACTCGAGTTTTGGATATGACTGCTCGTCTGTTCTCTTGATTTCCTGATGACGACGCCTCTCTCGTATTGTCTCCCGCCCCTTCCGCTCAACCGGAAGGTGGCGATGAAAGTGCGCCTGAATTGACCCGACATCGAGCAATATAACAGGAAGTTGATTGAGTTGTTCAACAGCGCCACCATGTCTAAAACGTCTCCCAGTGGCCAGTAGACATTCTGGAAGAAGTCCTCGATGAAGATCGCCAGTAGGGTCAGCAATCCCTGCGGAGGATGCGGAGTGTCTTGGGTCAGGGGAGTGGATTTTGTTAGAGGTGGGTGTGGTTTGTGTTAGGTAAAGAGGGCTCATTTTATAGGAATAGCTTGTTAGGAGGAAGGTATTTTGATAAAAGGTAGGAGCTTGAGATAGGGGAGGAGCTTGAGATAGGGGAGGAGCTTGAGATAGGGGAGGATCTTGATATAGGTGAGGTTCTTGAGATAGGGGAGGAGCTTGAGTTAAGGGAAGGAACTTGTGATAGTGGAGGAGCTTGATATAGGGGAGGATCTTGATATAGGGGAGGTTCTTGAGATAGGGGAGGTGCTTGAGTTAGGGGGAGTAACTTGTGATAGTGGA
The DNA here is from genome assembly GCA_964035775.1 of Osedax frankpressi. NCBI lineage: Eukaryota > Metazoa > Annelida > Polychaeta > Sabellida > Siboglinidae > Osedax > Osedax frankpressi. The sequence continues at coordinate 1,336,864 of OZ038312.1, read as the reverse complement.
GGAGTTTGATATAGGGGAGGATCTTGATATAGGTGAGGTTCTTGAGATAGGGGAGGAGCTTGAGTTAGGGGGAGGAACTTGTGATAGTGGAGGAGCTTGATATAGGGGAGGATCTTGAGATAGAGGAGGATCTTGAGATAGGGGAGGAGCTTGAGATAGGGGGAGGAACTTGTGATAGTGGAGGAGCTTGATATAGGGGAGGATCTTGAGATAGAGGAGGATCTTGAGATAGGGGAGGAGCTTGAGTTAGGGGGAGGAACTTGTGATAGTGGAGGAGCTTGATATAGGGGAGGATCTTGAGATAGAGGAGGATCTTGAGATAGGGGAGGAGCTTGAGTTAGGGGGAGGAACTTGTGATAGTGGAGGAGCTTGATATAGGGGAGGATCTTGATATAGGGGAGGATCTTGAGATAGGGGAGGAGCTTGAGTTAGGGGGAGGAACTTGTGATAGTGGAGGAGCTTGATATAGGGGAGGATCTTGAGATAGAGGAGGATCTTGAGATAGGGGAGGAGCTTGAGATAGGGGAGGATCTTGAGTTAGGGGGAAGAGCTTGATATAGGAGAGGAGCTTGAGATAGGTGAGGAGCTTGGGAAAGGGGAGTAGTTTGAGATAGGGGAGGATATTGAGATAGGGGAGGATCTTGAGATAGGGGAGGAGCTTGAGATAGGGGATGAGCTTGGGAAAGGGGAGGAGCTTGTGATAGGGGAGGTTCTTGATATAGGGGAGGATCTTGAGATAGGGTAGGAGCTCGGAAAAAGGGATGAACTTGAGATAGGGGAGGAGCTTGAGATAGGGGAGGAGCTTGAGATAGGTGAGGAGCTTGAGATAGGGGAGGAGCTTGAGATAGGGGAGGAGCTTGAGATAGGGGAGGAGCTTGAGATAGGTGAGGAGCTTGAGATAAGGGAGGAGCTTAAAATAGGGGAAGAGTTTGATATAGAGGAGGAGCTTGAGATAGGGGAGGAGCTTAAAATAGGGGAAGAGCTTGATATAGAGGAGGAGCTTGAGATAGGAGAGGAGCTTAAAATAGGGGAAGAGCTTGATATATAGGAAGAGCTTGAGATAGGGGAGGAGCTTAAAATAGGGGAAGAGCTTGATATAGAGGAAGAGCTTGATATAGAGGAAGAGCTTGATATAGAGGAGGAGCTTGAGATAGGGGAGGAGCTTAAAATAGGGGAAGAGCTTGATATAGAGGAGGAGCTTGAGATAGGGGAGGAGCTTAAAATAGGGGAAGAGCTTGATATAGAGGAAGAGCTTAAAATAGGGGAAGAGTTTGATATAGAGGAGGAGCTTGAGATAGGGGAGTAGCTTAAAATAGGGGAAGAGCTTGATATAGAGGAGGAGCTTGATATAGAGGAAGAGCTTGATATAGAGGAGGAGCTTGATATAGAGGAGGAGCTTGATATAGAGGAAGAGCTTTATATAGAGGAGGAGCTTGAGATAGGGGAGGAGCTTGAGATAATGGCTAGTCATGAATTAAGGGCACGTGAATTTAGTCGGTGGTTAATAGTCGTATCTGTTGTTTGGTTCAGTTACTACTAAACATCTCCTATTGTCTGAGATACAGTTAATTATGCTACTCTACAACGACAACCCCGCTTCGCCACGCACATAGCCACGCACATAGCCACTTACCTGAGGTAACTCCGTAATAAGGAATAAACTGACAATAGCCAACAGCATTCTAGTTGTTCTATCGTGTTCTCTCGTTCTTTCGGACTCGCTATGTTTACCCTGTGTCATACATTGTGGAGTTATAATGCGATTTTAGCTCCATATATATACTAATAATCACTAATAATAAGATCACAGATCCACTAATAATATCTCAGACCCACGAATAATATCTCAAATCCACTAAAAAAAGATCTCAGTCCCACAAATAAGATATAAAATCCACTAATAAGATTTCAGATCCACTAAAATATCTCGGAACCACTAATAAGATATTTGGCCCACTAATAAAATGAAAGACTCATTAAGAAGATCTCTAACGGTATCATGTGATAACTACTAATGCCCAGATCCGCTAAAACAATGTTATTGCATTCTGACCCTATTTTGTTGTCCAATGCTTATATAGAACATGCAATGTCATTACTACTTAACTAATGTACGATGTTTTACGGCATATTATTAAGCGATGTATAATTTAGACATCATATTGTGACACGTGTGACATGTGTGTTATTTAGTGTTATTTTATGTAGAGTCCCACTTTATTTTAATATTTATTTTGGATTAATTTCTAGAAATTTATTTTTGTAAATTATTTAAAATTTGGCTTCATTATAAAAAAAGAAAAGAAAAAGAACTCATTTTCAAAATTAACATGATGAAGGAAGGAAATTGTACATGGGGTAGATGGGAATTAATTTCATTATTAATTTATAAAAATGTTATATAATGTATATATTATTGAAATATCTGGCGAATATATTTAACCTCAAGTATGAAATCGATTTAATCTACAGAGATGCTGATATTTATAGACTTAGGCAAGTTGTGTGTTTAGCCAATATTTATATATAAACATATATCTTATTTGCAAGATCCCGTATTTTAATGTACAAATGTCAAATTATATTTTTTTTTCATTTTCTAATCGTTTATATGAAATTAATAAGTTTTTACACAGAAATAAAATATTGATGTTTGCTTCTGCTTTATTATTTAATAATAATCATAGTTAACTTTAATTTGAGTTTGTACCTTCTACATTCCAATGAATTAAATTTGATTCATATTTCATATGCATAATATATATACTGCTACTACTACTACTACTACTATAATTTAAATATTTATTATCAACTTATGAAATAGTTAATATTATTTATAACTCATAACTTCTAAATTGGTTTACTTCAATTATTTATTTTAGCATATTTATTGGTATTATTTATCTTAGTATATTTAATTATATATATATATATATATATATATATATATAGTAAATATGTGTATTACTCGGACTGGTGGATATAATTTCATATAATATATTAGTTTATAAATTTATATCATGCAAATACAAATTAATAAATTACAGAAAAACAAACTATATTACGTTTAGATTCATCCTACATTAAAATAGATCTATTTAAATGATCTATAACTTGAATATTACTAATTAAATTATATATTTAAATTATACAAGTATTAATTATTATATGTTGTATTAAATGTATTAAATTTCTCATATATATTTTTTATATATTTTTGCACTTTATGTTTGCTCTATAATTATAATAGACGCGTTTTTGTAGTCTTTGCCTACGATTGATGGATCACGATTATTTATTAATTCTGGAAATACCAGACTATATAGTCTGTTTTTAAACTACATAAAGCTTTTATTTTTATCGATATATTCATTTGTATTGTTTATATTGATTTTACTATGAGGATTATAAAATAAATTGCTAATGTTTTATTACTATTTTTTATAATCGCAGGTATATATTAAATAACAATGGTATGTATATATTAGAAATTATAATGATATTTATTATAAATATATCATAAATATATATTCATGTATTCATTTTTATACCTACAAAATAACGTAAAACTGTGTTGATATTTTAATTACATATATAACATTATCTATGTATAAAATCTATAAATACCACAATGTGCATATATGTAATGCAATTGCATAAGCTACTATATGTAAGGCAATCAGTCAGGACTAGTTATCCATCGTCATCATTATAATCTAGATTTGCTATCCTCATGAACATATTATTACATCATATCAAGTCTATTGGACGAGTATCCGAACATATTGATCCATTTCCCACGACTATTACAGTTACGTCTCTTACGTAATAATAAATCAGCAATATACGCGTTTTCCTGTAGAATACCATTACGCAGAGTTCACAGCAAGTATCTGGCGTTATATCTTGCACCGCCTCGAATTTAACCCAGCAATAATCGTTTACAATAATCGCTTATAACAATCGCTTACAATAAATCGTACATTTAATATTTTATATAGCTACTCGTATCGGTCACACTGTACTAAATACAGTGTATATTCGTTGTAATACATATTTAAATACAGGTTCCTATTATGATATCGTGCAACATCGGAATACAATAATGTATTATACAATACTACTTATATAATATCTATTTAAGCTGTCTTGTCACTGTATTTTTTCAAATCTATTTATAGAACAAGAAATGCTATTCGATCACCAGTATAGATTTGTGGTTAGGTGAGCTTTTAGTTGGAATTGTATTGCGTGCAATATTTTCCTAAATGTATTGAAATATATTATAATTTATATTATACCATACACATGTAATATAACCCAATACTATAGAATTATATTAATGTGACGAGCATCATATTTAATAACAAGTCTTCAATAAAATTACATTGTTATAATTAACAATCATTATCAATGTCTCTCAATGGTATAAGGTGGGCCTTATAATTACCGTATTTAAACTATAGTTTATATACATATTTATTCAAAATTAAAAATACTAATTAAATAATAATCATATATTATAAACCACAGTTGATATTATATCAATTGTAATTATAATAATGATACTAATGCTACCTTATATAATGAATTAAATATATATATATATATATATTAATCATGATATTTTCTACCTAAAATGATCTTGTTATATTATTATAGTTAATTAATTATTATTAATAAGTATTATTGTTAAGTTTAATTTATACATTTTTTACGATATCACAATGATTAATAATTATTTAACTTAGGATAACTTTTAACATCAAGCTAATTCAAGCATTGCGCTATGTACAAATTGAATATTCAATATTGTAGTATAACATGATTATCATTTTCTAATATCTAATATGTCATCAACTCACTTTATTGCATGAAAAATATCATTAACTTCTAATTAGCAATTCAATTTTCATAATTAAAGCTATACTTGTACTTTAACCATATATATATATATATATATACATACATATACGTATATATACATAATATTGTAACAAAATGATTAATTTTGACAAGGTGATGATACCTCAAGTATGTCCTCTATACACCCCATGTATGTCCTCTATACACCTCAAGTATGTCCTCTATACACCTCAAGTATGTCCTCTATACACCTCAAGTATGTCCTCTATACACCCCATGTATGTCCTCTATACACCTCAAGTATGTCCTCTATACACCTCAAGTATGTCCTCTATACACCTCAAGTATGTCCTCTATACACCTCAAGTATGTCCTCTATACACCTGAAGTATGTCCTCTATACACCTGAAGTATGTCCTCTATTCACCTCAAGTATGTCCTCTATACACCTCAAGTATGTCTTCTATCCACCTCAAGTATGTCCTCTATACACCTCAAGTATGTCTTCTATCCACCTCAAGTATGTCTTCTATCCACCTCAAGTATGTCCTCTATACATATCAAGTATATCCTATATGTACACTGATATATATATATATATATATATATACATATATATACGTATATATACATAATATTGTAACAAAATGATTAATTTTGACAAGGTGATGACACCTCAAGTATGTCCTCTATACACCCCAGGTATGTCATCTATTCACCTCAAGTATGTCTTCTATTCACCTCAATTATGTCCTCTATACACCTCAAGTATGTCCTCTATATACCTCAAGTATGTCCTCTATACACCTCAAGTATGTCCTCTATACACCTCAAGTATGTCCTCTATACACCTCAAGTATGTCTTCTATCTACCTCAAGTATGTCCTCTATACACCTCAAGTATGTCCTCTATACACCTCAAGTATGTCTTCTATCTACCTCAAGTATGTCCTCTATACACCTCAAGTATGTCCTCTATACACCTCAAGTATGTCCTCTATACACCTCAAGTATGTCTTCTATCTACCTCAAGTATGTCCTCTATATACCTCAAGTATGTCCTCTATACATATCAAGTATATCCTATATGTACACTGATATATATATATATCTATATATATATATATATATATATGGATCTTCTAAGGTATTAATAAAACAAGATGTGAATGCATAAGTTTCCTATAGCTAGTGTGTTCGCGCGTATGGACCAGCACGCGTACATAATGATGCTGAATATATACACTAGATTACCTTCCAACCGAGTATCCGATCTCCGATACAGATTTAGAAATCTCATCTGATTGAAAGTAATAAGTTTTATTTTTTATCCGTATTATTCTTCAGATAAAGGGACATATGAGCTAAATATATGAACACAATAGTGTATAAGATATATAATACATCACTTATATAATTGAGTGAATGAGTAAGCGAGCGAGTGAGTGTGTGAGTGAGTGAGTGTGTGAGTGAGTCACTGAGTGAGTGAGTGAGTGAGTGAGTGAGTGATTGACTGAGTGACTGACTGAGTGAGTGAGTGAGTGAGTGTATAAATAATATTAGTATTCAATAAAATATTATATTATTTCTATAACATTTATTATGTCATTTGAGATGTTCTATAATATATTTTTTAAATAAATAATATTATGCATGATATAATCTATTGTGTGATTTAATAAACTTTTTTATTCTTTATTAATATATTATTTTGTATTTGATTTTATCATTAGGATTTTATATTTATATTTGTATGTAACTATAATTATATAGAATTAGTATTACTCTATATAGCAATACTATAGTATAGGATATATATATATATATACTTATATTTAATATTGATTATAATGTGGTATAACTATAGTTTATAGTCTATAATAATATATATTATAGACTGTACCCAGAACTAGCCTGTGAGACCAGTCTTTTTCTCCTCTGGTGTGCCAGCCGCATTGTGTGTAGAAGTAGCATGGTGAGTAGTGTAAGTAATACACACGGAATAAGCTTGAATACAAATCCCTATCAAAAGAAGAATACTATTATCATTAATTCATTTATTGCATTTTTTTGAGAATAGTAATGTACTAATTCTATAATAAATAACCAAAATTTACCACAGAAAATTAATAAAACATATTATAAATTATATATCAATAATGATGGGATATGTATGAATTGATCTAATAATAGTCAGGGTAGGTGATATTTATATCAATATTTCAAAAATATATACTAAATAAAATTATAATTCTTCAAAATCTCTAAAATCAATCACGGCTAAAATATAGGAGACTATGGATATGCATCTATTATAAAAACATTTTTATAATCAGAATTTAGGATTAACCAACAATTATGAATAGGAAAAGCTTATATAGTCATTATTTAATGTCGAACACGGTGAGATATTAATAATTAACTGATCTAATAATAATGATCAGCATAATAAAATGATATGCAAAATAAAAGGATGCTGATAAAATTGAATTAGAAAAAAACAAAAGGTAATCAGACAAGAAATATACAAACATATGAACTTTAGAAATGTACATCACGATATGAACAAATTACGTTGTTTAACTAGTGCTGTAATGTCTCTCTTATGCCAAGAGTGAAGACGCAAGCAACATTTACCCAACGTCTACAAATGATCTTTATTCCCAGAAATATATCAGCAGTTTCCATTCAAATGTGCCTAATGATCTTAACTTTAATTTAAAATGTATAAGATTATTTTAGAAAGATCATATACAAATTAAAATATAAATAACTACCAGTGTTCTCATTATGTTAATAAAAAATATAAAATAATAAAAATTGTATTATATATTTTATTTAATAATTGTAAAAAAAATATAATTTTTTTTTGATAATTAAAATTATCAAAACTAATTATAATTAAATGAAATATTAAATATTAAAATAAAATGAAAAAAGTAATACAATTTAAAATAATAAATATATATATTAGAATTTAAAAAGTGTTAAAATGTTATTCTCAATTTATTATCTCGGAATAGAAAATTAAAAAAGAATAAAATTTAAAAATATATAATTTTAAATGAGTCAATTAAATAATGTAATATTTTAATTATGTCAAAAATAAAAATGAATATAACATTGAAATAAATAAAATATTAATTTAAAAAATGATTATTCAGAAAACTTATTAATATATTTGTCATGGTCATTTTAAGTTTTATTTTTTGATATAATTTTGTAATCTCTGAGTAGAATAAAAGATTTTTTATAATTGCACCTTGGTTTGATTAACAAAACAATTTTTTATATGTTCTTAATTTTATTCTAAGAAATTAATTTATATTATTATTTCTCTGTGATTATTATTTGGCAATACAGGTTCTTTTACTCGAAACATGAAATTTAGGGTATTTAGTTTTAAAATGTTATCAAATTTAAAAGTTTTATGGAGATTTAAAATGATTTACTAATTTTGAAATAGATACACAATTTACTAATAATTGTAATTTCTCTTTTTTTAAAACTTGAATTCTTTTTAAATTTGAATTAAAAGTATTTCCTCAAATATGCTAAAATAAATCAAGTGGGAACATAAAAATGAATTTTATAACAAAATCAGATTTATCCTATCAATCTAGGATTTAATTTAGTTTAAAATAGCTATAGCCTATTGGGATTTCAAATATAATTTATCATTGAATAATACATCAAGAATTTTATATTATTAACTTGTTTTATTATATTATAAATGTTTAATTTTATTTTTATATTAAAGAGTAAAATATAAATTTTTTCGATGTTTATTGATAATGTTTAAATGTAACATATTATATAATTTATTAATAAATTGTATGTTTTTTGAAAGGTCAGAAATGTGTTGTTAGAAATATTAAATGACAGTATATATATATATAAATATATATGTTATATATTTATAATCAGACTATAAATCTGTGATTATTTCTTTAATTAAATGCTCGTTGTGAAATTTTTTAATTACAGAATATTTACTGTGAATAATGATGCTGTGATTGATCGGCAGTTAATTGGACCTCTTTATAAATTTCTTACACTGCACATGTATTACATCAATCCGTTATTACGTCATTCCAGCAAGGAACCACATGACTTATTAGGTGACATATTATCTAGGGCACCCAACCTCACCCCCAACCTTGATCCTAATATAGCCCCCAACCTAGTTCCAAACCTAGCCGCTAATCTAGCTTACATCCTAGCACCACACACTAGCCCCACTTCTAGCTCCCACTCTAGCCCCCACTCTAGCCTCTTGTGGTTAGGAAGTACAATTAGTATGCGACTATATTGCTACACTATACCGACCATTACTACTGCAGTGGGGTATATCCACTTAGCAATCGTATGGTTATGACATCCCTGACCACTAGGGTCAATTGCTGATGGCACATATATCACAATTTGCCATTATCACTCGGCATATCTAACCTCGATGACAACCTAATTTCAAGTATATATTTAATTTAATTTCATAAACTTTTTAATTCTAAATATGTGTACATGTTCTCAGTAATACCTCAGTAATACCTCAGTAATACCTCAGTAATACCTCAGTAATACCTCAGTAGCACATCAGTAATACCTCAGTAATACCTCAGTAATACCTCAGTAATACCTCAGTAATACCTCAGTAATACCTCAGTAATACCTCAGTAATACCTCAGTAATACCTCAGTAATACCTCAGTAATACCTCAGTAATACCTCAGTAATACCTCAGTAATACCTCAGTAATACCTCAGTAATACCTCAGTAATACCTCAGTAATACCTCAGTAATACCTCAGTAATACCTCAGTAATACCTCAGTAATACCTCAGTAGCACATCAGTAATACCTCAGTAATACCTCAGTAATACCTCAGTAATACCTCAGTAATACCTCAGTAATACCTCAGTAATACCTCAGTAATACCTCAGTAATACCTCAGTAGCACCTCAGTAATACCTCAGTAATACCTCAGTAATACCTCAGTAATACCTCAGTAATACCTCAGTAATACCTCAGTAATACCTCAGTAATACCTCAGTAATACCTCAGTAATACCTCAGTAATACCTCAGTAGCACATCAGTAATACCTCAGTAATACCTCAGTAATACCTCAGTAATACCTCAGTAATACCTCAGTAATACCTCAGTAATACCTCAGTAATACCTCAGTAATACCTCAGTAATACCTCAGTAGCACCTCAGTAATACCTCAGTAATACCTCAGTAATACCTCAGTAATACCTCAGTAGCACATCAGTAATACCTCAGTAATACCTCAGTAATACCTCAGTAATACCTCAGTAATACCTCAGTAATACCTCAGTAATACCTCAGTAATACCTCAGTAATACCTCAGTAGCACCTCAGTAATACCTCAGTAATACCTCAGTAATACCTCAGTAATACATCAGTAATACCTCAGTAATACCTCAGTAATACCTCAGTAATACCTCAGTAATACCTCAGTAATACCTCAGTAATACCTCAGTAATACCTCAGTAATACCTCAGTAATACCTCAGTAATACCTCAGTAATACCTCAGTAATACCTCAGTAATACCTCAGTAATACCTCAGTAATACATCAGTAATACCTCAGTAATACCTCAGTAATACCTCAGTAATACCTCAGTAATACCTCAGTAATACCTCAGTAATACCTCAGTAATACCTCAGTAATACCTCAGTAATACCTCAGTAGCACATCAGTAATACCTCAGTAATACCTCAGTAATACCTCAGTAATACCTCAGTAATACCTCAGTAATACCTCAGTAATACCTCAGTAATACCTCAGTAGCACATCAGTAATACCTCAGTAATACCTCAGTAATACCTCAGTAATACCTCAGTAATACCTCAGTAATACCTCAGTAATACCTCAGTAATACCTCAGTAATACCTCAGTAATACCTCAGTAATACCTCAGTAATACCTCAGTAATACCTCAGTAATACCTCAGTAATACCTCAGTAATACCTCAGTAGCACATCAGTAATACCTCAGTAATACCTCAGTAATACCTCAGTAATACCTCAGTAATACCTCAGTAATACCTCAGTAATACCTCAGTAGCACCTCAGTAATACCTCAGTAATACCTCAGTAATACCTCAGTAATACCTCAGTAGCACATCAGTAATACCTCAGTAATACCTCAGTAATACCTCAGTAATACCTCAGTAATACCTCAGTAATACCTCAGTAATACCTCAGTAATACCTCAGTAATACCTCAGTAATACCTCAGTAATACCTCAGTAATACCTCAGTAATACCTCAGTAATACCTCAGTAATACCTCAGTAATACCTCAGTAATACCTCAGTAATACCTCAGTAATACCTCAGTAGCACATCAGTAATACCTCAGTAATACCTCAGTAATACCTCAGTAATACCTCAGTAATACCTCAGTAATATCTCAGTAATACCTCAGTAATACCTCAGTAATACCTCAGTAGCACCTCAGTAATACCTCAGTAATACCTCAGTAATACCTCAGTAATACCTCAGTAGCACATCAGTAATACCTCAGTAATACCTCAGTAATACCTCAGTAATACCTCAGTAATACCTCAGTAATACCTCAGTAATACCTCAGTAATACCTCAGTAATACCTCAGTAATACCTCAGTAATACCTCAGTAATACCTCAGTAATACCTCAGTAATACCTCAGTAATACCTCAGTAATACCTCAGTAATACCTCAGTAATACCTCAGTAATACCTCAGTAATACCTCAGTAATACCTCAGTAATACCTCAGTAATACCTCAGTAATACCTCAGTAATACCTCAGTAATACCTCAGTAATACCTCAGTAATACCTCAGTAATACCTCAGTAATACCTCAGTAATACCTCAGTAATACCTCAGTAATACCTCAGTAGCACCTCAGTAATACCTCAGTAATACCTCAGTAATACCTCAGTAATACCTCAGTAATACCTCAGTAATACCTCAGTAGCACCTCAGTAATACCTCAGTAATACCTCAGTAATACCTCAGTAATACCTCAGTAATACCTCAGTAATACCTCAGTAATACCTCAGTAATACCTCAGTAGCACCTCAGTAATACCTCAGTAGCACCTCAGTAATACCTCAGTAATACCTCAGTAATACCTCAGTAATACCTCAGTAATACCTCAGTAATACCTCAGTAATACCTCAGTAATACCTCAGTAATACCTCAGTAATACCTCAGTAATACCTCAGTAATACCTCAGTAATACCTCAGTAATACCTCAGTAATACCTCAGTAATACCTCAGTAATACCTCAGTAATACCTCAGTACTACCTCAGTAATACCTCAGTAATACCTCAGTAATACCTCAGTAATACCTCAGTAATACCTCAGTAATACCTCAGTAATACCTCAGTAATACCTCAGTAATACCTCAGTAATACCTCAGTAATACCTCAGTAATACCTCAGTAGCACATCAGTAATACCTCAGTAATACCTCAGTAATACCTCAGTAATACCTCAGTAATACCTCAGTAATACCTCAGTAATACCTCAGTAATACCTCAGTAATACCTCATTAATACCTCAGTAATACCTCAGTAATACCTCAGTAATACCTCAGTAATACCTCAGTAATACCTCAGTAATACCTCAGTAATACCTCAGTAGCACATCAGTAATACCTCAGTAATACCTCAGTAATACCTCAGTAATACCTCAGTAATACCTCAGTAATACCTCAGTAATACCTCAGTAATACCTCAGTAATACCTCAGTAATACCTCAGTAATACCTCATTAATACCTCAGTAATACCTCAGTAATACCTCAGTAATACCTCAGTAATACCTCAGTAATACCTCAGTAATACCTCAGTAATACCTCAGTAGCACATCAGTAATACCTCAGTAATACCTCAGTAATACCTCAGTAATACCTCAGTAATACCTCAGTAATACCTCAGTAATACCTCAGTAATACCTCAGTAATACCTCAGTAATACCTCAGTAATACCTCAGTAATACCTCAGTAATACCTCAGTAATACCTCAGTAATACCTCAGTAATACCTCAGTAATACCTCAGTAATACCTCAGTAATACCTCAGTAATACCTCAGTAATACCTCAGTAATACCTCAGTAATACCTCAGTAATACCTCAGTAATACCTCAGTAATACCTCAGTAATACCTCAGTAATACCTCAGTAATACCTCAGTAATACCTCAGTAATACCTCAGTAATACCTCAGTAATACCTCAGTAGCACCTCAGTAATACCTCAGTAATACCTCAGTAATACCTCAGTAATACCTCAGTAATACCTCAGTAATACCTCAGTAATACCTCAGTAATACCTCAGTAATACCTCAGTAATACCTCAGTAATACCTCAGTAATACCTCAGTAGCACATCAGTAATACCTCAGTAATACCTCAGTAATACCTCAGTAATACCTCAGTAATACCTCAGTAATACCTCAGTAATACCTCAGTAATACCTCAGTAATACCTCAGTAATACCTCAGTAATACCTCAGTAATACCTCAGTAATACCTCAGTAATACCTCAGTAATATCTCAGTAATACCTCAGTAATACCTCAGTAATACCTCAGTAATACCTCAGTAATACCTCAATAATACCTCAGTAATACCTCAGTAATACCTCAGTAATACCTCAGTAATACCTCAGTAGCACATCAGTAATACCTCAGTAATACCTCAGTAATACCTCAGTAATACCTCAGTAATACCTCAGTAATACCTCAGTAATACCTCAGTAATACCTCAGTAGCACCTCAGTAATACCTCAGTAATACCTCAGTAATACCTCAGTAATACCTCAGTAATACCTCAGTAATACCTCAGTAATACCTCAGTAATACCTCAGTAATACCTCAGTAATACCTCAGTAATATCTCAGTAATACCTCAGTAATACCTCAGTAATACCTCAGTAGCACATCAGTAATACCTCAGTAATACCTCAGTAATACCTCAGTAATACCTCAGTAATACCTCAGTAATACCTCAGTAATACCTCAGTAATACCTCAGTAATACCTCAGTAATACCTCAGTAATTCCTCAGTAATACCTCAGTAGCACCTCAGTAATACCTCAGTAATACCTCAGTAATACCTCAGTAATACCTCAGTAATACCTCAGTAATACCTCAGTAATACCTCAGTAATACCTCAGTAATACCTCAGTAATACCTCAGTAATACCTCAGTAATACCTCAGTAATACCTCAGTAATACCTCAGTAATACCTCAGTAATACCTCAGTAATACCTCAGTAGCACCTCAGTAATACCTCAGTAATACCTCAGTAATACCTCAGTAATACCTCAGTAATACCTCAGTAATACCTCAGTAATACCTCAGTAATACCTCAGTAATACCTCAGTAATACCTCAGTAATACCTCAGTAATACCTCAGTAATACCTCAGTAGCACCTCAGTAATACCTCAGTAATACCTCAGTAATACCTCAGTAATACCTCAGTAATACCTCAGTAATACCTCAGTAATACCTCAGTAATACCTCAGTAATACCTCAGTAATACCTCAGTAATACCTCAGTAATACCTCAGTAATACCTCAGTAATACCTCAGTAATACCTCAGTAATACCTCAGTAATACCTCAGTAATACCTCAGTAATACCTCAGTAATACCTCAGTAATATCTCAGTAATACCTCAGTAATACCTCAGTAATACCTCAGTAGCACATCAGTAATACCTCAGTAATACCTCAGTAATACCTCAGTAATACCTCAGTAATACCTCAGTAATACCTCAGTAATACCTCAGTAATACCTCAGTAATACCTCAGTAATACCTCAGTAATTCCTCAGTAATACCTCAGTAGCACCTCAGTAATACCTCAGTAATACCTCAGTAATACCTCAGTAATACCTCAGTAATACCTCAGTAATACCTCAGTAATACCTCAGTAATACCTCAGTAATACCTCAGTAATACCTCAGTAATACCTCAGTAATACCTCAGTAATACCTCAGTAATACCTCAGTAATACCTCAGTAATACCTCAGTAATACCTCAGTAGCACCTCAGTAATACCTCAGTAATACCTCAGTAATACCTCAGTAATACCTCAGTAATACCTCAGTAATACCTCAGTAATACCTCAGTAATACCTCAGTAATACCTCAGTAATACCTCAGTAATACCTCAGTAATACCTCAGTAATACCTCAGTAGCACCTCAGTAATACCTCAGTAATACCTCAGTAGCACATCAGTAATACCTCAGTAATACCTCAGTAATACCTCAGTAATACCTCAGTAATACCTCAGTAATACCTCAGTAATACCTCAGTAATACCTCAGTAATACCTCAGTAATACCTCAGTAATACCTCAGTAATACCTCAGTAATACCTCAGTAATACCTCAGTAATACCTCAGTAGCACCTCAGTAATACCTCAGTAATACCTCAGTAATACCTCAGTAATACCTCAGTAATACCTCAGTAATACCTCAGTAATACCTCAGTAATACCTCAGTAATACCTCAGTAATACCTCAGTAATACCTCAGTACTACCTCAGTAATACCTCAGTAATACCTCAGTAATACCTCAGTAGCACATCAGTAATACCTCAGTAATACCTCAGTAATACCTCAGTAATACCTCAGTAATACCTCAGTAGCACCTCAGTAATACCTCAGTAATACCTCAGTAATACCTCAGTAATACCTCAGTACTACCTCAGTAATACCTCAGTAATACCTCAGTAATACCTCAGTAGCACATCAGTAATACCTCAGTAATACCTCAGTAATACCTCAGTAATACCTCAGTAATATCTCAGTAATACCTCAGTAGCACCTCAGTAATACCTCAGTAATACCTCAGTAATACCTCAGTAATACCTCAGTAGCACATCAGTAATACCTCAGTAATACCTCAGTAATACCTCAGTAATACCTCAGTAATACCTCAGTAATACCTCAGTAATACCTCAGTAATACCTCAGTAATACCTCAGTAATACCTCAGTAGCACCTCAGTAATACCTCAGTAATACCTCAGTAATACCTCAGTAATACCTCAGTAATACCTCAGTAATACCTCAGTAATACCTCAGTAATACCTCAGTAATACCTCAGTAGCACCTCAGTAATACCTCAGTAATACCTCAGTAATACCTCAGTAATACCTCAGTAATACCTCAGTAGCACCTCAGTAATACCTCAGTAATACCTCAGTAATACCTCAGTAATACCTCAGTAATACCTCAGTAATACCTCAGTAATACCTCAGTAATACCTCAGTAATACCTCAGTAATACCTCAGTAATACCTCAGTAATACCTCAGTAATATCTCAGTAATACCTCAGTAGCACCTCAGTAATACCTCAGTAATACCTCAGTAATACCTCAGTAATACCTCAGTAATACCTCAGTAATACCTCAGTAATACCTCAGTAATACCTCAGTAGCACCTCAGTAATACCTCAGTAATACCTCAGTAATACCTCAGTAATACCTCAGTAATACCTCAGTAATACCTCAGTAATACCTCAGTAATACCTCAGTAATACCTCAGTAATACCTCAGTAATACCTCAGTAATACCTCAGTAATACCTCAGTAATACCTCAGTAGCACATCAGTAATACCTCAGTAATACCTCAGTAGCACCTCAGTAATACCTCAGTAATACCTCAGTAGCACCTCAGTAATACCTCAGTAGCACCTCAGTAATACCTCAGTAATACCTCAGTAATACCTCAGTAATACCTCAGTAGCACCTCAGTAATACCTCAGTAATACCTCAGTAATACCTCAGTAATACCTCAGTAATACCTCAGTAATACCTCAGTAATACCTCAGTAATACCTCAGTAATACCTCAGTAATACCTCAGTAATACCTCAGTAATACCTCAGTAATACCTCAGTAATACCTCAGTAATACCTCAGTAATACCTCAGTAATACCTCAGTAATACCTCAGTAATACCTCAGTAATACCTCAGTAATACCTCAGTAATACCTCAGTAATACCTCAGTAATACCTCAGTAATACCTCAGTAATACCTCAGTAGCACCTCAGTAATACCTCAGTAATACCTCAGTAATACCTCAGTAATACCTCAGTAATACCTCAGTAATACCTCAGTAATACCTCAGTAATACCTCAGTAATACCTCAGTAATACCTCAGTAATACCTCAGTAATACCTCAGTAATACCTCAGTAATACCTCAGTAATACCTCAGTAATACCTCAGTAATACCTCAGTAATACCTCAGTAATACCTCAGTAATACCTCAGTAATACCTCAGTAATACCTCAGTAGCACATCAGTAATACCTCAGTAATACCTCAGTAATACCTCAGTAGCACCTCAGTAATACCTCAGTAATACCTCAGTAATACCTCAGTAATACCTCATTAATACCTCAGTAATACCTCAGTAATACCTCAGTAATACATCAGTAATACCTCAGTAATACCTCAGTAGCACCTCAGTAATACCTCAGTAATACCTCAGTAATACCTCAGTAGCACCTCAGTAATACCTCAGTAATACCTCAGTAATACCTCAGTAATACCTCAGTAATACCTCAGTAATACCTCAGTAATACCTCAGTAATACCTCAGTAATACCTCAGTACTACCTCAGTAATACCTCAGTAATACCTCAGTAATACCTCAGTACTACCTCAGTAATACCTCAGTAATACCTCAGTAATACCTCAGTAATACCTCAGTAATACCTCAGTAGCACCTCAGTAATACCTCAGTAATACCTCAGTAATACCTCAGTAATACCTCAGTAATACCTCAGTAATACCTCAGTAATACCTCAGTAATACCTCAGTAATACCTCAGTAATACCTCAGTAATACCTCAGTAATACCTCAGTAATACCTCAGTAATACCTCAGTAATACCTCAGTAATACCTCAGTAGCACCTCAGTAATACCTCAGTAATACCTCAGTAATACCTCAGTAATACCTCAGTAATACCTCAGTAGCACCTCAGTAATACCTCAGTAATACCTCAGTAATACCTCAGTAATACCTCAGTAGCACATCAGTAATACCTCAGTAATACCTCAGTAATACCTCAGTAATACCTCAGTAATACCTCAGTAGCACATCAGTAATACCTCAGTAATACCTCAGTAATACCTCAGTAATACCTCAGTAGCACATCAGTAATACCTCAGTAATACCTCAGTAATACCTCAGTAATACCTCAGTAATACCTCAGTAGCACCTCAGTAATACCTCAGTAATACCTCAGTAGCACATCAGTAATACCTCAGTAATACCTCAGTAATACCTCAGTAATACCTCAGTAGCACCTCAGTAATACCTCAGTAATACCTCAGTAGCACATCAGTAATACCTCAGTAATACCTCAGTAATACCTCAGTAATACCTCAGTAGCACATCAGTAATACCTCAGTAATACCTCAGTAATACCTCAGTAATACCTCAGTAGCACCTCAGTAATACCTCAGTAATACCTCAGTAATACCTCAGTAATACCTCAGTAATACCTCAGTAGCACCTCAGTAATACCTCAGTAGCACCTCAGTAATACCTCAGTAATACCTCAGTAATACCTCAGTAATACCTCAGTAATACCTCAGTAATACCTCAGTAATACCTCAGTAATACCTCAGTAATACCTCAGTAATACCTCAGTAATACCTCAGTAATTCCTCAGTAATACCTCAGTAATACCTCAGTAATACCTCAGTAATACCTCAGTAATACTTCAGTAGCACCTCAGTAATACCTCAGTAATACCTCAGTAATACATCAGTAATACCTCAGTAATACCTCAGTAATACCTCAGTAATACCTCAGTAATACCTCAGTAATACCTCAGTAATACCTCAGTAATACCTCAGTAGCACCTCAGTAATACCTCAGTAGCACCTCAGTAATACCTCAGTAATACCTCAGTAATACCTCAGTAATACCTCAGTAATACCTCAGTAATACCTCAGTAATACCTCAGTAATACCTCAGTAATACCTCAGTAATACCTCAGTAATACCTCAGTAATACCTCAGTAATACCTCAGTAATACCTCAGTAATACCTCAGTAATACCTCAGTAATACCTCAGTAATACCTCAGTAATACCTCAGTAATACCTCAGTAGCACATCAGTAATACCTCAGTAATACCTCAGTAATACCTCAGTAATACCTCAGTAATACCTCAGTAATACCTCAGTAGCACATCAGTAATACCTCAGTAATACCTCAGTAATACCTCAGTAATACCTCAGTAATACCTCAGTAATACCTCAGTAATACCTCAGTAATACCTCAGTAATACCTCAGTAATACCTCAGTAATACCTCAGTAGCACCTCAGTAATACCTCAGTAATACCTCAGTAATACCTCAGTAATACCTCAGTAATACCTCAGTAATACCTCAGTAATACCTCAGTAATACCTCAGTAATACCTCAGTAATACCTCAGTAATACCTCAGTAATACCTCAGTAATACCTCAGTAATACCTCAGTAATACCTCAGTAATACCTCAGTAATACCTCAGTAATACCTCAGTAATACCTCAGTAATACCTCAGTAGCACATCAGTAATACCTCAGTAATACCTCAGTAATACCTCAGTAATACCTCAGTAATACCTCAGTAATACCTCAGTAGCACATCAGTAATACCTCAGTAATACCTCAGTAATACCTCAGTAATACCTCAGTAATACCTCAGTAATACCTCAGTAATACCTCAGTAATACCTCAGTAGCACATCAGTAATACCTCAGTAATACCTCAGTAATACCTCAGTAATACCTCAGTAATACCTCAGTAATACCTCAGTAATACCTCAGTAATACCTCAGTAATACCTCAGTAATACCTCAGTAATACCTCAGTAGCACCTCAGTAATACCTCAGTAATACCTCAGTAATACCTCAGTAATACCTCAGTAATACCTCAGTAATACCTCAGTAATACCTCAGTAATACCTCAGTAATACCTCAGTAATACCTCAGTAATACCTCAGTAATACCTCAGTAATACCTCAGTAATACCTCAGTAATACCTCAGTAATACCTCAGTAATACCTCAGTAATACCTCAGTAATACCTCAGTAATACCTCAGTAGCACATCAGTAATACCTCAGTAATACCTCAGTAATACCTCAGTAATACCTCAGTAATACCTCAGTAATACCTCAGTAATACCTCAGTAATACCTCAGTAATACCTCAGTAATACCTCAGTAATACCTCAGTAATACCTCAGTAATACCTCAGTAATACCTCAGTAATACCTCAGTAATACCTCAGTAGCACCTCAGTAATACAGCGATTTACACTATACCTTATACTACACCTTACACTATACCTTACACTATACCTTACACTTCACCTTACACCACACCTTACACTACAACTTACACTACACTTTACATTACACCTTATACTACACCTTACACTACACTTTACACTACACCTTACACTACACTTTACACTACATTTTACACTACACTTTACACTACACTTTACACTACACCTTATACTACACCTTACACTAAACCTTATACTACACCTTACACTACACCTTATACTACACTTTACACTACACCTTACACTTCACTTTACACTACACCTTACACTAAACCTTATACTACACTTTACACTACACCTTACACTACACCTTACACTACACTTTACATTATACCTTACAGTACACCTTAGACTACACTTTACATTACACTTTACACTACACCTTACACTACACCTTACACTACACCTTACACTGTACAGCATACTACAATATGATATGCTACGAGATATTTTATTATACACATTGTAAATAATATATAAAAACCTTATATAGTATTTTGAGTATAAACATAGTTATAGTCTTGGTTATAGCTATGCATTAGCACATTTGTTAGTATAAACATAGTTATAGTCTGGGTTATAGCATTATCACATTTGTTCTTTACCTAGACCTATGGGGTAGAATGTTTTCTTTCTGCTGCAAGTTACAGATGCTTTTCAGTGAGAGTAAAACCGTGCGAATAAATCAATCGATTATTTAATATATGTGGACTAAAGTTCATTAACCTTTGACCCGCCTATTATATTAACCACCACTACTTGGATATATTAAGCGAAAATGAATAATGAATCGGTCATGTTCCTAATGTTATTTATTTATCCCGTTATGGCGGCCATTAGGCTGTTTATATATACGTTATGTGTCATTATGTGTGTCACATGTCATTATATATATATAGCACGTGCTATCATATATTAGTCACGTGACATTATATATATATATATATATATATGTGTGTGTGTCACGTGCCATCATATATATAGCACGTGCTATCATATATTAATCACGTGACATATATATATATATATATCACATGCCATCACATAAATCACGTATGATTATATATGTCATATGTTATCATATATAAGCACGTGTCATTATATATACGTCACAAGGTTATCTTAAAGATAAATATTAATCTAATTCGAAATTGTGATTAATACTAAAAGTATATTATCTGCATTAAGTGGATAGTACTATAGTCCTGGGTGTGGGTCTATAGTCCTGGATGTGGGTCTATAGTCCTTAATATATATGATATATTATATAGTTTCTGTTAATTCGTACAATCTAGAACATATATTTTATGTATTTATATTTAACATATCGATATTTAAAACAATAATAATTTGAATGTTAAAATATTACTTATATGTTATATTTTATATAGTTATCATCGATGATCTTACATCTTAGATAATATCTTTCCATTGAGGTAATATAGTCATTTAATAATACATGTGAATATTATAAGATAATGTCATATTTTATGTTAATATATTAAGAAAAACTATTGACAAAAACAATTGGATGGAACATTTCCCAAAATATGGGAAAAAATCTCTTAAGATAATGCAATATAAATATGCAAACAAGCATTTATATCGTATACATTATCTAAATAGAATAAATTGATACGAACATAAATATACATTAGTGTATGGTAGGTTATCATATCTAATATCGTATATTATGTTCAGTAATACTATAGTGCAAAGGTTTCTGGTATCTATGCAGATTTCTATATTGTTATTCCAGGGCATTATAGGGTGCCATGGGTGGCATCTCGCATTACTTTCTAGGAACAGGCCTATACATTCTTTGACTTGCTGCATATTCACGCTAATGTAATGTAATAATGTATTCACTAGACATGTTTTGACTCTTATGCCAGAGAGTTTGTTAGAGTGTAAACTAGTTTGTTAGAGTGTAAACTAGTTTGTTAGAGTGTAAACTAGTTTGTTAGAGTGTAAACTAATTTGTTAGAATGAAAACTAGTTTGTTAGAGTGTAAACAAGTTTGTCAGAGTGTAAACAAGTTTGTTAGAGTGTAAACAAGTTTGTTAGAGTGTACACTAGTTTAATAGAGTGTAAACTAGTTTAATAGAGTGTAAACTAGTTTGTTATAGTGTAAACAAGTTTGTTATAGTGTACACTAGTTTGTTAGAGTGTAAACAAGTTTGTTATAGTGTACACAAGTTTGTTAGAGTGTATACTAGTTTGTTAGAGTGTACACTAGTTTATTATAATGTAAACAAGTTTGTTAGAGTGTACACTAGTTTATTAGAGTGTAAACAAGTTTGTTATAGTTTACACAAGTTTGTTAGAGTGTATACTAGTTTGTTATAGTGTAAACAAGTTTGTTAGAGTGTACACAAGTTTGTTAGAGTGTACACTAGTTTATTAGAGTGTAAACAAGTTTGTTATAGTTTACACAAGTTTGTTAGAGTGTATACTAGTTTGTTAGAGTGTACACTAGTTTATTATAATGTAAACAAGTTTGTTAGAGTGTACACTAGTTTATTAGAGTGTAAACAAGTTTGTTATAGTGTACACTAGTTTGTTAGAGTGTATACTAGTTTGTTATAGTGTACACTAGTTTATTATAATGTAAACAAGTTTGTTAGAGTGTACACTAGTTTATTAGAGTGTAAACAAGTTTGTTATAGTTTACACAAGTTTGTTAGAGTGTATACTAGTTTGTTATAGTGTAAACAAGTTTGTTAGAGTGTACACTAGTTTGTTAGAGTGTAAACAAGTTTGTTAGAGTGTACACTAGTTTATTAGAGTGTAAACAAGTTTGTTATAGTGTACACTAGTTTGTTATAGTGTACACTAGTTTGTTATAGTGTAAACAAGTTTATTAGAGTGTAAACAAGTTTGTTATAGTGTACACTAGTTTGTTATAGTGTAAACAAGTTTGTTAGAGTATACACTAGTTTGTTAGAGTGTAAACTAGTTTATTAGAGTGTAAACAAGTTTGTTAAAGTGTAAACTAGTTTGAATATTTTGGAGTTTGTTAGAGTATCATGTTGTGTATTAGCGCAGTAGGAATATTATTAGTCTGAGTGAAAGAATGTTAAATAACATATCAGAGAATGTTAATCATTTAATCACTCATTTAATCACGCTATTGATTACATTATAACATGTTATCGAATTTGACTGGTTTTAAACATTTACTATGGGTTGGTACTGCTATTGTGCATGTTAATATATACAGTGTACAATGTACACTATATATTGTACATTGTACAGTGTACACCGTACATTGTATAGTGGAGCAACAGTGTATACATTTACTCTAGTGATTGTATGCTATAGAATTGGTTATTGTGATTTATTAATACAAAAATAATACAAAAATTTTCTATTATCAGATCTAATAGCTTATTAATAATATCTACAATGTATACATTAATGGGGCATATTAGGATGTCATTGTTATGCATATTTATAAATAACTATACATTTTATAAAATATTATTTAATATGCTATAATATTATTACATACAATATTAGTCAATCCGAATTGTTAAATAATACAAATCATCTGCAATTTCACCATAACAAAATGCGTACATGAAATAATTCGACATTTATATATTAATTTGCAAATTATGTAAATTAATTTGTAATTTGTATTAAATTATGAAAATTAATTGATATATTTTAAAAACATTTACCTACCTAATAAAAATGTCAAAGTTATAAACACATATTTTATACTATAGTTTATTATACAATGAAAGGTATTTATTCCATTTGAAATAATATTATACTTTGAAAACACTAAGGAGGCAACAAAATTTTAATATTTCAGTAACTAGCTAGTGATGAATTTTAGATTGAAATTAATATAAAGTCATATAAAAAAGAATTTAAAAGGCTAAATCTTAAATTACGTAAATAACACTTATTATTAATAATATTATATACAGAAAAATTGTTATTGAATACAATAATTCTTATAGCACATGAGTATGTAATTAGTAAATTAATCGTTAAAGTAAAGTAGTATACGGCATTACGCTGCATATGCCATAAATAGCTAATAATTTATACAATATCAATAATGAACTATTAATACTTTACATTTAGTACAGTAATACATGTAATCTGAAACGAAACATCAATTTACATGATCATCTTCAAACTAAATATATTTTTGTAAATTCAAATTATCAATTATTTTTCGTAAACGTGAAGTTTAATTCCACGAATAAGTCAGAACTATAAATACGATTAATGCATTGTGAATATATTGTACAATGTTTATGTACAGGATATATGCTATGAAAATACTGTGTTTCATTTTGTATACTGTACTTTATTTCGTGGTCAGTCCTCAGGCACAGCGATTGAAAAATAGTGTACAGTGTACACTATTTTTCATTGTACAGTGTACACTGTACAATGTACTGTATAGTATACAATGTACAGTGTACATTGTATACTATACAGTGTACAGCATACACTATAGTTTAGCGTACACTACACGATGTATATTACGCATACCCTGCAATACTTTTGTATCATCATTTATCCTCACCTGTATCCAGTAGTTGACCTTGGCCACCATTGTGCCAACAAGCCAAGTTTCTCCTATATCGTAGATAGGCCGAGCTCTTGAATGATCTACCGATACTGTATATAGGGCGGCATTCGGAATACCTGCAAATAGCCACGTAGTACTGACCATGTATATAAATAATGAAATACTAAACTTAATATCTAGATCTTTGAAATATTTGAAATATATGTTATATTTTTTATAAATAAGTTAACAAATTTACTAAATATGTTATTCTAATAACATATATTTGTTAGTTATTCTTTATAATATCTATTAAAATATTGCTAATATAGCTAATTCTATATTTATTAATTTTACTAATAATATAAATATTTCATATTTTTGATTTTAAAAATTCAATAAAAATTCGTTAGTTTCTAGGTATATTTATATATTTTGTTTAAATATGTATTGACAATATGTATATTAGATAGGAATTATCCCGATATTTTAGTTTTAATCAGTTATTTGTATTATAATTGACACTTGCTTGTTAACTTGAATGTGTTTCATTCTGAGGCAATATTTTGTTATATTACAACGGTAAGAGCAAGGCTAGATAAATATAATCTTAACACACCAGATACATATTGAGGTAGGATTACTCCCTCTCCCTCTGCCTCTCTCTCTCTCCCTCTGCCCCTATCTCTCTCTCTCTCTCTCTCTCTCTCTCTCTCTCTCTCTCTCTCTCTCTCTCTCTCTCTCTCTCTCTCTCTCTCTCTCTCTCTCTCCATCTCCCTCTTCCTCTTCCTCTTCCTCTCACTCTCCCTCTTCCTTACTCTCCTCTCCTTTCCCCACTAACACGTGAGAACGGTAGCTGTGAATACCGCTACGATGGATAACTTTGCCCTTGATCTGGTGCAGAGATCATTGGCCATGCCAGGAAACCGTATGAATACGTATCGGAAGCTCGCCAGTACTATAGTGATCCATATAGCAGCCGTATGCGTCAACACTGAGAAGTTCACATGGAACAGCATATAATACATCCACGACTTGCTGTGCGTCTGTTAGTGGCAGTGAGGTCATATGTTGGGGTCGTAGGGTAACGGCATATGGACGGGTGAGGTCATATGATTTATATATGTCGAATAGACTATAGGTGATGTAGATGGCGTGTGCGAAGTATGAGCGGGTGTTGGTGAAGTAGGTATGTGTCAGATGTAGGACATACTTATGAATTAGGAGGACATTATAATAAGGTATGAGGATATAAGTGTAAGTAGGAGGACATGCGAATAGGGTAATATTGTATAAGTATGGGTAAGAGGACATAAGAATGAGCCACAAGTGTATAAGTGTGTGTATAATGACATGAAAATGAGTCATGAAGGTATAAGTGTGGGTAGGAGGACATACGAATAATGTCATAAAGCGTGTGTGAAGTTAAGAAAGTTTATTCTTGATATATATATCTATATATATATGAGGTAAATTTGGGATGTAATATGACATATGTTTTATGCCAAGAATAATGAGTACTCTATGTGTCATATGTAAGGTGAGATTGTTTACTCAAGAATGTTTGTTGGATGACCTATGACCTATATAATAAGCAGTAATATTCAGTAGACAGTTGAAAATGTATACATTGCACTGTCTACTATGAGTTGTGTATATAGTAATACTGTGTACATTTCAATAGCACACCTTTGTACATTTCAATAGCATTACTGTGTATATTTCAATAGCATTACTGTGTACATTTCAATAACATTACTGTGTACATTTCAATAGCATTACTGTGTAAATTTCAATAGCTAACTGTGTACATTTCAATAGCATTACTGCGTACATTTTAATAGCATCACTGAGCACATTTTAATAACACAACTGTGTACATTTCAATATCACTAATGTGTAAATTTCAATAGCACTACTGCGTACATTTCAATAGCATTACGATGTACATTTCAATAGAATTACTGTATACATTTCAATAGCATTACTGTGTACATTTCAATAGCATTACTGTGTACATTTCAATAGCACCACTGTGCACATAACAATAGCATTACTGTGTACATTTCAATATCACTACTGTGTATATTTCAATAGCACTATTGTATACATTTCAATAGCATTACTGCGTACATTTCAATAGCACTACCGTGTACATTTCAATAGTATTACTGTGTACATTTCAATAACACTACTGTGTACATTTCAATAGCACTACTGTGTAAATTTCAATAGCAATACTGTGTACATTTCAATAGCATCACGATGTACATTTCAATAGAATTACTGTATACATTTCAATAGAACTACTGTGTACATTTCAATAGCATTACTGTGTACGTTTCAATAGCATTATTGTGTACATTTCAATAGTATCACTGTGTATATTTCAATAGCATCACTGTATATATTTCAATAGCATTACTGTGTACATTTTAATAGCAATACTGTGTACATTTTAATAGCACTACTATGTAAATTTCAATAACACTACTGTTTACATTAGAATAGCATTACTGTATATATTTCAATAGCACTACTGTATATATTTTAATAGCATCACTGTGTACATTTCAATAATATTACTGTGTATATTTCAATAGCATCACTGTGTACTTTTAAATAGCATTACTGTGTACATTTCAATATCATCACGGCGTACATTTCAATAGCATCACTGTGTACATTTCAATATCATTACTGTGTACATTTCAATAGCATTACTGTGTACATTTCAATAGCATCACTGTGTACATTTCAATAGCATCACTGTATATATTTCAATAGCATCAATGCGTACATTTCAATAGCACTACTGTGTACATTTCAATAGCACTACTGTGTACTTTTAAATAGCATTAATGTGTACATTTCAATAGAACTACTGTATACATTTCAATAGCAATACTGTGTACATTTCAATAGTATCACGGCGTACATTTCAATATAATTACTGTGTACATTTCAATAGCATTACTGTCTAAATTTCAATAGCATTACTGTGCCCATTTCAATAGCATCACTGTGTTTCTTTTAAATAATATTACTGTGTACATTTCAATAGCATTACTGTGCACAATTCAATGGCATTACTGTGTACATTTCAATAGCATTACTTTGTACATTTTAATAGCACTACTATGTAAATTTCAATAACACTACTGTTTACATTAGAATAGCATTACTGTATATATTTCAATAGCACTACTGTGTATATTTTAATAGCATCACTGTGTACATTTCAATAATATTACTGTGTATATTTCAATAGCATCACTGTGTACTTTTAAATAGCATTACTGTGTACATTTTAATAGCAATACTGTGTACATTTCAATAGCATCACAGTGTACTTTTCAATATCATTACTGTCTACATTTCAATAGCATTACTGTGTACATTTCAATAGCATCACTGTGTTTCTTTTAAATAACATTACTGTTTACATTTCAATAGCATTGCTGTGTACAATTCAATAGCATTACTGTGTACATTTCAATAGCATTACTTTGTACATTTCAATAGCATTAATGTATACATTTCAATAGCACTACTGTGTACATTAGAATAGCATTACTGTGTATATTTCAATAGCAATAATGTGTATATTTCAATGGCATAACTGTGTACATTTCAATAGCATTACTGTATAAATTTCAATAGCATTACTGTGCACCTTTCAATAGCATCACTGTGTACATTTCAATATCATTACTGTGTACATTTCAATAGCATTACTGTGTACATTTCAATAGCATCACTGTGTACATTTCAATAGCATCACTGTATATATTTCAATAGCATCAATGCGTACATTTCAATAGCACTACTGTGTACATTTCAATAGCACTACTGTGTACTTTTAAATAGAATTAATGTGTACATTTCAATAGAACTACTATATACATTTCTATAGCATCACTGTGTACATTTCAATATCATTACTGTGTACATTTCAATATAATTACTGTGTACATTTCAATAGCATTACTGTCTAAATTTCAATAGCATTACTGTGCCCATTTCAATAGCATCACTGTGTTTCTTTTAAATAATATTACTGTGTACATTTCAATAGCATTACTGTGCAGTGCACAGTGTGCACAATTCAATGGCATTACTGTGTACATTTCAATAGCATTACTTTGTACATTTTAATAGCACTACTATGTAAATTTCAATAACACTACTGTGTACATTTCAATAGCATTACTGTATAAATTTCAATAGCATTACTGTGCACCTTTCAATAGCATCACTGTGTTTCTTTTAAATAGCATTACTGTGTATATTTCAATAGCAATAATGTGTACATTTCAATAGCATCACGGCGTACATTTCAATGGCATCAATGTGTCCATTTCAATAGCATTACTGTGTACATTTCAATAGCACTACTGTGTACATTTCAATAGTATTAATGCGTACATTTCAATAGCATTACTGTGTACATTTCAATAGCATTATTGTATACATTTCAATAGCATTACTGTGTACATTTCAATAGCACTACCTTGTACAGTTCAATAGTATCACTGTGAACATCTCAATAGCATTACTGTGTACATTTCAATAATATTAATGTGTACATTTCAATAGCACTAATGTGTACATTTCTATAGTATTAATGTGTTCATTTCAATAGCATTACTGTGTACATTTCAATAGCACTACCTTGTACAGTTCAATAGCATCACTGTGCATATTTCGATAGCACTAATGTGTACATTTCAATAGTATTAATGTGTATATTTCAATAGCATCACAGTGAACATTGCAATAGCATTACTGTGTACATTTCAATAATATTAATGTGTACATTTCAATAGCACTAATGTGTACATTTCTATAGCAATACTGTGTACATTTCAATAGCATCACGGCTTACATTTCAATGTCATTACTGTGTACATTTCAATAGCACTACTGTGTACATTTCAATATCATTACTGTCTACATCTCAATAGCATTACTTTGTACATTTCAGTAACACTACTGTGTATATTTCAATAGCACTACTGTGTAAATTTCAATAGCAATACTGTGTACATTTCAATAGCATCACGGCGTACATTTCAATAGCATTACTGTGTACATTTCAATAGAACTACTGTGTACATTTCAATAGCATTACTGTGTACATTTCAATAGCATCATTGTGTACATTTCAATAGTATCACTGTGTATATTTCAATAGCATCACTGTATATATTTCAATAGCATTACTGTGTACATTTTAATAGCAATACTGTGTACATTTCAATGGCATCACAGCGTACATTTCAATATAATTACTGTGTACATTTCAATAGCATTACTGTGTACATTTCAATATAATTACTGTGTTTCTTTTAAATAACATTACTATGTACATTTCAATAGCATTACTGTGTACAATTCAATGGCATTACTTGTACATTTCAATAGCATTACTGTGTACATTTCAATAGCATCACGGCGTACATTTCAATAGCATCACTGTGTACATTTCAATATCATTACTGTGTACATTTCAATAGCATTACTGTGTACATTTCAATAGCATCACTGTGTACATTTCAATAGCATCACTGTATATATTTCAATAGCATCAATGCGTACATTTCAATAGCACTACTGTGTACATTTCAATAGCACTACTGTGTACTTTTAAATAGCATTAATGTGTACATTTCAATAGTACTACTGTATACATTTCAATAGCAATACTGTGTACATTTCAATAGTATCACGGCGTACATTTCAATATAATTACTGTGTACATTTCAATAGCATTACTGTCTAAATTTCAATGGAATTACTGTGCCCATTTCAATAGCATCACTGTGTTTCTTTTAAATAATATTACTGTGTACATTTCAATAGGATTACTGTGTACAATTCAATGGCATACTGTATATATTTCAATAGCACTACTGTGTATATTTTAATAGCATCACTGTGTACATTTCAATAATATTACTGTGTATATTTCAATAGCATCACTGTGTACTTTTAAATAACATTACTGTTTACATTTCAATAGCATTGCTGTGTACAATTTAATAGCATTACTGTGTACATTTCAATAGCATTACTTTGTACATTTCAATAGCATTAATGTATACATTTCAATAGCACTACTGTGTACATTAGAATAGCATTACTGTATACATTTCAATAGCACTACTGTGTATATTTTAATAGCATCACTATGTACATTTCAATAGTATTACTGTATACATTTCAATAGCAATAATGTGTATATTTCAATGGCATAACTGTGTATATTTCAATAGCATTACTGTATAAATTTCAATAGCATTACTGTGCACCTTTCAATAGCATCACTGTGTTTCTTTTAAATAGCATTACTGTGTACATTTCAATAGCAATAATGTGTACATTTCAATAGCATCACGGCGCACATTTCAATAGCATCAATGTGTACATTTCAATAGCATTACTGTGTACATTTTAATAGCACTACTGTGTACATTTCAATAGTATTAATGCGTACATTTCAATAGCATTACTGTGTACATTTCAATAGCATTATTGTATACATTTCAATAGCATTACTGTGTACATTTCAATAGCACTACCTTGTACAGTTCAATAGTATCACTGTGAACATCTCAATAGCATTACTGTGTACATTTCAATAATATTAATGTGTACATTTCAATAGCACTAATGTGTACATTTCTATAGTATTAATGTGTTCATTTCAATAGCATTACTGTGTACATTTCAATAGCACTACCTTGTACAGTTCAATAGCATCACTGTGCATATTTCGATAGCACTAATGTGTACATTTCAATAGTATTAATGTGTATATTTCAATAGCATCACAGTGAACATTGCAATAGCATTACTGTGTACATTTCAATAATATTAATGTGTACATTTCAATAGCACTAATGTGTACATTTCTATAGCAATACTGTGTACATTTCAATAGCATCACGGCTTACATTTCAATGTCATTACTGTGTACATTTCAATAGCACTACTGTGTACATTTCAATAGTATTAATGTGTTCATTTCAATAGCATTACTGTGTACATTTCAATAGCATTACTGTGTACATTTTAATAGCAATACTGTGTACATTTCAATAGCATCACAGTGTACTTTTCAATATCATTACTGTCTACATCTCAATAGCATTACTTTGTACATTTCAGTAACACTACTGTGTATATTTCAATAGCACTACTGTGTAAATTTCAATAGCAATACTGTGTACATTTCAATAGCATCACGGCGTACATTTCAATAGCATTACTGTGTACATTTCAATAGAACTACTGTGTACATTTCAATAGCATTACTGTGTACATTTCAATAGCATCATTGTGTACATTTCAATAGTATCACTGTGTATATTTCAATAGCATCACTGTATATATTTCAATAGCATTACTGTGTACATTTTAATAGCAATACTGTGTACATTTCAATGGCATCACAGCGTACATTTCAATATAATTACTGTGTACATTTCAATAGCATTACTGTGTACATTTCAATATAATTACTGTGTTTCTTTTAAATAACATTACTATGTACATTTCAATAGCATTACTGTGTACAATTCAATGGCATTACTTGTACATTTCAATAGCATTACTGTGTACATTTCAATAGCATCACGGCGTACATTTCAATAGCATCACTGTGTACATTTCAATATCATTACTGTGTACATTTCAATAGCATTACTGTGTACATTTCAATAGCATCACTGTGTACATTTCAATAGCATCACTGTATATATTTCAATAGCATCAATGCGTACATTTCAATAGCACTACTGTGTACATTTCAATAGCACTACTGTGTACTTTTAAATAGCATTAATGTGTACATTTCAATAGTACTACTGTATACATTTCAATAGCAATACTGTGTACATTTCAATAGTATCACGGCGTACATTTCAATATAATTACTGTGTACATTTCAATAGCATTACTGTCTAAATTTCAATGGAATTACTGTGCCCATTTCAATAGCATCACTGTGTTTCTTTTAAATAATATTACTGTGTACATTTCAATAGGATTACTGTGTACAATTCAATGGCATACTGTATATATTTCAATAGCACTACTGTGTATATTTTAATAGCATCACTGTGTACATTTCAATAATATTACTGTGTATATTTCAATAGCATCACTGTGTACTTTTAAATAACATTACTGTTTACATTTCAATAGCATTGCTGTGTACAATTTAATAGCATTACTGTGTACATTTCAATAGCATTACTTTGTACATTTCAATAGCATTAATGTATACATTTCAATAGCACTACTGTGTACATTAGAATAGCATTACTGTATACATTTCAATAGCACTACTGTGTATATTTTAATAGCATCACTATGTACATTTCAATAGTATTACTGTATACATTTCAATAGCAATAATGTGTATATTTCAATGGCATAACTGTGTATATTTCAATAGCATTACTGTATAAATTTCAATAGCATTACTGTGCACCTTTCAATAGCATCACTGTGTTTCTTTTAAATAGCATTACTGTGTACATTTCAATAGCAATAATGTGTACATTTCAATAGCATCACGGCGCACATTTCAATAGCATCAATGTGTACATTTCAATAGCATTACTGTGTACATTTTAATAGCACTACTGTGTACATTTCAATAGTATTAATGCGTACATTTCAATAGCATTACTGTGTACATTTCAATAGCATTATTGTATACATTTCAATAGCATTACTGTGTACATTTCAATAGCACTACCTTGTACAGTTCAATAGTATCACTGTGAACATCTCAATAGCATTACTTTGTACATTTCAATAATATTAATGTGTACATTTCAATAGCATCACTGTGCATATTTCGATAGCACTAATGTGTACATTTCAATAGTATTAATGTGTATATTTCAATGTCATTACTGTGTACATTTCAATAGCACTACTGTGTACATTTCAATAGTATTAATGTGTTCATTTCAATAGCATTACTGTGTACATTTTAATAGCAATACTGTGTACATTTCAATAGCATCACAGTGTACTTTTCAATATCATTACTGTCTACATTTCAATAGCATTACTATGTACATTTCAATAGCATCACTGTATTTCTTTTAAATAACATTACTGTATACATTTCAATAGCATTGACGTGTACAATTCAATAGCATTACTGTGTACATTTCAATAGCATTACTTTGTACATTTCAATAGCATTAATGTATACATTTCAATAGCACTACTCTATACATTAGAATAGCATTACTGTATACATTTCAATAGCACTACTGTGTATATTTTAATAGCATCACTATGTACATTTCAATAGTATTACTGTGTACATTTCAATAGCATTACTGTGTACATTTCAATAGCAATATTGTGTATATTTCAATGGCATAACTGTGTACATTTAAATAGCATTACTGTATAAATTTCAATAACATTACTGTGCACCTTTCAATAGCATCACTGTGTTTCTTTTAAATAGCATTACTGTGTACATTTCAATAGCAATAATGTGTACATTTCAATAGCATCACGGCGTACATTTCAATGGCATCAATGTGTACATTTCAATAGCATTACTGTGTACATTTCAATAGAACTACTGTATATATTTCAATAGCATTACTTTGTATATTTCAATAGCACTAATGTGTACTTTTAAATAGCATCACTGTATATATTTCAATAGCATCACTGTGTACATTTCAATAGTATTACTTTATTCATTTCAATAGCATTACTGTTTACATTTAAATACTATTACTGTGTACATTTCAATAGCACTACTGTGTACATTTCAATAGCATTACTGTGTACATTTCAATAGCATCATTGTGTACATTTCAATAGTATCACTGTGTATATTTCAATAGCATCACTGTATATATTTCAATAGCACTACTGTGTACATTTCAATAGCATCACTATGTACTTTTAAATAGCATTACTGTGTACATTTCAATAGCATCACGGCTTACATTGCAATGTTATTACTGTGTACATTTCAATAGCACTACTGTGTACATTTCAATAGTATTAATGTGTACATTTCAATAGCAATACGGTGTACATTTCAATAGCACTACTGTGTACATTTCAATATCATCACTGTGTATATTTAGATAGCACTACTGTGTATAATTCAATAGTATTACGTGTATATTTCTATAGCATCACTATGTACATTTCGATAGCACTACTGTGTTCATTTCAATAGCATCACTGTGTACATTTCAATAGTATCACTGTGTATATTTCAATAGCATCACTGTGTACTTTTAAATAGCATTACTGTGTACATTTTAATAGCAATACTGTGTACATTTCAATAGAATTACTGTATACATTTCAATAGCATCACGGCGTACATTTCAATAGCATTACTGTGTACATTTCAATAGCATCACAGTGTACATTTCAATAGCATCACTGTGTACATTTCAATAGCATCACTGTATATATTTCAATAGCATCACTGCGTACATTTTAATAGCACTACTGTGTACATTTCAATAGCACTACTGTGTACTTTTAAATAGCATTACTGCGTACATTTCAATAATATTAATGTGTACATTTCAATAGTACTAATGTGTACATTTCTATAGCAATACTGTGTACATTTCAATATCATTACTGTATACATTTCAATAGCACTACTGTGTACATTTCAATAGTATTAATGTGTTCATTTCAATAGCATTACTGTGTACATTTCAATAGCATTACTGTATACATTTCAATAGCATCACTGTGCATATTTCGATAGCACTAATGTGTACATTTCAATAGTATTAATGTGTACATTTCAATAGCAATAATGTGTACATTTCAATAGCACTACTGTGTACATTTCAATATCATCACTGTGTATATTTCGATAGCACTACTGTGTATATTTCAATAGTATTACTGTGTATATTGCTATAGCATCACTATGTACATTTCGATAGCACTACTGTGTTCATTTCAATAATATTAATGTATACATTTCAATAGCACTACTGTGTACATTTCAATATCATTACTGTGTACATTTCAATAGCATTACTGTGTACATTTCAATAGCATCACTGTGTACATTTCAATGGCATTAATGTGTACATTTCGATAGCATTATTTCAATAGCACTACTGTGTATATTTCAATAGCGTTACTGTATACATTTCAATAGCATTACTTTGTACATTTCAATAACACTACTATGTACAGTTCAATGGCATTAATGTGTACATTTCAATAGAAGTACTGTGTACATTTCAATAGCATACTAGGTTACAGTTTTTATAGGTCATCTGTACAAACCTATTATTGTTTTCTTATTAAATACCATCAATCATCCCCCAACATCCGATTTACTCACTTTCGATTATATTTGTGTGTATGTATTTATATGCTATAGCTATTAGTTTAATAGAATTATTATATAATAAAGTCACATGACCATTACTTTAAACTGCAGTATTGCAATCTATCTAAATTATCAAGTAGATCGTTGTATAACAAATTACATAGTCGGTATGATCTGATCACCCCTTCCCAGTTAACAGGACTTAATAGTTTTGTAAAATCCTTTGATGTATTCACAAAAATAAAAAATAATATAAGAGAAATTATATAATGTAAAAAATGAAATTACCTGGATTGTTTTCTGAGTTACGAAATTAATAACAAAAGCTAATGGAATATTACTTATTTGAGATGTATCCCCATTGTCTATGGACATAATAAAAGCGAAGTGATTAGTATTTTTTATTATAACAATACATCTAAGTCATTTGTATATTTGATACAATGAAATAATTATTAAATTCTTTTTTAACATTTCAAAATTTTTGTAAAGTAATTTCATTATTAGTATTATTATTATTATTAGTATTATTATTATTATTATTATTATTATTAGTATTATTATTAGTATTATTAGTATTATTAGTATTATTATTATTATTATTATTATTATTATTATTATTATTATTATTATTATTAATATTATTAGTATTATTAGTATTATTAGTATTATTATTAGTATTATTAGTATTATTAGTATTATTATTATTATTATTATTATTATTATTATTATTATTATTATTATTATTTAGTTATTAGATATTACTGTGCGTTATGTAAGTCGACTCCATCTAAAACTATATTGACTGATCCGAATTCGTCTGTTCCGGTCACACTTAATCCTGCTCCATTTGTTGCATCCCCGTCATCTGTATATCCAGCCCCTGGACATTCCTCAACACCTAGACTATCATCTACACCTGGACTATCCTCTAAAGATGCGCCGTATGCTCCAACACCATCCGATAGCTTGAAGAATGTATCAGATATATATATATAAATGATATCTTATAGCAAGGGGCACACCATCTGCAGAAATCCTTATTATACTATCTCAGGCAAAATCTCTTTCTGACTAGATTAAATCTAACTTGGCATATTTAATAAACTTAATTATAAACTGCCTATCTCATTACCAGCTATGTCATATTCAGATATACTGAAATACTCATATAAGAGTAAACCCCTCTATCCCAAAAGTGTATCCAATTCAACTAATTCAACTCACTTATCAACAATCTCCCTACCGACTGTTCACACTCAGTAGTACTTGAACATTTAGTAAAGCCCGAGAGGAACAATAACTTTATTTATAAGTTATTTAATTTTCTTGAAATTGACCCCGACACAATTAAATGTATTTACATTATCTCACACTATGCTAATATCATTGTCTCTTCGCAATGTGCTAATGATAAATTATTAAACAATAAAAATAGGAAAACTATTAAAGTTGAATACCCAAATATTTCCATTAGACCGTTTATGAATGAGACCGATATCAAAATGGGTAGGATAATGTTCCATGCATTTAAAGCAATGCTGACAAAATATAAATGTGCGTTCAATCGTAGACTTGCCATTTACGAACTACGTAGTTTTAAGACAAAAATAAATTCTAACAATATTGAGCCCATTGATTGGAATTCAGCTCCATTTATACCAAATCATAAAACTATAAAGCAATGGGATATATCACACATTGAGAAAATTGTCGAGCGCATTGATTTGCGCAAAACAAAATCTCAGCTCGCATCACTCCATCGTGGCACCACCAGGCACAGTCTAACTCCTTGCTCACTTAATGTTATCCTCATCAATATTAGATCTTCTTAAGAGTAACATTGACCTTATTGTTGATATTATTACACATAAACCTGACATCATAGTTCTCACTGAAACATGGATAAACCAGGAAGATACTCACATCTTCTCCCAAATAAGTAAACTAAACTATAACTTAATTTTATCCCCCAGACTAAGCGGTCGAGGAGGTGGTGTAGGATTTATCGTAAAATTTAACTTACATGTAATATACTCTAGTCCCTTAAGTTTCCAATATTCAGATGGTCTCATTTTAAAATTAGCTCTCAAATCTTCTTCTTCGTTGAAGTTCATTTGCATACCGTCCTCCAATACATTCATGCACAACATTTGCTAATGAGCTCACGGATCTTATCCACTCTTCTGACCATGGCTCTCCTGATGGCTACCATGCTACATTTACAAATCTTATTACCTCATTGTCTCTCTCAGCTAGTTACTTCACATACCCATATTAAAAATAATATCCGTGATCTAGTAATTATTCCCAAAACTAATACATTCTCTATTACTAACCTTATTATCTCTACTTTAACCACTGATCAGTACTCAATTCATTTTAAACTAAACACTGCTAAATATATTACCAAACGAGTAACGATATTATATAAGAAATTGTCTAATGTCGATCATGACTTATTTCAGAATGAATTTCTTGCATCTTCCGACTTAGAGACTATTACACCTGATTATTTCAATAAATTACTAACTAATCTACTTAACCTTCATGCACTTGAAATTATTTACCTTCCAAATGCCCCATGGTTTAATTCTAGCCTATCATCCATCAAAAGATCATACCGCAAAGCTGAAAAAAATATAATTCTCACAAATTTCATGACAATTATTATAATTTAATCCTCATGCGTAATCATTATAAAAAATCAATCACTAAATCAAAACAAATGTACTATCAAAATATAATTAATAACACTTATAGTAATTCTAAACAATTATATCGACTAACAGATCAATTACTTGGTAGAATAAAGATGAAAAAGTACCCAGACACTTCTAATAAAATACTATGTAACAAATTTCTTAACGTTTCAATGACAAACTGAATGGTACTTGTAGCTTAATAAATTTAGAGCTTATCAAACTCTCACATAACACTATCAGAGCTTATCAAACTCTCACATAACACTATCATTCTCCTACCCTGCCCTCTCTAACTTTTGTAACTTTATCCTACCTACGTAAATTCAGATATATAAACTTCTAGTTAAAATAAAAAAATGCTCACAAAATGATCCTATTCCTATTTCCACATTCAAAAATATAATAAATACAATTTATAAATATATCCACAAAATTATTTGTAACTCAATTAAAACCAATGTCTTCCCTCAA
>OZ038312.1:1259001-1294862 GCA_964035775.1 Osedax frankpressi | reverse complement strand
CGCCTACACTCACGCCCACACTACCTACAATCACGCCTACACTACCTACAATCACGCCTACACTCACGCCTACACTACCTACACTCACGCCTACACTACCCACACTCACGCCTACACTACCAACACTCACGCCTATACTTACATCCACACTCACACCCACACTCACACCCATACTCACACCCACACTCACACCCACACTCACGCCCACACTCATGCCTACACTCACGCCTACACTACCCACACTCACGCCTATACTCACACCCACACTCACGCCTACACTCATTATGCTATACATTATGCTATGCATTATACTATACATAATAATATACATTATAATATACATTATACTATACATTATACTATACATTATACTATACATTATACTATACATTATACTATGTATTATACTATACACAATAATATACATTATAATATACATTATACTATACATTATACTATACATTATAATATACATTATAATTTACATTATACTATACATTATACTATACATTATAATATACATTATACTTTATATTATACTATACATTATTATATACATTATAATATACATTATACTATATATTATACTATGCATTATAATATACATTATACTATACATTATATTATACATTATACTATATATTATACTATACATTATAATATACATTATACTATACATTATGCTATGCATTATACTATATATTATAATATACATTATACTATATATTATACTATATATTATACTATATTATACTATACATTATACTATACATTATAATATACATTATAATATACATTATACTATACATTATACTATACATTATGCTATACATTATACTATACAATATAATATACAATATAATATATATTATACTATATATTATACTATATTATACTATACATTATACTATACATTAAACTATATATTATACTATACATTATACTATACATTATAATATACATTAAACTATACATTATACTATACATTATAATTTACATTATACTATACATTATACTATACGTTATACTATACATTATAATATACATTAAACTATACATTATACTATACATTATAATTTACATTACACTATACATTATACTATATATTATACTAAATATTATACTATATTATATTATATTATGCTATACATTATACTATATATTATACTATAAAACACCGTATAGTGTGCGTAATCTTATAACATATATAGTTAAACTAAGGCCTAGTTATTTGACTATCTCACCAACTATAACAATGAATACTATTATTATTGTACTCGTTACTATATCAACGTGATTATATACAACACTTACTGATAGCATTCTTATCGACTACGTTACCATGTTTATTTAATAATATCTTATTTTGATATTTAATTATCATTGAAGAAGCCCTTAATTATATTATTAATATCATGATTAATCTACGAGTTTTATCTTACTTAATCATATCTTACTTAATCTTATCCTACTTAATCTTATCTTACTTAATCTTATCTTACTTAATCTTATCTTACTTAATCTTATCTTACTTAATCTTATCTTACTTAATCTTATCTTACTTAATCTTATCTTACTTAATCTTATCTTACTTAGTCTTATCTTACTTAATCTTATCTTACTTAATCTTATCTTACTTAATCTTATATTACTTAATCTTATCTTACTTAATCTTATCGTACTTAATCTTATCTTACTTAATCCTATCTCATTTAATCTTATCTTACTTAATCTTATCTTACTTAATCGTATCTTACTTAATCTTATCTTACTTAATCTTATCTTACTTAATCTTATCTTACTTAATATTATCTTACTTAATATTATCTTACTTAATCTTATCTTACTTGATCATATCTTATTTAATCTTATCTTACTTAATCCTATCTCATTTAATCTTATCTTACCTAATCTTATCTCGCTTAATCTTAACTCACTTAATCTTATTTTACTTAATCTTATCTTACTTAATCTTATCTTACTTAATCTTATCTTACTTAATCTTAGCTTACTTAATCTTATCTTACGTAATACGATCTTACTTGATCTTATCTTACTTAATCTTATCTTACTTAATCTTATATTACTTAATATTATCTTACTTAATTTTATCATACTTAATCTTATCTTGCATAATATTATCTTATTTAATCATCAGATCGATCATAAGATTACGATACCTAGGAATATTTCAGAGATTTTATTTTGCATATTTATTAATATATAATTTATTTAGGAGAACTTTTAACTACTAAATAATATAGAGTCCATTAATTATTTATTGTATATCGTTAAATATTCACAAAAAAGTTACAGCTATTGTCTTACGCAATTATTCCATTTCCATACTATAATATTATTTGAATAGTATAGAATACATATAAATATATATTAGTATTTATATAATATATAAATATAAATACAACATCTTTATTATACATTTTTTAAACTATATTTACGAAATAACTATTTAACTATATTATATTATTTATATATATATATATATATATATATATATATATATATATGTAAATTTATAACCTTTATTATACTATGTGGATTAAAATTTTAAATTCCTCTTTTACGCAAAACACGCGTTCTTTAATAGGCGCGCCATTTTCACTGAATTGTGAATCACTTTTGAGGCGTGCGTAAATAATATTATAGAAAACTGCTGATTTTTAAATATTCATGTATAGTAAATACATTTTGAAATTATTATAGACTAGTGTTACTATCATTGTGTATCTATTGTATCAATTCTCCGAGTTTTAATGGTATCGATGTCACCATAAAACGTGTATATGTAGGTGACTGAGTGAGTGGGTTGGTGAGTGAGTGAATGGGTGAGTGAGTGAATGGGTGAGTGAGTGAATGGGTGAGTCTGAAGGTGATATACACCTGATGAGTGTGCACTGTACATTATAGGCTATCACGTGAAAGTAGGAATATTATAGCAGTGAAAGTAGGAATATTATAGCATTATTATAGCAGTGAAAATAGCTTTATTATAGCAGTGAAAGTAGTAATATTATAGCAGTGAAAGGAGCAATATCATAGCAGTGAAAGTAGCATTAGTATAGCATTGAAAGTGTAGTATATACAGTAGCAATATCAATAATATTAGTAGTAGCTATAGCAGTTTTACAGTAACTTGGGACATCTGATAACCCATACGTGAAAAACAACAATGAGAGATTAACATATTATATAACAGTTAACATTGAAATCCCATTAGTAACTCATATATCAGTAATATATCTATAAACAGTTAATTCATCTTTTTTAACAGATAACGCACGTGAAGCCATCTTATTCATTACGTGGAAATAAAACTCTACCATCGATGCCTCGATTTCAGCAGATCATCCCATTATATACCGATATGTCAATCATCTACTTGTGGGTGGGACTAGCTTGCTCTTTCATCTTATTGGTAGGATTTGTGCTTATCTGTAAAACGATCTTTTTCAAAAATCGCAGGTATTTTTTTTATGAAAATTGAAATATATATTTATATATTAATATATATAATATTATATTAATATATATATATATATAATATTATGTTTATATATATATATATATTTATATATATATATATATATTAATATAATATTATATATAATATTATATTAATATATATATATATATATAATATTATGTTTATATATATATATATATATATATATATATATTAATATAATATTATATATATATAATATTATATTAATATATTTGTATATTACAGAAAACGTATTTTATTAATTAATTTTAAATAACAACTCAATCACTAGTTTAGCGTGTAGTGTTTATTTATTGGTTAGAGTATGCATTATAATGGTCAGTATAATGGTCAGTGTAATGGTCAGTGTAATGATCAGTAAGGTTATTAGTGAGGTTTTTGGTGAGGTAATTGGTGAGGTTATTGGTGAGGCTATTGGTGAGGTTATTGGTGAGGTTATTAGTGAGGCTATTGGTGAGGTTATTAGTGAGGTTATTAGTGAGGTTATTAGTGAGGTTATTAGTGAGGTTATTAGTGAGGTTATTAGTGAGGTTATTAGTGAGGTTATTGGTGAGGTTATTGGTGAGGTTATTGGTGAGGTTATTGGTGAGGTTATTAGTGAGGTTATTGGTGAGGTTATTAGTGAGGTTATTAGTGAGGTTATTAGTGAGGTTATTGGTGAGGTTATTGGTGAGGTTATTGGTGAGGTTATTGGTGAGGTTATTGGTGAGGTTATTAGTGAGGTTATTGGTGAGGTTATTGGTGAGGTTATTAGTGAGGTTATTAGTGAGGTTATTAGTGAGGTTATTGGTGAGGTTATTGGTGAGGTTCAAAGTAAGGTTTAAAGTAAGGTTTAAAGTAAGGTTTAAAGTAAAGGTTAGTAGTATTGTCAATAAGAATTGTATACTGAGTATTTGTAGTATTAAATTAATGGTCACTATAGCATTGTAATTTTCAGTATTGTGGTGGTTTAATGGTGAGTTTAGTGGTGACTTTAGTGATCAGTTTAGTTGTCATTATTGTGGTCTGGTTAGTTTAAGCCTTACACTCTAGTTGTCACCGTGGTCTGGTATTGAGATGTGTGAAGTGGGTGTTATATAATATGTATATTGTGCTGACACCGCATCTCTCTTAGAACTACGATGACTGGTACAAGTCGTAATACTAGCTTAACATTGCCTAATATTGCGTAACATCTCGTGACATTGCGTAACATTGCGTAACTTTTGCATGCGGCTCTAAACGGTCTCGCTTTCACTTCCTATTTAAGCCCATCCCCTGATCTTTAAAAACATTTTTAGTGAGACTTTCACAGGAAGTAGTATGAATAATATTACAGCTTCTAATCTTCAATATTTATCTGAACATAAAACTGTTGAATTATATACGCCTACACTGAAGAGAGTAGAGCCTTTGTCAAGGTTGGGGGTTACCTAGTAGTGTTAAGGTTTATCTAGTAGTGTTAAGGGTTATCTAGTGTTGTTAAGGGTTATCTAGTGGTGTTAAGGGTTACCTAGTAATGTTAAGGTTTATCTAGTAATGTTAAGGGTTACCTAGTGGTGTTAAGGGTTATCTAGTAGTGTTAATGTTTATCTAGTAGTATTAAGGGTTACCTAGTAGTGGTAAGGGTTATTTAGTGGTGTTAAGGGTTATCTAGGTGTGTTAAGGGTTACATAGTGGTGTTAAGGGTTATCTAGTAGTGTTAAGGGTTACCTAGTGATGTTAAAGGTTATCTAGTAGTGTTAAGGGTTACCTAGTAGTGTTAAGGGTTACCTTGTGGTATTAAGGGTTATATAGTAGTGTTAAGATTTATT
The DNA here is from genome assembly GCA_964035775.1 of Osedax frankpressi. NCBI lineage: Eukaryota > Metazoa > Annelida > Polychaeta > Sabellida > Siboglinidae > Osedax > Osedax frankpressi. Next base: position 1,289,543 of record OZ038312.1, on the reverse strand, counting down.
TAGTGATGTTAAGGGTTATATAGTAGTGTTAAGGGTTACATAGTGTTGTTGAGGGTTATCTAGTAGTATTAAGGGTTACATAGTGGTGTTAAGTGTTATCTAGTGGTATTAAGGGTTATCTAGTGGTGTTAAAGGTTACATAATAATGCTTTGTTTTTCTTATAGATGATATGATGTTAGCTGATGGTACTATTAGCTTTAGAATAGTGATGCTATGTTATTAGCCAATGTTTAGTATGTTGTTAGCTAAAGTGTTGTATGATATAAAGTAGTTTTATAAAGTTAACTATTAAGAAAATTAGAGATTATCTAGAATTTACTAAATACTAGCTAATCTTTAATTTAAATACTATCTAGTCATAGATATTAACACTGATTAATGTGTAATTAATGTGTAATTAATGTGTAATTAATGTGTAATTAATGTGTAATTAATGTGTAATTAATGTGTAATTAATGTGTAATTAATGTGTAATTAATGTGTAATTAATGTGTAATTAATGTGTAATTAATGTGTAATTAATGTGTAATTAATGTGTAATTAATGTGTAATTAATGTGTAATTAATGTGTAATTAATGTGTAATTAATGTGTAATTAATGTGTAATTAATGTGTAATTAATGTGTAATTAATGTGTAATTAATGTGTAATTAATGTGTAATTAATGTGTAATTAATGTGTAATTAATGTGTAATTAATGTGTAATTAATGTGTAATTAATGTGTAATTAGTGTGTAATTAGTGTGTAATTAATGTGTAATTAATGTGTAATTAATGTGTAATTAATGTGTAATTAATGTGTAATTAATGTGTAATTAGTGTGTAATTAGTGTGTAATTAGTGTGTAATTAGTGTGTAATTAATGTGTAATTAGTGTGTAATTAATGTGTAATTAATGTGTAATTAATATGTAATTAATGTGTAATTAATGTGTAATTAGTGTGTAATTAATGTGTAATTAGTGTGTAATTAGTGTATAATTAGTGTGTAATTAGTGTGTAATTAGTGTGTAATTAGTGTGTAATTAATGTTTAATTAATGTGTAATTAGTGTGTAATTAGTGTGTAATTAATGTGTAATTAATGTGTAATTAATGTGTAATTAATGTGTAATTAGTGTGTAATTAGTGTGTAATTAATGTGTAATTAATGTGTAATTAATGTGTAATTAATGTGTAATTAATGTGTAATTAATGTGTAATTAATGTGTAATTAATGTGTAATTAATGTGTAATTAGTATGTAATTAGTGTGTAATTAATGTGTAATTAATGTGTAATTAGTGTGTAATTAGTGTGTAATTAATGTGTAATTAGTGTGTAATTAATGTGTAATTAATGTGTAATTAGTGTGTAATTAGTGTGTAATTAGTGTGTAATTAGTGTGTGATTAGTGTGTAATTAGTGTGTAATTAATGTGTAATATACCTAATATGCATGTACGAAATAGAACACCGTCTGACACACTTCCGCCCTACAAACTTCCGGAAGATTACTTCAAAAGAGACTGCGAAGTTCTTGTGTGATTTCTAAATTTCTGAGGATTTCTGAATTTGTATCACAATTTGATTTACTTTTAAAATACATTTACTTTTTCTCTAATCTACTTTATATTACTTGCAATACAATTTATATAGTCATAATATATATATATATATATATATATATATATATATATTACGTAATCATAATATATCTATATATATATATATATATTATAATATTAAATAAAATATATGTTTTTTCGAACATGTTATCCAAATTAATTCTTTATCCCGTATTATTATTTTTAATTTATATAGTTATATAATTAGCAATTGTTATCAAAGAATCTATGCAAATTATCGCTTTACTTTTATGTATGATGAACACTGACCCACATTACTGACCCATTCAGGGTATTTATTTTCCCAATGCTATTATTTAAAATAAAATTCTTAATTTTTACTGCGTTTTCTTTATTAAATATGAAAATATGTAGAGTAAAATATATTTGCGACTAAATCGATTTGTGAAAAATAGTCTAATCTACACACATATATATATAATTATATAATATTTGACATTTATTAACTTGATAGATAATATATAATTATTTAAATACAAGTTTAACCATTCAAATAATGTGTTCATTGGTAGCGTATGGCAAATTACCAATACAAATCTAAAATCATGTATAATTATTATTTAAATTTAGAGTTTAAAATTAGCATTAGCCATTTATATACTGACGTATTATTTATATGTTTATTAACTGTATCGTCTATTGACTAACAAATAACACAGTTTTAATAATGAAATCAATGTTGCAATACTGCAAGTAGATAGTAAAGATGTAATAGTCTAAAGAAGAATTTTGGAAATAGAATAGAAGATAAGGAGTGACCGATTTAACGTCAGGATAGTAAAAGGTGCAATTCTCAGAATTCATGCACAAAAGTACGTGCATAGAATCAAAGAGATGCGATATAAGATAAGAACTATCTAAATACAATGTTAAATCTATATCACATTTCATAATCTGGGATCTCTCTAATAAATTACTTTTCTATATAGAGAAATTAATTGCACATTTAATATATCAACAATATATTGTTATAAGCTTTACCTGTGAAATATATATCTAGTAACATTATTATCCATTATAAATACACTATATATATCAATACAGTTAAATCATCAAATACTATTATTATAGATTTATTGTGGAAAAGTGAATATTGAAGCCACTATTGTTATTTATGTATCTCCCAATTACTTATTGTGACGTTGATGACATTTCAATAACACCTTCCTATCATGTCACATTATAGACCAGTATACTAAATGCTAGCAATAATCTATTAACTTTGCCCATTTCTTTACTCTAGATGATGCAATCGGACTTATCATGCAATATAATAAGCAATTAATGGTATATCCATGATGGGTATTTAATTTATGTCTATTTACTTTATTTTTCAGCTCTAATGTTCTAGTTATCTAAAAATAGATTTAAATTAGATTATATAATACAATTTATGTACATAGTGTAGTATGACATCAATCAAATTATAATGCCATACATTACATTATAAACGCACATAGTACACACAGATTACTTATATATATATATATATATATATATATATATAACATATATTTATATATATATAACATATATTTATATATATATATAACATATATTATCTGTATTCTTAAATATAATGATACTCGCAGGATATAAAAACAAGTGAAATTGCATAATAATGTATTATTTAAATCTCCTACTAACTTGAGTTATCATTTATAAACTATTTATTTATTAAACTTTCTTAAATTATATAATAATTAATAAATATTATGCCAATGTACTAACACATGTTATTACAATTCCAAATACTAATCTATACAATTAATCATGCTGATTTCTGTGTAAAGTGCTTACATTTATAGTCATATCTATCAAAGTAGTCCGAAATCGATATAATTCCAACTTATTAACCTCTAGCCTTAATTATGTGTATTACAATATTTTCATATTTCTGATGGATACAAGTAATTATATAATATAGTAGAATAAATGATGACGCAATTATAACTGAGCACTTTTGATTCATTTTGTAAAATTCGCCACTCACCAAAAACTTCAATGAATGACGTTTGATAACATGTGATATGTAGTTTGATATAGTTCGGATAACGCGTGTATCGGAATAACAAGACTATAATTATATCTACTATAAAAATATATGTGCTAATGACCAGGTAAACACAGTAATATAAACTATTTACAAATATACCTAGCTAACGTTATGTAAATATATAACATTATGTCCATGTTTACCAAAGTGATATCATATATACGATACAATTTAGTTACGTAATATATATAAGTATATATTCTGTTATAAAACACTTTTCTGTATAACCACAATTTTTGTATTGGACTGGAACTTTACATTATTTATCTCGATATTTCATCCTTTTTAATTGCAGATTTATTTGGATAATCGCTTTCTTTCTAAAGATAAAAAAAATGTTCAAAACTTACTTAATTCGAATACATTTTACTCGAACTTTGATAATTCTATATTCTAACAAATTGTTACCCTTTATTATTATCTAATGTATTCTTAGCTGAAACTAAATAATAATAACAAATTATTAGTAATGTCAATATCGGATTTATATATAATACTATGGAGTTAATCTACGTGGTTCAGTAGAAAATATATAATAAATGTTCATAATAATGTTTAAATCACAGATAGAATAATAAGATATTAATATAATTTATTTAGATACAAATGAGGGATATATAATACATTTTCTATTACAGATATTTTATCCCTATTTATTGGAAATTTTAATGGAATTTAACACATCATTATTCATATCATAATAATATAATTTATATTTATATATTATCTTGTATTTTATATTTTTTATATTTTATATGTTTGTATTTATATTTATATATTAATTGTAGTTCAAATAATTAATCTAGTATCTAATCTTAATATTGTTTCGTATTATTTTGAAACAATAATATCACATGACTTTAAAGGGGAAGTTAAAAAATATACAAAATATTAATTCGAAATCAATATTTAAAATTTGTTGACTTTTTGTATTCAATGATATAACATTATTTACCTACACGTTGTTACATAAATCAACACTAACTTAGATAAATATTCATATTTAATAATATGATTATATTTATTATTACATTCTAATTAAATTAACTTTTAAGCCCTTAACAAATTTACAATTAAAAAAATGAATTCATTTTCAAATAAATAAATAGTTTATTGTTAATTATAGTGAATAACACGAATCAAAAAGTTAATACTTTGTCAGCATATAATGTTATATTAAACCTTTGAATTAGTATATGAATATACACTTTATAATACTGGAATAAACTATTTATTAATATAAAAATCTAATATTATATAAACCTTTGAATATATAATATAAAGCCAATCGTTTGTATAATAATATATTATATAACTAAATTTATAAATTTTTATAATATACATAATATAGTGTTCAATATCATAATATAACCTAATCGATACACGTATAATGATATTATTCCTATACAGATAATACATACAAATGGCAAACCAATCTACACCCGTTGTGTACAGACATCGAGCAAACCCCGAGAGACTTACTGGGTATCTGCGCAAGTGTAAAGTCAGTTCAAAAGGTTTACTATCTATGCTATAAATAGCCCAAGTCCATGCACCAATAACAAAAACGCTCTAAATAATATTTAAAACGGTGTAGCTGATGTACTTCTATATAAAACCCCTTTAACCTAGTCGGAAAATGACATAATGTTTATTAAATTACTTTTATAAAGGAATTACTAAGTAGTAAGGAAGAATTTTATTTTAAGAACATCATATAACATCATAGTACATTAATATGAAAAAATAGTATTTAGTTTAGAAAATAAGAAATAAAAATACTATTAGAATTAAATAAAATTACTCATAGAAATATAATAAGAATGTGCAGTGGTTATGAATAACAAAGAAATAGATACACTCATAATTGGTTAAATAAAACAAGAGATATATTCATAGAAGAAAAACAAGAATAACCGTAAGCGAGCACACATTATAACACCACATGACAATACAACGAAGAATTGAATATTTTCTGGCTATAATAATAATGTAGAAACTTCTAAAATAGTGATTTCAAAATAGTCAAGAACAAAACAAGAGTAATTGTTATGCAATGCATAGCGCTAAAGATATCAACATTGTATTCCAAATTTCACAGTTATAGTTTGCCTTTTATTTACAGACATATATTTAATATGAGACTCACAAATAAAGTAATCAAAAAGTAAAGAAATAAGAACATATGTCATTAAAGTATGTCATTAAAGTATGTCATTAAAGTATGTCATTAAAGTATATCATTAAAGTATGAAAAGCCATTAAAGTATGAAAAGAAATCATTGAATTAGCTTAAAGAATAATCAACGTCAAAGAATAATTCTAGTTGAAGTTTACAGTAAGGATTCTTCAAGGAAACTTACGAATAAATGAAGAATTGCAAGATCCACACAAATAACATAATACAATAATTGATTACAGTATTTTGTATCCTTGTAATTCTTGTAACAATGGTGTTAATTGTAATTCTTGTAACAATGGTCCACAATTCCAAACAGAAATTCAAGAATATCTTTAAAAGGCTATATATAAGAATCCCACATTGAACCAGATAATACAGAGATTAATAGGAAAGCTGAACTTGGTATTAAAATATAGAGAGAATATGTAGAAAAGTGTTCTTAATGCTTTTAAGTTATTAATTATAGTTTGTATAGTTTTTAAGTTATTAATTATAATTTGTATAGTTTTTAAGTTATTAATTATAGTTTATATATAGATATTCACTTAAAAGAGCTTCTTTTTAAAATGTAATAATTCACATTTTCTGATTAATAGTATATATTCATTGTTCATATGTTTACCAATATAAAATATTTAATTATGACTATTTAAGAATTTAATATTTTCTATATATTTTCTGAATTCAAATTTACAACATTTACAACATTTCTTATATTTGCTTCTTTTGTTTATGATTTATATTAATCCTTATATTTATAAATGACAATATTAATTTTGAATTAAAATTGATATTAAATGGATATGTTGATTATTATATATTTAGATTGATAATTAATATTAAATTACCTGCATAAAAAATTTCTATTTAAATTTAAATGATGTAAGAATTACAACATTCTAAATAGATTAACATACATATCATAGTTATTGTTTAATATTATAATTGAGTTTAAATAGTTGAACTAACAGTAAAAAATGTTAAAGTAGAAATATATCAGATTCAAATTTGTTCACAATTCAAAAAGAGTCAGAAATTATCTTCGGATATTAAAAATGTAGTAATATACATAACAAATATTAAATCTAACATTTTTGTTTCAATAATAACATATAAATTACAACATATTATTTAATATTACCTTATGTTATATTTAGAATTTTTTATATTTATCTATTTTTAGCTCTTTCTTTTCTTGCTTCTTATGTTATGATCAATTATAAATAATTTGTATTTCAACTGTTTATTGAATTGGTACTTCATATATTCATGTGCATATTATTAAATTATTAACATATGAAATAGTAAATCTAATACTATCTTATTTCAAAATCACGACTTATATAATATTTTCTACTCTAGTATGAAAATGACTCACTAAATTAAGTGACTCACCAATTTCCCATAACTAAATAATAGTTTAGTTATTGTTTGTAGAAAAGTAAGTTTGTATGTGTGTGTGTATATGTTTATGTGTGTGGGTGTATGTTTATGTGTGTATGTTTATGTGTGTGTGTGTATGTTTATGTATATGGGTGTATGTTTATGTGTGTGGGTGTACGTTTATGTGTGTGGGTGTATGTTTAGGTGTGTGGGTGTATCTTTATGTGTGTGGGTGTATGTTTGTGTGTGTGGGTGTATGTGTAGGTGTGTGGGTGTATGTTTATGTGTGTGGGTGTATTTTTATGTGTGTGGGTGTATGTTTGTGTGTGTGGGTGTATGTGTAGGTGTCTGGGTGTGTGTCAAGCAATAGGTATAGATGATAACTGTATATGAGTAAGTTTCTAATACTTGACTAGGCTAGTAGCTGTGAGTAAGTATATGATGGAGTGTAAGTAGAGTTAGTAAATAAACGAGTATAGGTAAGTATTTGTGAAGATATATACCAGTTAGTAGTGGTGCAAAGTACTTAGTGCTATATTCTTAGTCGAGCAAGTATTTGGTTAATTGTTCAATGTCATTAGGTAGTTAGTCATTAAATAGTTACTCGTTGAGTAGTTGGTCATTAAGTAGTTACTCGTTGAGTAGTTGGTCATTAAGTAGTTACTCGTTGAGTAGTTGGTCATTAAGTAGTTACTCGTTGAGTAGTTGGTCATTAAGTAGTTACTCGCTGGGTAGTTGGTCATAAGCTTGTATAGAAAGAAAGTGTCTATAGAAGATCTAAGGTAGTTTTGTATGAATTCAATGAATCCCTGTTGTATTTATGAATTTGTATGTTAAGTATTGCATCTGTAATATATTTAATGTTACATATGTTACTCCATGTTTAAATTAAGCGTATTTAGTTTTTTTTAGCGTTGGTTTAGGAATATGAATTATTACTCTAAAATTAGCAAGTAGAAAGTAAAAATTTATTGTAAACATATTGTGTGTTGGAGTGTGTATGTGCATTTGTGTAGGTATTTTTGTGTTTGTGTTTGTATAAGTGTGTGTGTGATCAGTTGTTACTATCTAGTAAGTATATACAGTATAAAACAATACCATTGTTTGATTTAACAATGACTATAATAATAAAATATCATTGTCTATTAGATATTATTAAATTTTGATTGTTTCATTGAAGAATGAAATGAATGAATTTTTACTCTTTTCATGATTCATAACAGAAATATTTGCCTGCATTTTAAACATAATTTACTTATCTCTATACTTCCTCCTTAATAATCCTTTTTACTTCTACATCTCTACTAACCCAATTCTAACCTCATTATAACTTCTTTAATCTCACCTCTCTTCACACTAAACCCCTATAATCTCACTCTAAAACCTAACTAATCCTACCCTATCATACTCATACCCTATTTAACCCTACATACACCACCCTAACCCCATGAACCTCACTCAGGACCTGTAGCATTTCGCAGAAGATACTTCTCTCTTCATGATGGAAACACAAATTCTGCACTTTGTCCTGATTCTGAAAATAATACTTGCAAATTACAATACTATCGAGGAAGTTCTGACAGACTTCCTCTCGGAGAAATAGATATTTCCAGAGCCTCATTCGGGTTTTACATATTAATAACTTTACTCACAATTTTTACTCTTCAATAACTTTATTCCCAAGTTTACTCTTCAATAACTGTACACCCAAGTTTTACTCTTCAATAACTTTACTCCCAAGTTTTACTCTTCAATAACTTTACTCCCAAGTTTTACTCTTCAATAACTTTACTCCCAAGTTTTACTCTTCAATAACTTTACTCCCAAGTTTTACTCTTCAATAACTTTACTCCCAAGTTTTACTCTTCAATAACTTACTCCCAAGTTTACTCTTCAATAACTTTACTCCCAAGTTTTACTCTTCAATAACTTTACTCCCAAGTTTTACTCTTCAATAACTTTACTTCAGGATTTTCAATTTTCAATATTACTTATGTTAATTATATCACTGATGCGTATATTAAATAAAAATCATTTGAAGTTAAATAACTATTAAAATATTATATTATATTTTTTTAGGTTAATGGTATTTAGGTTATATAATTGATCTCTGGGATAAGATAATATATACCACATCAAGTACATACTATAGTAAACCTATAGACTAGTAATTTATAATCTATAGATTAATGTGATATTAATATTTTCAGAATCTCCTTTACAAAAGTTAATAATATTGATTATTCCGGTGTTCCATTAAATGATAACTCTCCCTGGGTGTTTGAGATCAGGTTACTTACTTGAATCCACATCACTTTACAGCACTTAACCCCCACTTAACTCCACTTCAACTCCACTAAACCCAAACATGCAAATTTCAACTACATCATAAAACCATACCCATGACACTGTATCCCAATCACATCCTTACTACTTAGCTCTATTATCTTAATATGACCCCTGACCCCCTCTCAACCCCCACACATCTGACCCCTTTCTCAACCCCCCGCTCAGTCCCCCACCCCTTAACCAGCACACATACCCCTTAACCCCCACACCCTTAACCCTCCTTTCAACTCCACACACCACTAACCCCCAATCAGACCCCCTTCCTCCATCAACCAAACCAAACCCAACCAAACCCCCCTAACCACTCAGACCTCCCTTTCCAACTCAGAACTCATCTCCCCATCTCAGCCCCCTGTAAACCATCTCCCCTCTCAGACTCCCCTCCCCCCTCAGACCCACCTTTCCCACGCAGAACTCCCCTCCCCATCTCAACCCCCTCACCTCCCCTCTCAGACCTCATTCCCCCTATCAGACCCCTCCCCCTCTCAGCCCCTATCCCCCACTCAGACCTTCCTCCCCTCTCAGCCCCTTCCCCTCTCAGCCCCTTCCCTCTCAGACCTCCCTCCCACTCTCAGTCCACTGCCCTCTCAGGCCCCTCTCCTCTCAGCCCCCATCCCCCTCTCAAACCCCCTCCCATCTCAGCCCCTCCCCCTCTCAGACTCCCCTCCCCACCTCAGACCCCCTCCCCCTCTCAGCCCCTCCCCTCTCAGCCCCCCTCCCCCTCTCAGAGCTCCCTCCCCCACTCAGACTCCCCATCCCCTCTCAGAGCTCCCTCCCCCTCTCAGACACCCTCTCAGCCCCTCCCCCTCTCAGCCCCTCCCCTCTAAGTCCCCCTCCCCCTCCCCCTCTCAGCCCCTCCCCTCTCAAACCCCTTCTCAGCCCCTCCCCCTCTCAGCCCCTCCCCCTCTAAGCCCCCTCCCCTCTCAGCCCCTCCCCTCTCAGTCCCCTCCCTTCTCAGCCCATCCCCCTCTAAGCCCCCCTCCCCCTCTCAGCCCCTCCCCCTCTCAGCCCCTCCCCCTCTCAGCCCCTCCCCCTCTCAGCCCCTCCCCCTCTCAGCCCCTCCCCCTCTCAGCCCCTCCCCCTCTCAGCCCCTCCCCCTCTCAGCCCCCTCCCCCTCTTAGCCCCCTCCCCCACTCAGCCCCTCCCCTCTAAGTCCCCCTCCCCCTCTCAGCCCCTCCCCTCTAAGTCCCCCTCTCAGCCCCTCCCCTCTAAGTCCCCCTCTCAGCCCCTCCCCTCTAAGTCCCCCTCCCCCTCTCAGCCCCTCCCCTCTCACCCCCCACCTAAACCCCTCACCCTCTAAGCCCCTCCCATCTCAGCCCCTCCCATCTCAGCCCCTCCCATCTCAGCCCCCCCTCTCACCCCCTCCCCCTCTCAGCCCCTCCCCTCTAAGTCCCCCTCCCCCTCTCAGCCCCTCCCCTCTAAGTCCCCCTCCCCCTCTCAGCCCCTCCCCTCTCACCCCCCCTCTAAGCCCCTCACCCTCTAAGCCCCTCCCCTCTCAGCCCCCCTCTCAGTCCCCCTCTCAGTCCCCCCCTCTCAGCCCCTCCCCCTCTAAGCCCCCTCCCCTCTCAGCCCCTCCCCTCTCAGTCCTCCTCCCCTCTCAGCCCCTCCCCCTCTAAGCCCCCCTCCCCCTCTCAGTGCCTCCCCTCTCAGTCCCCCTCCCCCTCTCAGCCCCTCCCCCTCTCACCCCTCCCCTCTCAGCCCCTCCCCCTCTCAGTCCCCCTCCCCTCTCAGCCCCCCTCTCACCCCCTCCCCTCTCAGCCCCCCTCCCCCTCTCAGCCCCTCCCCTCTCAGCCCCTCCCCTCTAACTCCCCCTCCCCCTCTAAGCCCCTCACCCTCTAAGCCCCTCCCCTCTCAGCCCCTCACCCTCTAAGCCCCTCCCCTCTCAGCCCCCTCTCAGTCCCCCTCCCCCTCTCACCCCCTCCCCTCTCAGCCCCTCCCCTCTAACTCCCCCTCCCCCTCTAAGCCCCTCACCCTCTAAGCCCCTCCCCTCTCAGCACCTCACCCTCTAAGCCCCTCCCCTCTCAGCCCCCCTCTCAGTCCCCCTCCCCCTCTAACTCCCCCTCTAAGCCCCTCACCCTCTAAGCCCCTCCCCTCTCAGCACCTCACCCTCTAAGCCCCTCCCCTATCACCCCCCCTCTAACTCCCCCTCCCCCTCTAAGCCCCTCACCCTCTAAGCCCCTCCCCTCTCAGCACCTCACCCTCTAAGCCCCTCCCCTCTCACACCCCCTCTAAGCCCCTCCCCTCTCAGCCCCCCCTCTCACCCCCTCCCCTCTCAGCCCCTCCCCTCTAAGTCCCCCTCCCCCTCTCAGCCCCTCCCCTCTAAGTCCCCCTCCCCCTCTCAGCCCCTCCCCTCTAAGTCCCCCTCCCCTCTCACCCCCCCCTCTAAGCCCCTCCCCTCTCAGCCCCCCCTCTCACCCCCTCCCCTCTCAGCCCCTCCCCCTCTCAGCCCCTCCCCCTCTAAGCCCCTCCCCTCTAAGCCCCTCCCCTCTCAGCCCCCCCCTCTCACCCCCTCCCTTCTCAGCACCTCACCCTCTAAGTCCCCCTCCCCCTCTCAGCCCCTCCCCTCTCACCCCCTCCCCCTCTAAGCCCCTCCCCCTCCCATTAGATCGCAAGGTAACATTTATTTATTAGAAGCTAAAGATCGTCAAACTTTACGCTTCTGGTTACAAGAACTTCAAAAGAGTCGTCGTAATTATAGCCGACAGAGACTCTCACGTATGAGATCTTACTCTGATAATGTTTGTATCTACTGCACACTACCCTTAGTCCTAGTCTTAGTACTAGCCTTAGTACTACCCTTAGTCCTACCCTTAGTACTACCCTTAGTCCTAGCCTTAGTCCTAGCCTTAGTCCTAGCCTTAGTACTACCCTTAGTCCTAGCCTTAGTCCTAGCCTTAGTCCTACCCTTAGTACTAGCCTTAGTCCTAGCCTTAGTACTACCCTTAGTACTAGCCTTAGTCCTAGCCTTAGTACTACCCTTAGTACTAGCCTTAGTACTACCCTTAGTACTACCCTTAGTACTACCCTTAGTCCTAGCCTTAGTACTACCCTTAGTCCTACCCTTAGTCCTACCCTTAGTCCTAGCCTTAGTACTACCCTTAGTCCTAGCCTTAGTACTACCCTTAGTCCTAGCCTTAGTACTACCCTTAGTACTACCCTTAGTCCTACCCTTAGTCCTACCCTTAGTCCTACCCTTAGTCCTAGCCTTAGTACTACCCTTAGTCCTAGCCTTAGTACTACTCTTAGTCCTACCCTTAGTCCTACCCTTAGTCCTACCTTTAGTACTACCCTTAGTCCTAGCCTTAGTCCTAGCCTTAGTACTACCCTTAGTCCTGCCCTTAGTCCTACATCTTAACTCAGCACCCAACACGTTCTAGCTCTTCCCTCTATAGGCCTTACTCAGGATTTAAACTTAATTATAAATATATTTTTTATTTCTATTACATTTCATTTTCTCATAGAACAATCTAGAAAACGAAATGTTTAAAACCGTGGATAAACCTCCAGAAGGTTAGTTGGGTGATTAGACTCGTGATTCAATACATAACCGTTGGGGTCATTTGAAGGTCAGTGAAAGTCATTTTAACACGGACTTCATTTCCATCTTTAGATTATTTAAATGATCAAGGGGAACTGTCAATCAAAAATCTTGGAATTGAATTTAAAAATTTAATTTCAAGACATAGAAACAGAAATCTCTCCAAACCTCCAGGTAATTATTCTAGACTGCACACACCCTCGCACACTCACACCCTCGCATACTCACACACTCACATACTCACACACTCACACACTCACACACTCACACACCCTCACATAATTACTAACAGAACAAGCAACTGAAGTTACCGAACAATTCCATCAAACCTCACCCACATCTACATCAAAAGAAGCCACGCCCACATTAACATCAAGACAAGCTACACCCCCTACTACATTGTCCCAGTCCCCTATCAAGAGCAGCCAATCCCAACCAGCTTCTCCGACCACCTGCTCCCAGTTCTACCTCCCAACACCATGTTCACAATGTTTTCAGGTAAACTGAAATTAAATCTTTAAAAAACTTTTTATTATTCATGATTAAGCTAATAATAACTATTTAATATATTAACTATACAATATATTAACTATTTAATATATTAACTGTTTAATATATTAACTATTTAATATATTAACTATTTGATATAATAACTATATAATATAATAACTATTTAATATATAAACTATTTAATATATTAACTATTTAATATATTAACTATTTAATATATAAACTATTTAATATATTAACTATTTAATATATTAACTATTTAATATATTAATTATTTAATATATTAACTATTTAATATAATAACTATATAATATATTAACTATTTAATATATTAACTATTTAATATAATAACTATTTAATATATAAACTATTTAATATAATAACTATTTAATATATTAACTATTTAATATAATAACTATTTAATATATTAACTATATAATATAATAACTATTTAATATATTAACTATTTAATATAATTACTATTTAATATAATAACTATATAATATAATAACTATTTAATATATTAACTATTTAATATATTAACTATTTAATATATTAACTATTTAATATAATAACTATATAATATAATAACTATATAATATATTAACTATATAATATATTAACTATTTAATATATTAACTATATAATATAGTAACTATTTAATATATTAACTATTTAATATATTAACTATATAATATAATAACTATTTAATATATTAACTATTTAATATATTAACTATTTAATATATTAACTATTTAATATATTAACTATACAATATAATAACTATTTAATATATTAACTATTTAATATAATAACTATATAATATATTAACTATTTAATATATTAACTATTTAATATAATAACTATTTAATATATTAACTATTTAATATAATAACTATTTAATATATAAACTATATAATATAATAACTATTTAATATATTAACTATTTAATATAATAACTATTTAATATATTAACTATATAATATAATAACTATTTAATATATTAACTATTTAATATAATTACTATTTAATATAATAACTATATAATATAATAACTATTTAATATATTAACTATTTAATATATTAACTATTTAATATAATAACTATATAATATAATAACTATATAATATATTAACTATATAATATATTAACTATATAATATAATAACTATATAATATAATAACTATTTAATATATTAACTATATAATATAATAACTATTTAATATAATAACTATTTAATATATTAACTATTTAATATATTAACTATTTAATATATTAACTATATAATATAATAACTATATAATATATAAACTATATAATATATTAACTATTTAATATAATAACTATATAATATATAAACTATATAATATATTAACTATTTAATATAATAACTATATAATATATAAACTATATAATATATTAACTATTTAATATATGAACTATTTAATATATAAACTATTTAATATATTAACCATTTAATATATAAACTATTTAATATAGCTTAGAGAGAAATTAATTAAGGCAGAAGAAGATGTGAAATTTTACCAACAAAATTTTACAGTTGCCACTGATTTGATAGAAAATCAACAGCTGAAACTTGATGAATTACAAATGAAGATGTCCATGTTTATATAGACACTTTATTCTAATCTTTGCAAATTTATATTACACTACAAAATATTAATATTTCATGTTAATTAATTTTAAAAATTAGCATTTTCAATCATTTTTTTGGCATGTAAATAGTTTACAAAATATTTATTATTTTATAAAACTGTTTTTATTCTTCATTATAATTATAAAATATTATTTTGATAATTTATTTAATATCTTAGTTACAATAAAACATTTTCAATGTAGAAATATGAACTTCAGATCACTTTTGTAGTAGTATTTAGTTATTTTCAATTAATTTTAATGTTTTATTTCTGACTATGAATGTATAATTTACATTAGCACTAGTAATATGACAAATATATTAATTAATTTGTTAATTAAATAATCATATTCATATTGTCGTCTTTTAATTTACTATCTAAATTTCTAATTATTTCTATGAAATTATATTAAATCTTCTTTTATTTCAACATTGTGTTAACTAATAATGTGCAATTTACAATTGAAGTGGATTCACTCGTGCGATTATTTAATATCTTACTTTAGGATGTCTCCACTACCTACGACTTCTGAAACTGCCTACAAAATAGCGTGTTCAAAAAACCAGGACATCGCAGATTTAGAGGTGAAAGTCCTTGATTTGGGAGAGATTGTTGAAAAGCACGAGTACACAGTAAGGTAATTAGTTGACATCTTGAGCTAGTAATTGTAGATCTAGTAATTGTAGATCTAGTAATTGTAGATCTAGTAATTGTAGAGCTAGTAATTGTAGAGCTAGTAATTGTAGAGCTAGTAATTGTAGATCTAGTAATTGTAGATCTAGTAATTGTAGAGCTAGTAATTGTAGAGCTAGTAATTGTAGAGCTAGTAATTGTAGAGCTAGTAATTGTAGAGCTAGTAATTGTAGATCTAGTAATTGTAGAGCTAGTAATTGTAGAGCTAGTAATTGTAGATCTAGTAATTGTAGAGCTAATAATTATAGAGCTAGTAATTGTAGATCTAGTAATTGTAGAGCTAGTAATTGTAGAGCTAGTAATTGTAGAGCTAGTAATTGTAGAACTAGTAATTGTAGAGCTAGTAATTGTAGAGCTAGTAATTGTAGATCTAGTAATTGTAGAGCTAGTAATTGTAGAGCTAGTAATTGTAGATCTAGTAATTGTAGAGCTAGTAATTGTAGAGCTAGTAATTGTAGAGCTAGTAATTGTAGAGCTAGTAATTGTAGAGCTAGTAATTGTAGAGCTAGTAATTGTAGAGCTAGTAATTGTAGAGCTAGTAATTGTAGATCTAGTAATTGTAGAGCTAGTAATTGTAGAGCTAGTAATTGTAGATCTAGTAATTGTAGAGCTAGTAATTGTAGAGCTAGTAATTGTAGAGCTAGTAATTGTAGATCTAGTAATTGTAGATCTAGTAATTGTAGAGCTAGTAATTGTAGATCTAGTAATTGTAGAGCTAGTAATTGTAGAGCTAGTAATTGTAGAGCAAGTAATTGTAGAGCTAGTAATTGTAGAGCTAGTAATTGTAGAGCTAGTAATTGTAGAGCTAGTAATTGTAGAGCTAGTAATTGTAGAGCTAGTAATTGTAGAGCTAGTAATTGTAGAGCTAGTAATTGTAGAGCTAGTAATTGTAGAGCTAGTAATTGTAGATCTAGTAATTGTAGAGCTAGTAATTGTAGAGCTAGTAATTGTAGAGCTAGTAATTGTAGAGCTAATAATTATAGAGCTAGTAATTGTAGATCTAGTAATTGTAGATCTAGTAATTGTAGAGCTAGTAATTGTAGAGCTAGTAATTGTAGAGCTAGTAATTGTAGATCTAGTAATTGTAGATCTAGTAATTGTAGAGCTAGTAATTGTAGAGCTAGTAATTGTAGAGCAAGTAATTGTAGAGCTAGTAATTGTAGAGCTAGTAATTGTAGAGCTAGTAATTGTAGAGCTAGTAATTGTAGAGCTAGTAATTGTAGAGCTAGTAATTGTAGAGCTAGTAATTGTAGAGCTAGTAATTGTAGAGCTAGTAATTGTAGATCTAGTAATTGTAGAGCTAGTAATTGTAGAGCTAGTAATTGTAGAGCTAGTAATTGTAGAGCTAATAATTATAGAGCTAGTAATTGTAGATCTAGTAATTGTAGAGCTAGTAATTGTAGAGCTAGTAATTGTAGAGCTAGTAATTGTAGATCTAGTAATTGTAGAGCTAGTAATTGTAGAGCTAGTAATTGTAGATCTAGTAATTGTAGAGCTAGTAATTGTAGATCTAGTAATTGTAGAGCTAATAATTATAGAGCTAGTAATTGTAGATCTAGTAATTGTAGAGCTAGTAATTGTAGAGCTAGTAATTGTAGAGCTAGTAATTGTAGAACTAGTAATTGTAGAGCTAGTAATTGTAGAGCTAGTAATTGTAGATCTAGTAATTGTAGAGCTAGTAATTGTAGAGCTAGTAATTGTAGATCTAGTAATTGTAGAGCTAGTAATTGTAGAGCTAGTAATTGTAGAGCTAGTAATTGTAGAGCTAGTAATTGTAGAGCTAGTAATTGTAGAGCTAGTAATTGTAGAGCTAGTAATTGTAGAGCTAGTAATTGTAGATCTAGTAATTGTAGAGCTAGTAATTGTAGAGCTAGTAATTGTAGATCTAGTAATTGTAGAGCTAGTAATTGTAGAGCTAGTAATTGTAGAGCTAGTAATTGTAGAGCTAGTAATTGTAGAGCTAGTAATTGTAGAGCTAGTAATTGTAGAGCTAGTAATTGTAGATCTAGTAATTGTAGATCTAGTAATTGTAGAGCTAGTAATTGTAGAGCTAGTAATTGTAGAGCTAGTAATTGTAGATCTAGTAATTGTAGAGCTAGTAATTGTAGAGCTAGTAATTGTAGAGCTAGTAATTGTAGAGCTAGTAATTGTAGAGCTAGTAATTGTAGATCTAGTAATTGTAGAGCTAGTAATTGTAGAGCTAGTAATTGTAGAGCTAGTAATTGTAGATCTAGTAATTGTAGAGCTAGTAATTGTAGAGCTAGTAATTGTAGAGCTAGTAATTGTAGAGCTAGTAATTGTAGAGCTAGTAATTGTAGAGCTAGTAATTGTAGATCTAGTAATTGTAGAGCTAGTAATTGTAGAGCTAGTAATTGTAGAGCTAGTAATTGTAGATCTAGTAATTGTAGAGCTAGTAATTGTAGAGCTAGTAATTGTAGAGCTAGTAATTGTAGAGCTAGTAATTGTAGAGCTAGTAATTGTAGATCTAGTAATTGTAGAGCTAGTAATTGTAGAGCTAGTAATTCTAACTTTACATCTAATACTCCCCAATGACCTTGACACTTTACATCTACACTTAATTACTCTTGTTAATTCTGACCCTTGCACAATATATTTCAATTCTATCCTTGACCCTTGACCTGCCATTTAAACTTGACTCCTACTCCGCAGTACACTTGGCCGTGAAAACAATTCACTCAAAGAGGAAATTGAGATGTTTCGCCAGAGTGTGAAATCTAAAGATGAACTAGTTGCAAACTATCTCATGAAATCGATTCCAACGACCTTGAACTCTGACCAAGCCATTCAGACACTGGTTAGCCTCGATATCTCCTCTTGCATTTCTATCTTTCGTATGAAACTCTCCCTCATCGCACAAACCAGAACACTCACTACGAAGAAGATATTCAACGTAAGAATGACATATGCAATGCCTTCAAAGAACAAAATAGTTTTTTGAACCAAGAAATACTTGAACTGACTCAAATCCGCGAGAATGACAGATTTACTGAAGACACATTGCGATGGTTGACTTCATTAATTAATGAATTGGTCATCTTTTAGACTTTAATATGTTTTTCTTAATACTTTCTTATCCGAACCTGATTATCTTAAGACATTATCTATATCTTATTATATCAATACTCTCTTATCTTAAGAATCTCCTAACATGCTTATCTCAAGACTTTCTTATCTTAGATCTCTCCTAACATGCTTATCTTAAGACTTTCTTATCTTAAGACTTTCTTATCTTAGATCTCTCCTAACATACTTATCTCAAGATAATCCTGTAGCAATTGGCGTGAATCTCAAAAGAAATATTGTGAAACTCAAAGCAAACTCATCAAAATATTGCACGAGTTCAAAGAGAATAAAAAGCAAGGTTTTTATTACATAATAGATTAGATAATGCATTGCATAATTTAATCTTGCTGATAATACCTGGATTAAGTCTAGTATATATTTACTATACAGTTAAGAAGTAACAATATCCTCTTTATCCAATGATGATACAGGTGATTAGAGAGATATAGATACTAGTATCTCAAGATTTACAACATTATTTACAACTCTTTATAACGTCTTTATAACGTCTTTATAACGTCTTTATAACGTCTTTATAACGTCTTTACAACGTCTTTATAACGTCTTTATAACGTCTTTATAACGTCTTTATAACGTCTTTATAACGTCTTTATAACGTCTTTATAACGTCTTTATAACGTCTTTATAACGTCTTTATAACGTCTTTATAACTTTTTTATAACTTCTTTATAACGTCTTTATAACGTCTTTATAACGTCTTTATAACGTCTTTATAACGTCTTTATAACGTCTTTATAACGTCTTTATAACGTCTTTATAACGTCTTTATAACGTCTTTATAACGTCTTTATAACGTCTTTATCACGTCTTTATAACGTCTTTATAACGTCTTTATAACGTCTTTATAACGTCTTTATAACGTCTTTATAACGTCTTTATAACGTCTTTATAACGTCTTTATAACGTCTTTATCACGTCTTTATAACGTCTTTATAACGTCTTTATAACGTCTTTATAACGTCTTTATAACGTCTTTATAACGTCTTTATAACGTCTTTATAACGTCTTTATAACATCTTTATATTGTCTTTATATTGTCTTTATCACATCTTTATAACGTCTTTATCACATCTTAAGATATTTAAAGCATTGTACAAAACTGAAAATTTGCAATATAAACATGTTGTAGTTGTAAACATATTTTTTATAAATTTATTATAACAATTGTTTTCTGTAATTGCTGATGAATTAAAACTGTAAAGCAATGTACACTGTACGCTGTACAGTATGTACACAGTACATACTGTACAGTATGTACACAGTACATACTATACAGCGTACACTGTACAGTGTACTGTGTACAGTGTACTGTGTACACTGTACACAGTACATACTATTTTTATGATCGGAATTACATAAAATATAAAAAGCAATTTTGCATGTGTACGCTGACCAAGTTAGTGTGTTAGCATATTGACCTTTGACTGTTTACAAAGAAAGTAAAATTTACTGTTTCTAATTATTAGTTTGTTTTTATACACAGCAGTTATTTAGTTTTATATTCCTTTTATATTTGACATATTATTCTAGAATTATACAAAATTTGTATTAATTTAAGTATTTTTAATAATAGGTTATATAGGAGCGTAGAGGGTAGAGGGTAGATGGTGGAGGGTGGAGGGTAGATGGTGGAGGATGAAGGGTGCAGGGTAGATGATGGAGGGTAGATGGTGGATGATGGAGGGTGGAGGGTGGAGGCTAGATGGTGGAGGGTGGAGGATGGAGGATGGAGGGTGGAGGATGGAGGCTAGATGGTGGAGGATGGAGGGTGGAGGGTAGAATAGAACCAGGTATAATAAAATTTTAATTTTTACCAGCAAATAGCTTTGAGCTGTAAAGTTGTAAAGTATGGTACAGTGACATATGGAGAGACATGTAGAGTGACAGGTAGAGTGACAGGTAGAGTGACAGGTAGAGTGACAGGTAGAGTGACAGGTAGAGTGACATGTAGAGTTACAGGTATATTGATAGGTACAGTGACAGTTATATTGATATATATAGTGACATATATAGTGGCAGGTAGAGTGACACATATAGTGGCAGGTAGAGTGACACATATAGTGACAGTTAGAGTGATAGGTAGAGCACCCTAAAATCTCTGTTAATATAAAAATCAATGTTAATTTTATCACTTAATTTGATTTCATATTACCAAAATAGCTGTTGATGTAGGTAATGTAATAGCTGTTGATGTAGGTATTGTAATATATATTGCTGTAGGTATAGTTATAGCTTTTGCTGTAGGTATAGTTATAGCTTTTGCTGTAGGTATTGTTATAGCTTATGATGTAGGTATTGTTATAGCTTTTTCTGTAGGTATAGTTATAGCTTTTGCTGTAGGTATTGCAATATCTATTGCTGTAGGTATGTTTATAGCTATTGCTGTAGGTATTGTTATAGCTTATGCTGTAGGTATTGTTATAGCTTTTTCTGTAGGTATTGTTATAGCTATTGCTGTAGGTATTGTTATAGCTTATGCTGTAGGTATAGTTATAGCTTTTGATGTAGGTATTGTAATATCTATTGCTGTAGGTATGTTTATTGCTATTGCTGTAGGTATTGTTATAGTTTTTGCTGTAGGTATTGTTATAGCTTTTTCTGTAGGTATTGTTATAGCTATTGATGTAGATATTTTTATAACTTTGCTGTAGGTATTGTATTAGCTATTGGTGTAGGTATAGTTATAGCTTATGCTGTAGGTATTGTTATAGCTATTGATGTAGGTATTGTAATAACTATTGCTGTAGGTATTGTTATAGCTATTACTGTAGGTATTGCTGTAGGTATTGCTGTAGGTATTGCTGTATGTATTAATATAGTTATTGCTCTAGCTATGTGAATATCTATAGCAATACTTATTACTATAATGTAAGCTTTGCATATATCAGATACATTGTTGAAAGAAGTTGAAGTTAGTACAGAAGTTTATTCCGAATTGACTTCAAATGTTACCGAGATGTTGAAAGAGGCGATGCTTGAACCTACATTTCCTTTGGCTCCAATCAGCGGATCTTCACTTGTTGAGTCTACTAGGTTACCAGTGCCAACTCACTATATCTCTTAACATTGTAAAGCTTCTAACCCTCTCTTAGAACTGTCTATTTACCAACTCTATCTCAATCAAAAATACATTAATCGTTATAAGACATTCCTAAACTCTTTTCTAAACCCTTCCTTCTAAACCTCTTCTACCTCACTTGCTCAATCCTTTTTAACCCACGCTACTAAACACCCTTGAACTACCTCTCCTAGCCAATATACATTTTAACTCCCAAAAAACTTCATTAGTACCTACATTCCAATAATTCTTGTATTAACCCTAAACTGCAGTTTGAGCTATGACTCTAAAGGGTTTTTGACCCACGAGATATTTACTGACACTGCAGAAGAAAGAGCAAACTTGTACAGATTGGAGGCAAATAGGATTTCTTACAAGTCTGAGGTTAGAATATTACCTTCTTACAAGTCAAGGTTAAGAGATATCTATTTTATTTTTTGAGATTAAACTTTTTAACCAGCTATCAATATATCATTTATTATAGGGATTTAAATGGATTTAATTCTAAGTTCAATTTACTTGCAATATTAATTTTCATTATGTTCGTCATTTTCATTTTTATTGATATATAAAGATTGGATTAATTATATTTTATTAATTTCAAATATGGAATTTATATTTAATAATTTACTTTAAGATTTATGAATTTGAATATTAATAATTTTGTATTTACCACATTACTATCTATCTACATTACTATATATATATAGAGTTTAACAGTAGAATATATAGATACACCTTACACAGAACATAGAATTAGATACATCAAATAGAGTGAAATGGGAGAACTATTTTCTTCAACTTACTGACCGAGTTCCCATCTTTAACAACCAAATGAAAGCTTTAGTGAGAAATTCAGGCATTCCCGACCACTATAGAGATTCCATCTGGCAGGCGTTTGTTATTCACAGCATTATAACAGCATTATAACAGCATTATAACAGCATTATAACAGCATTATAACAGCATTATAACAGCATTATAACAGCATTATAGCAGCATTATAACAGCATTATAGCAGCATTATAACAGCATTATAACAGCATTATAACAGCATTATAAAAGCATTATAACATCATTATAACAGCATTATAACAGCATTATAACAGCATTATAACAGCATTATAACATCATTATAACAGCATTATAGCAGCATTATAGCAGCATTATAACAGCATTATAACAGCATTATAACAGCATTATAACAGCATTATAGCAGCATTATAGCAGCACTATAACAGCATTATAACAGCATTATAACAGCATTATAACAGCATTATAACAGCATTATAGCAGCATTATAGCAGCATTATAACAGCATTATAGCAGCATTATAGCAGCATTATAACAGCATTATAACAGCATTATAACAGCATTATAACAGCATTATAACAGCATTATAACAGCATTATAACAGCATTATAACAGCATTATAACAGCATTATAACAGCATTATAACAGCATTATAACAGCATTATAACAGCATTATAGCAGCATTATAACAGCATTATAACAGCATTATAACAGCATTATAACAGCATTATAGCAGCATTATAACAGCATTATAACAGTATTATAACAGCATTATAACAGCATTATAACAGCATTATAACAGCATTATAACAGCATTATAACAGCATTATAACAGCATTATAACAGCATTATAGCAGCATTATAACAGCATTATAACAGCATTATAACAGCATTATAACAGCATTATAGCAGCATTATAACAGCATTATAACAGCATTATAACAGCATTATAACAGCATTATAACAGCATTATAACAGCATTATAACAGCATTATAACATCATTATAACAGCATTATAACAGCATTATAACAGCATTATAGCAGCATTATAACAGCATTATAACAGCATTATAACAGCATTATAGCAGCATTATAACAGCATTATAACAGTATTATAACAGCATTATAACAGCATTATAACAGCATTATAACAGCATTATAACAGCATTATAACAGCATTATAGCAGCATTATAACAGCATTATAACAGCATTATAACAGCATTATAACAGCATTATAGCAGCATTATAACAGCATTATAACAGCATTATAACAGCATTATAACAGTATTATAACAGCATTATAACAACGGAAACATTGATCGCAGTTAATTGTTCATACCACCTCAACCTTCCTCTACAGTTGTATTCACCACTATCTTCACGACAATGCCGATTATATCACCGAAGATTACTACGAATCTTTGTTAAATACGCAGACTTCAAACGTATTATTCAATTCCTCCCATAAACAGGTGAAATCTGTGAAATTAATGTCTTATATCTTCTTATATAACTTTCTCTTTAAATCTAGATTTATATAAATTGTTTAAAATGTCTTTGTTTGCTAATGACTCTATCAGATATCTATGATTCAACTGTAATTGTTTGTTGATTTCGGGCTCCAGATTGAACTAGATTTGCTCCGGACCCTGCCAAACAACAAGCACTACCAGAACATCAGTTCCGATGGCATCAATAAACTTCGCCGAGTACTAATTGCTTACAGTACACGAAACCCTTACGTCGGATACTGCCAGGTGAGTAGACCTCTTCGCTTGCCATCCTCGATCATCGACCTCTGACATTCACCTTTCACCTCTAGGGTTTGAATCGTTTGGCAGCTCTTGCTTTACTCTTTCTGGAAGAATCTAACGCTTTCTGGTGTCTGGTGATGATTGTAGAGATACTCATGCCCCAGGGATATTATTCACTGACCCTTTCTGCAGCCCATGCTGATCAGGTTAGAGGTCAAACAAACTATATGATAGAGGTCAAACTGACCAGGAGTTAATAGTAATGCCTCGTTGTTTTTAATCGTAATGAATTGGTGTTAACATTAAGTTATAAATTTACTTGTTAATCACAAAATCAATTCTATTTAATTTCAACTACAACTTCAAATTTTAACCAGAATAATATTTACAAATTGAACAAACATTAATCTGAATTCGACTTACTCTCAATTCACACAATTCAAACAATTCACACAATTCACACAATTCACACAATTCACACAATTCACACAATTCACACAATTCACACAATTCACACAATTCACACAATTCACATAATTCACACAATTCACACAATTCACACAATTCACACAATTCACACAATTCACACAATTCACACAATTCACACAATTCACACAATTCACACAATTCACACAATTCACACAATTCACACAATTCACACAATTCACACAATTCACACAATTCACACAATTCACACAATTCAAACAATTCACACAATTCACACAATTCACACAATTCAAACAATTCACACAATTCACACAATTCAAACAATTCAAACAATTCACACAATTCACATAATTCACACAATTCTCAGACTGTCATGAAAAGTCTTTTTGCTGAAAAACTTCCTCGTCTCAATCAACATTTTAATTCTCTTCAAATTGATATTTCTGTTTTCACATTTAATTGGTTTGCTTCCTTCTTTCACACTTTGTAATATTGTTATCTTCGTCCCTCTCTTCCCTCTTCCTTATACTCCTGATTCTCTTCCTTTTCTTACCTCTTATTTATAATCCTTATCTCATATATTTATATTCTTTCAACAAACTATTCTCATTTTTTCTGTTATTTACAAATTCTTTTTATTATACTTCATCAAAATCCACATTTCTACGTATTATTTTACTCTGCAATTTCTGCACTTTATCCTCAATATTCCTTACATTTCCTTCTTTCTACATTTCTTTTTTATTGTTTTTCTGCAACCTTTGTTCATCTATAGTTACTCATTTCCTTTTTTATACTCAGGTTTCTTACAATCTTTGTTGACAATGTCTCTCCCGATATATACATCCGTATTTGGGATTCGTTTTTATTTGAAGGATCGAAGGTATATTACCCATCGTAACTAATGTATGTGCATCATGTGAGAGTATTTCATTTGTTTTAAAGATTTTGTTCAGAATGGCTTTGGCTTTCTTTAAATACACGGAGAAAGATTTGTTGTTGTTGAATGACCAAATTCAGTGTTTGAATTACCTTCGAACTCTGCCGATTAACATCATCGACATTAATAAACTCTTTCAGGTGATCAACCATTTCCTAAAGTATTTTAATATTATTTTATATCGTGAATATTCTCTAAATAATATTTGTTTTCGTAATAAAAGGTAATATTAAATTAGAAGCGATTTACTTATAATTTTTCAAAGAATTATTAATACCACGTTACCCTGGATATTTGCGGAATAAAGGTGACCTTCACATTACATCGAGTTATACTTTTCATGTTTCATTCAATCAGATTGCTTTTTACGAATTGAATCCTTTTCCTATGAAAACCATAAATGTAAAAAGACAAATTGCTTTAGAAAATATTCGAGTTTGTATTTATTAATAATATGTTGTCTTATCTATATATCATGTATTGTAGTTTATTTAATATGTAATCATATGTTTACCTATACACTACACTTGAACTAACACTACTCACACTAATTCAACATTGCAGGTGCAACTTGAAAACATTGCTGAAATTAGATCGCATATCAAAACGAAGACAGAAAACCTCTCCTATTCTGACTCCCAATAGATTTGTTTTAGATATCATTATTAATATTTAATAATCTATATTAATTCTATTCAATTTATAATTTTATTTATTCTTTGAATAAAGTTAATAATTAAATTTTTTTATAATTTAAATAAAATATAAAATAATTGTTATATTTTACTTATTTATAAATTAGAATATTTTAAATATAATTAGTGAAATAGTTTTATTTATATAATTCTTATATAAATCACATATTATCTAATAATTCTAAGATTATGTCTTCTTTCTACAATAATAGTATTTGCTGATTCTTTAGCAGAACTCTATAAATAAAAGTTGATTTTGATTAGTAGTTCTAGAATTTCTGCCAAGATTACAAAACTATTTCACACCAATCAATCTTCATTAAACCACTCCAATAATGAACTCACAATATTTAACTAACTACAAATGGACTTTCATTAGTCTTCAATATTTTCTTACACAACTGAAATTTTATCTTAAACTGTGTAGCAAGTTTAGTTTTAGTACAAGGAAAATAATAATAATAATTGCCCTCTATACATATCTGTCTAAACAGATAGTATAAAGAGTAAATAAATAATAACAACACTGTAAATAAATATTGCATTGAACAAACGACTACCACATGAAATTATGCCGACACAATTAGTATCTGAACAAATGATTTTGATTTGTAAGAATCTTGCCTGTACTTGTACTATCATTTTGAAAAACTTCTTTCCTGAATTATTGTTAAGTGGAAAAGAAATGCTAATTAAATATGTAGCATTGACTCTAATTCTGCAAATAACCTATGTATTAGAAATCTCTTAATATTGGAGATATATTTCATTAATATTAATGTTTCCAGTGTATTCATTTCATTAATAAGTATCTAATTTACTTTTGATATCAATATGAAATTAATACATCTAAAAATAATAATTGAATAACCCACTTACTAGAGTATTACTAGAGTATTCTAGGGTTAGAAAATACTTTCATTTTAATTTGTTGTCGGTATTAATCATCCTTTAGGCGTAATAAAGAAATTAGTTAAACTTCAGATACATAAAAGAATATGAAATTTCTCTAGAGCACTTGCTAGTATCAAAACTATCAATATCGCTTAGAGAATGAGATTTACATGCACAATATAAAATTAACAGATTGTCTACTTTATGTATGATAATTCGCTTTCCATTGTGTAACAATTATATATTTTAACCTCACCTCTATATTTATTGGTAAAATTCTCGATATGCGACAAAAAACCAAAAATCATTCTAAATTATATTCAGTATTCACTTATCATTAATTTATTTATATCAGCAAGGTTCCCATTATCTCAGATCTGCTGCAGTGATATTAGATATTTGTGATATTTAAGTTGAGTCTATATCAATAATAATTATGGAAGTGGATTATATCTTCAGTCATATTTATGAGAAACACGCTACATTATTTAAATTCCTCGCTAGAAATCATTACTTTGAGATGTCACTAATTTGATAAAGTAATCAAGAATTGAGTTTCTAGCTACACATTTATCAGCGTTATCTTACGGTGTACGTATCAAAATGAATTTGTGTGAATGTATGTTATTAATGCTGGTGATTTAAATCTACTGATGCACTATTATTAGTGTAGAAATTGCATACAAAATATTTATAAATTGCTAATAAAAACAGATGCAGCATGTTATAATATAAAAGTAATATATTATATTAATAAGATGGTTTGCTTATCGCACGTATTCTTATATTTTCATTTAATATCAATAGGAATAAATATATTATAAAAGGTATTATATTAATCAAAATATAATATTCGAAATTTATCAAGCAATAGTTTCCAGCAAATAACAACACAACCATTGCTCCTCATCTTACATACTATATAATATTGTATATAATATAGAAAGATGATATACACAATTAATAATCTTTAGACAATACAATTATCGATAAAAGATACGAAAACTTATATAATATATACTATTTGTAGAGATATTATATATATATGATCAACAATATAAGAGGTTATAATAATAAAATGATCATTATATATATAGAATTTACATAGACTTTATTTATTATAAAATAAAAATCGATGATAAATATTATATAAAATGGTACATGATATTATTACTATGGTTACTATATATTAATTAATTGCAAGATTGGCGATCACAAGGGTGATATTACCTTAAGCTAAAAGAGTCGGAGTAATATTAAAATTTTAATATAATTACAATCTTAATGTATAGCTTATAATATATATTTTCCATTATTTAAATAATTATTACACAAGTATTATCACATTTTTATGTATTTTTATAAATAAAATATTTGTTTTCTCTATATATTCGGATGTTATTTATTATTACTTCTTTAAATCAACTTGATAGCTTAAACATTTAATTTTAATTTACTTTTATCTTCTAAATTAAATCTAACAATTAAATATGAATTACGAACTCAATTCATATAGGGGATTTGTCGTTAACATCGGATTAACTTCTATCATGCACCCTACAGTATATGTAAAAACATTAATCCAGGTTACTTTATTAAATAATTAAAACATGAATATATTATACATTATTTAAAATTATAGTATTTTATATTTATATTTATTAGTTAAATATTTATTTAATTTATATTTGATAATATAAAAATTCTAAGTTTTATTTATCACCTATTAATTTTCTTATAAGATTATTTTTACACTTAGTTAATATACTCCATTGTAATCTTCATAAACTTTGTGTAGATTTAAAGTTATCAACTTAGTTTATCTTAAACATAAACATTATTAAATAAGCATTTCTAGTTGTCACGTATTTTTATTAAATATATAAATGTTAACTTATGTTATCAAATCTTTTATATCTAAATTAACTTACTAGTAAATAGTCACTAATGTATTAATACTTATATATATATATATATATATATATATATATCACAGTTTTATTACAATTATGTAGTAATTTATATAATATTAAACACATATGTTATAATACACGTATGTGTATACATATATATATAAACACATATATATATATGTGTGTGTGTGTGTATCTGTATGTGTGTGTGTGTGAGTGTGTGTGTGTAATATTTCACACTACATTCATTTAGATTGGATATGAGCCCATTGCCCCCAAATTGTCGAAAGGAATAATTGGACCTAACTATTATACATACCCAC
The DNA here is from genome assembly GCA_964035775.1 of Osedax frankpressi. Lineage (NCBI taxonomy): Eukaryota > Metazoa > Annelida > Polychaeta > Sabellida > Siboglinidae > Osedax > Osedax frankpressi. The sequence goes on along the minus strand of OZ038312.1, from coordinate 1,259,606 downwards.
ATTTGTTCAGATATTGTTAGTCTTAAAATTGAATTTATTATAGACTTTATATGGCATATAGTATTTACATGGCATATAGACTTTACATGACATATACACTTTACATGACATATTATGTATACCTTTATTCTTATCAAAATAATTCATATTAATGTTGACCTCTTTAAAGTGAAACATATTCGTGAAGTTGATGGTTTCTTGGGAATGTACAGGGGAATTGGTCCACATATGATGAATATAATGACGAGAAATTACTGCAGTATGAATCTACATAAGGTTATAGAGCAGGAGATGTAAGGGAGTGAGAGGTGTAGATAGAAGGTAAGATGGAGTAATAAAGTGAGAGGGTTAGGAGAGTTGATGAGAGAGAGAGAGAGATAGGGGGGTAGAGGGAAAAGATAGATAGTATGAATATTTACCTTACATCTCCATGACCCCTATAACCTTTACTTCCATGCAGGCATTCTCCTACTTTGGTTTTCAGTACTCGTACGATAAACCCCAGAAGGAATCTATGGAAGAAGAACAGCAGGAATCAACTGATGAACAGGAGGAAGAGGAAGTGAAACCTACTAGACAGAAGATTGTGATTATGCTTTCAGATG